>JAYMDG010000029.1:0-477449 GCA_036872995.1 Hymenopellis raphanipes
TCGTGACGGATTTGGCCGCGCGCATGTGGCGGTCGTACGCGAGGGCGAATTCGCGTGTGAGGAGAGGGTCATCATGTATCGGTGGTACCAGTACTTGTGGACGTTCGGGGTGGCGCAGATAGCGATAGACATAATGTAGCTACAAAAAAAATGTGGACAAGTCAATAACATGTCGACGAGTCGGTAGCACTCACCGACGACGATGCGGACTGCTGTGAAGTCGACGAATAAGCGCCCGTCGACTCACGATCACTCTTGTCTGGATTTGGTAACACAACGCCGCTTCTTTCCCAATTGGGACAGGTAGCTTCTTCATTTGGATGGTGGGTAGTAATGTACATTGCACCTTGTAACTAAAATTATCGAATACATCTCGTATTTTTCGACATATTGAGAGGCGTCGGGAACGATGCCTTTTGCCCGAAAGGCGAAGACGCGGGGAACGCCGAGGTAGCGGGCCCTGCCGTCCTGACGGCGTTACCCGCGTTATTTGCAAATAGCTGTAATCACAGCGGTTTGCTCATCTATCAAGTTTCGACTATTGAACCTACCACACTCTAAAGTACGTAATATGTACACATCAAGGACAATCCTCGTCTAGAAATACTCCACCAACTTCGTCTTCTTCTTCCCTTCATCACCCTCACTTTCCAATGACTTTGCCAAGAGAGCATGCACAGCCAAAAAGCGATCAACAACCGCCTTCCCTAGTATACTTTCTGCAAAAGAATCTTTCATCAACTCCTCCCGAGCCGCCTCCCAAGTCAAGGGAAACTGCTCCGTTATACCCATCGCTGCACGCTGTTCGGGCTTCATCTGAGCGGCAGAGACATCACTCAGGTCCTTCATAGCAAGCTCCATCCACTCTGCGACACCGTGCACGCCTGCACCGAGGATCATCGCGAGAGCCAGGTACTATCAAAGCAAGTTAGTCTTGAAGGCCCAACGGACAAGGAGACGGACTTACTGGATTAGCTGTTCCATCAACGAAACGGACCTCGAAGTTCCGCGACAAAGGCGACGTCGGATTCGTCAAACGAATTGGTACCTCACGGTTATCTGTTCCCCAACAGATGTACGTGCCCCCAGCGTGGATACCATCCTGCATGCGAGCATACGAAATCGGCAACGGCATACTAACGGCAGGAATGGCTTTGGCGTGCTTGAGAATTCCTGCCAGAAAAGACTCTTCAAAAGATGCGAGGCGGTTGTCGGGTTTGTGTTGGCCGTTCGTTGAGTGAACGGAGATGTGTGTGTGGGCACCGCTGCCGGGACCATCGAAACTAATGCGGGGTGCGAATGTCGCCCGATAACCGTGCTTGTGTGCGACATTGGCGATGGTTTCCCGCGAGTAAAGCAAAGCGTCTGAGGCTCGCAAGGGTGGAAGCGGACCTGTGACAATTTCGTACTGCATTGTACGCGTAAATGTAATGAAGAGAGATATCAAAACGCATACATACCTGCCCCGATGCAGCTTCAGGATGATACATGATAACGTCGATCCCGCCTTTGATCAAAGAGTCGCAAATCTCGCGCAAGATACGAGACTCGGCGCTGCCTGTCATGAGACCGCTACATCCCGAGTAAACATGTTGACTGAGACCGCCGATAGGATCCGTAGATTTGAGGAGGATGAACTCGATTTCAAAGCCGACCAAGAACTCTACGGCCGTGTTTCGTTTTGCGGATCTAAAAGAAATGTGAGCCACTGTACCGAATTAGTAGAAAGGAACACACGCACTCTACGACGCGTTCAAGAATCGTTCGAGGACAGAAATTCACCTGAAGAGACAGGGACCCGTTTACACTGACAGGCACCTTGTGTTGAAAGTAACCCATAACGGTCGCCATGCCCTCGTCGTACGGACACACACGAAGCGTAGAGGGGTCAATGAGATAGAACCATTCCCCCACTGGCGGAACGCCATCGACCAGTTGAAGTTCAACCATGCCCAAGACGGCCATAGCCAACGCGAGACCCGGACGCGATGATTCCATCATCTTGAGGAAGAAGTGCAAGGGCAAGACGCGGCAACGAACGATACAAGTCAAGTCGACCCAAATGACGCGGACGTAGGCTGGAAACATCGTGAGATATCTTACTTATAGAAGATAGAAAAAAACGTACATATTCCAAGGCCGGCCAGCTCCGCAGGCTTGACAGCCGCGGGTGCGTTCAAAGTCGCTGGAGAGTACGGGATGCCCAAGACGGAATGGCTACCAGCGGGGAGGGAGGCGGACGGATAAACCCACGTCTTTTGGATAAGACGCCAGGCTGGGTTCATGGCGGCGTTGGCAGTTGTGGAAAGAAAGAGAAAGAAAGACGTCAATGACCGAATCAGTGCTTGTCTTCGATCGTCGATCAGAGGATCGACACGTTCTTGCTCTGGATCTCGATTCAAAGGCCAGTTAAAGCGGTGGAAAGAGAGCTGTCATTATGTTCTATACATCAAGTCAAAACCTCTGTATCATTTTCGTGATTAACACCTTTTGCTCTGCTTGAGCAGTCGAGCGCAAGTCTGCAACGAAGGTCAAAAGTCTGTTGAACTGTGAAAGGAAACCCATACCTGTGTACTTGCTGTCCGCCTAGTTCAGCATTCATAAACCTACCATCAATAAGCCACGAAACGCGCGCACCTCAAGAGTAAAACAATGCTCTGAGAGCATCACCCCTGGCTCCTCATGTCATGTATGCATTTCTCACGGCAGCGTATGAAACGGCCTCCCAATTACATGTCCAGTGAATTGCGACGACACCGAAAAGTCAATACCTCGTAAGGCTTCTTCGCGAGTCTGGGTCTTTTAGGATGAAGCAAGGGTATACGGGCCGACTCGTCACAGGAAATCATGTTGGGAACACTAGGTAAACACTTCATTAGCTTCAGACTTCATGTAGCAGCATGCAGACACACCTTGGTCATATAGACTTTGGAAACCCTTATACAAAAATAAAGTAGCTGGAGTGAATATGATGCCGAAGGCGGAATCAACCATGTCCGCGTCGTGGAGCGGTAGCAAGAACGACTAGGAACAGAGGATGTCTTGCGCCTTAAGATGGCAGGTCATGGAGATGGGGATTGATACAGTTACATGTGGGGGGTTCACACTGACAGTCAAAATACAGTGCTTTTGAGACTTACCGGTGTGGTATCAGTCGAAGTCATGTACGGGATGACTAGCATCCTGTTTAATCTTTTGCTGCAACCAGGCCAGCTCCTTTAATGCGGAGTATCGCCAGGACAGAAGGGATAGTGTTTCGCTGACGAGACGGCTTGAGTAATTGACGTTAGCCCGATATACTTCCCGTAGGATATAATGCGGGTAGATGAGCGACAGCCTCGATATGTAGACGGACGCTTTGACGCATTGGGTGGGAGAAGCAGGTAAAGCAGGAATGGCCACGTGTCTCGATCGCGCCCTTCTTTCTTACCTCCTGCCATGTCAGTCGATTCTCCGAATTACGCTAGTCTGCAGAATGCATGCCTAGGGTACGCAAGATTGATTACTCTAGTGACGAACTCATACCCTCATGTCGTTTGAACACAAAGGACAGGGACGGCCGGCTTAATATTATGTTACTGTGTCAGAGAACACGCCTCTCCGACGCGCCATCGCTTCGGGCACCTTATTTTTGACCATTGGACTGGCAGAATACGCCCTTCCATAACAGTTTGGACATACCCTCATCTCAAACATAGCCTCCTTCATATCTCAAGCTTATAGTGAATAATACTATGTAACTACCTACATATACAAACCAAGTATATCTCCTGCTCATGACTCTGAGCACTTTTTTTAAATCACCATGCCGGCCCGCGGTGAGGTCGTCCAATCTCTGCTCTTCACACTCAAGAAAAGCCTCTAGGGCGACGTACAAGATACGCCCCGAGTCCATGCCGAGCCACCCCCGCCGCTAAGTTATAGATCGAAACGAAGAACCCCTTCAAAGTGAATGTTCAAGGACATCCCATGCCCAGCTAGTCCACGGAGAACAGCCCTTTCGTAATCATCGAAAACAGGACGATCGTGGTAAGTGGCGGGGTGATGTTCTCCATGATAAGTCGTTCGAAGCGAAAAGCTGAACTGCTCGAGTTTCGATAACCCATATTCATTGCCCGCACGCCGCGCCTTGAGCATGGAAACAAAGTCGTCGAAAGGTGTAAGGTAAGGGATGTGACCCAAGTCTGTATGGTCAGTCACCTCGATGTCGAGCGAGACTAGTCGAGGGAGGAAAGCAACCGTATGGCCTGGAGCAATCTCTAGACCTCTCATAACATCCATGACTTGTGTTATACTCCAGTCATCTGGTGACTTGTGCCGGAAATGAAGCATCGATGCCTCCAACTGCAGCGTAGCGAGTTTCGTGGTTTGAGAGAGAATGGAGAGGAGAAGATGGGGTTCAGCGCTATGTAGAGTTAACGGCACTCGGATGATCCGGAGCTCGGTGAGATTGCATGCGCAATCGGAACGCTGGATGAGGTGGTAGAAGGAGTAGAGTGTCTCAGGATTGAGATCAGGAACACTCGGGTCAAAAACAGCTACTTCCAGCCGGGGCAGAGTGAGAGAATCTAGGAAGCGGGGATAGGTCGCGCTCAGGTCGCGAAGGCGTAGGTGAGTTCGGAGTGGAAGCGGCAAGTTTCGCGTGTATGGGTTTAGTGAGTCCACCCGAAGGCTTGCAAGCGACGAACACTGGGTAATCAAATCCACATAGGCTTCGACATTATGGGAACCCCAATTGTCGGACAAACGCAAACACTTTATCTGTTTCACCGGAAGCTCGACCGTACGACCGATGAGGCCTACGTTCACCAGACGTGGACAATCCTTGAAAGCCGATATTACTGCATGGTCGCCTGGACTGGATTCGAAATCCAGGAGTACGAGCTGAGGCAGCCGCCCGCGAAGAGGAGCATACAGTAAATCCGGCCTGGCTTGATGGCAATCGGCCAGACGCGCTGTCCGCCATCGATGGGATTCTGCGAACACCTTCTCTCGCATGCGGTGTGCGAAAGGAAGATCGCCATTTTTGCGATTGCTATTGACAAGCGTGATATCCAGCAAATGCTGGTGGGAGCGCTCGAGGACGAACACTAGGATTTCTAGATCCGCTTCAGATGCTCGCCATTCGACAGAGAACTCAAGCACGATGGATGACCAGCACGAATGGAGAGAGAACGCAAGATTACGCCAGGCCTGGCACACCTGGCTGAGTTGCCAAATGATGCGGTAGGGCCAATCAAAGAAGTCGTCTTCGGAGTCCAATAAATGTCCATACAGGAAGATCTCAGTCCAGATCTCTGGGGGGATACGATGTTGTATGGGAATGATATTTTCATGTTTTATATTTTCCAGCGCATCTCGCTTTTGTTCAAAGGACTCGGGAGTGAGCCACTCTTCAGTGACGGCGACATCGACAGCTGAGATATCTTGGTCAAGAAGAGGTAGGATGTCTGTCCCTGAAAGGTCGGATTCGGACTCCACGGAAAGGTGATAAAAAGGAATGACGATTGGGGGAGAAGGTGCAAGGCGAACTCTACGGCGGGGAGGATCCCCGCATGGTGAACATTTTGACTCTGATTCCATGGAAGTGTCTCGCAATCTGTGAGAATGGGTTAGCCGCCAGCGTCCGTGCCACAAAGTAGGTATAAACGAACCAACAGTGACTTGACGTAAGAAGGACGCTCGTAGTTCGGTGATGAAGGATGTTGGGGGAGACGATGAAGGATGTTTAAAGAAATAAGCGTGGTCAAGCTGACGCGTCGTGGACAAATGCTGTCAAGTGTGTAAACAAGCGTGACGACTGTGACGACGAGAACACACGTACACTATCAGCGGTTGGACGGACTGCGAGTCAACGAGGTCCGGGAACGCTAACGATTAGGTATCGATGATGATGGTTAGAAGGAAGATAGCTATGGGTGGGTGATCACGAGCGCTTCCAACTGGAAGTCGAGTCCCGTCCCTTAATCACCGAAACGACTCATCCACCATCCACACTATCCCCGCCTTATTCTCGAACGTGCAGACCTTCGCAGTATGCATTACATCGACTTCGTTTGGACCAAAAGATTCTTTTCTATCCTAACTCGATGAACTTATACAAAAGTCAATTGAGAATTCCACGCGCCCGGCAGACTGATAGGTCGCTCAACTGTAACGCTAGGGTGTGCAAACGCATTGGAGTGTACAGTGGTGTAGGAGAAGAAGGTGGAGCCGAAATGACACGTGTTTCGATCGCGCCCAAACTTCTTTCTTACCGTGGTGGGCTTGATACTATGTGGGGAACACACGTCAGCGACGCGCTCATGCTTAATATCGCTTCTAACAGAAGAATTGTTGTTTCGAATACTTACAAGTAGGCAATCTCATCACTGCCATCACGACCAAACTCCGCGACGTACCCACATCCCCGCCGCCGCTAGAACATAGACTTTGAATAGCAACAACCGTATTCAATGCGAATGTCCAAGGACATTCCATCCTCAGCTAACCCACGAAGAACAGAAGTTTCATCGTCATTGAATACAGTTTCACGCGCAGGCAACTTCTTCTCGAGGCGCCAACGACTGAAGGTGAGGTCTGGATGTAGACAAAAGCGGAACGTCTCCAGTTTCGATAGCCCGTCTTCGTTGCCTGCATGTCGGGCTTTGAGCATAGCAACGAAATCGTTGTAAGGTTCAAGGTGTGGAATAGAACCCAACTCCGTTATGTTATAGTCTGTCACCTTGATGTCGAGTGAGAGTAGCCGGGGCAGGAAAGTGACGGTGCGCCCTGGAACAACGTCCAAAGCTTTCATGACCTCTATGATTTGTGTCCTACTCCACTCATCTGGATGACGTATGGACAACACCTCCAGCTGCAGCGTAGCAAGTCTGGTGGTCAGAGAGAGAATGGAGAGGAGAAGATGGGGTTCAGAGCAGTGTAGCCTTAACGGCAACCGGATGATACGGAGCTCGGTGAGATTGCTTGCGCAATTTGAACGTCGGATGAGGTGATAGAAGGAGTAGAGTGCATCAGCAGCAACTTTATCATTGGGTCTCCAGTCAAGAGCAGCTACTTCCAGCCGGGGCAGAGTGAGAGAATCCAGGAGTCGGGGATAGGTTGCGCTCAGGACGCGAAGGTTCGGGAGAGTTACGGATTGTAGGAATGGGTCTTGCGGGAGCCTGTTAAATCTTACACGAAGGCTTTCAAGCAACGGACACCGGCTAATCAAGTCCAGATAATGGGCTCCGAAGTTATCAAAATCCCAATCGTCGTATAAACACAAATATGTGATCTGTTTCAATGGAAGCTCGACCTTACAAGGATCCACTCCAGGGAGGAATGCCTTCACCAGGCGTGGACAATCCCTGAAAGCAGATATCATCCCACATTCAGGGCCCATACACCCTAAGGATAAGAAATCCAAGAGCTCCAGTTGAGGCAGCCGCCCCCGAAGAGGCGCATAAAGTAAATCTGGCCTGGAGTGGTAATAATCAACCAGATACGCTGTCCGCCATCGATGGGATTCTGCAAACATCTTTTCTTGCATACGGCGTGCGAAAGGAAGATCCTCGTTTTGGCGAGTGCGATTGATAAGGGTGATATCCAGCAAATGCTGGCCGGAGCGCTCAAGGACAAAGGCTAGGAGGCCTACATCCTTCTCAGATGCAGGCCAGCCTGAGAAGTCAAGCTCAATGTATGACCAGCACGAATGGAGAGAGAAGGCAAGATCACGCCAGGTCTGGCACACCTGACTGAGTCGCCAAATGGTGCGGGAGGGCCACTTAAAATTTTGGACACGGTCCAAGGAATGTCCATACAAGAAGATCTCGGACCAGATCTCTGGGGGGATACGACGTCGAGTGGAAATGATATTTTCGTAGTTCTGTTTGAGAGTGTTCAGCGAGTCTCGTTCTTGCTCAAGGAACTCGAGATCAAGCCGTTCTGTAGTAACTGCGGTATACGAGTCCACCGCCAAGATATCCTGATCAAGGACAGGCAGGATGGCGGTCTGAATATCGGACAGTTCCGGCTCTGTCGGTGGAAGGTTGGACACGAAAAGGTGATGAAAAGGGGTAGCGATTTGGACGTGGCATGCAAGACGAACGCTACGCCGCGGAAGAGCCCCGCATCGCGAACAGTTTAATTCCATAGTATTATCTCGCAATCTGGGATAATGGGTGAGATGCCAGCGTACGCGACACAAAGTATGGTAAACGAACCGGATGGAGGAACACTTTTAAGTTAGCCCAGCCGGCAAAGGCCGAAGCAGTTGTAAACACGTCACGTAACCATTTTTTCCTTTTCCACATGTCACATGTCATGTCGCGCCTCAGCCTGCTCTAAGCTTTTCTTCTCGCCTACTCGTCGAACCCGACTGCCTACTGGGCCCAGTCAGCACCGTCGATTTTCTACACCAATAAACGACCCGGAAGGCCTCGGCAAATACAGCGTAATCTTGCCAGAAGAACCCTTCATATTTGGGGTATCGCACATCAAGAACCGGCCTGTTCCAACGTCAATAATACGCCCGCCTTATGTGGAGGGTTTCAAGGAGAAGAAAGGGAATGAGGTTATTGAGCTGGGTGGGAAGGAGGAGGAGCGTGTAAGAAGGGCTGCGCGATTGGCAAGGGATACCAGAAATTATGCGGGGTCGTTGGTCAAGGTTTGGGTTTTGTTGTTGAATGGGCGAAAGCTGAATTTGAAGGGAACTTTTTTATTTAGGTTGGGGTTACGACGGATGTGATTGACGAGGCTGTTCATGAGTTTATAGTCGGCCATGGCGCGTATCCGTCGCCGCTTTTGTATAAGGGCTTTCCAAAGTCTATATGTACCAGGTATGTTTGCATGTCACTATGAAAGGTCTGTTGTTGAAGAGAGTTTTCTTAGTGTCAATAACATCATTGCCCATGGAATACCTGATGAGTAAATTCTTTTATCATTCTCACATCATAGAATACCCACCAGCCAACCCTGCAGACGCCCCCTCGAAGACGGAGACATTGTCAACATCGACATAACCGTCTACCTCGACGGCTACCACGGCGACACCTCCCAAACCTTTCTGGTTGGCGATGTAGACGACAAAGGGCGCGCGCTCTGCACCCTCACCAACGCCGCTCTCAAAGCAGGCATAAAGGCCTGCGGTCCAGGGAAGCATTTTCGCGATATCGGGCGCGCGATACATAATCTGGTGAAGAAACCGTACGAGGGTATGGACTTTTCGGTATCGTCGCAGTTCATCGGGCATGGAATTGGGAGGACGTTCCATACGCTGCCGTGGGTGTTGCATACGTGGAATGAGGAGACGGAGGTGATGGTTCCCGGGCATTGTTTTACTATTGAGGTATGCTTGGTATATGTGTATTGATGGTAGTGGATGTTGATATTTATTGGGCTAGCCACCTCTGGTACATGGGACGGATCCGCGGGGGTGGGTATTTCCGGACGGATGGACAGCGAGTACAGAGGTACGGCCGCTCTAGCGCGATTATTCTGTTGACAAGACTGCTAATATTTCTGTAGAACTGCGCTCGAAGTGCACAGGCAGAGCATATGGTTTTGATCACTGAAAAGGGTGCAGAGGTCTTGACCTGATGTGTAGAACATACTCAATGGTAGATCTCATTTCCACTGCTCTAAAAGGCCTTGAACCTCCTTCAAGCAGGTGTATGGTTTGGGTGCAGATCTAAGAAGACAAGCACGGATTCGGTCCTCTACGTCTTGAATGCCACTAGAAGGCATTCCGACTTCGGTGTCCCGTAGCCTCCAGCGACCTTGAACGCGCGCACTTCTGTCAAGCCGGCAGAGCTCTTAGAACATGTATGTTTTGCTCGTACCTTGACAACGATATTCTGACAATTGTTCCCAGCCTTCGTCTTCATTTGGGTCGACTTGTTCGATGCCACGGCCCACGTCTTGTCTTTGCTGCCTCAAGGCAATGGAGTCGTCGCGACTGGGTCTCGCGTTGGCACGTATCAGAGAGCGCTGTTATTCTTGTATATACAAGGTCCTGCCGACGACGCAATGGCGAGTTCGTTTTACTCGTTTGAACAATTCTGTCTGAAGGACTTCCGTAGGGTTTGACAGCGATCTGTTCTGGCGCTTCCCGGACGAGCGATTGGTCACGACGGCCAAGCCAGCTCCCCTTCGAAATCAGGCAGCCGACTTTTATTCTACGCCAATGCCAATATCGCGGGCCTGCACTGCACCTTGCGTCCATCTCACGTCTGATACCGAAGCACTCCAATCAATCCTTCCATACCAGTCCAGATCCTGCTAGAAAGAATCATTTTCTTTCGACCATCCTTCCTCAATCCACCGCATTCATACAGGCGTGCACTTATGATACGCAACGATGTCGCCACGGGCATTTTATTCGTTGCCCTGAAAAGTTTCACGGACGGCACGATACTACTAATACTACTGTGGGAACGCCATACTCGACCTGCGTCATCTGATGAAGACGCGATGGCCCCTTTGAATGTTCTTGAATTTGTCATCCTCTTTCCGTTCCCTATCTTGCGCACCACCTCTTCCTTCGACCCCGACCATCCAGGATGACCTCCCCGCTTCTCTCCAATCGCCTGTTTCTTACGCTCGTCCCTGCTCTCGTAGCAACCGCCGCCGCGGCGTACCCGCTCCTGAAAGTACGGATGCCTCTAACAAACGGTCCGCGCAAGCACTCTCTTGCGGGTCTTCCTGCAGAGGTCAAGGCTCAAGTCGACGAGGTGTACCCAGAGGACATCTATCGTGGGGGCGCCTATGTCGATCTTCCTATTGGACGGGTAAGTCGGATAAGTGCATGCCCGGAGGGCGTATCTTTACCGTGTTGAATGTCAGGTGCGCTATTGGATAATTGGCCCTGAAACAGGACGAAAGGTAGAGAGCATCGCGGTTTGCACTGTTGAAGCTTATCCAACGCGTCCTTCGATGGCCAGGTTGTCTTCGTCCACGGCTTATCCATTCCTTCTTTCATCTGGAAAGACGTCGCGCCAGAGTTGCCAAAGCTGGCCATCGCGTTCTGCTGTTTGGTAAGGTGCTCTTTCCTACGCCTCTTTAACAGGCTCTGATTCCAAGAGTAGATCTTTATGGACGCGGCTACTCCGACGCGCCAGAGACTATCTACAACGTTAGCCTTTACACGACACAACTGGCCCTCCTCATGCAGCATATCCATTGGGATAAAGCCAGTATAGTGGCATTGGTAACGTCCTTCCGCCTCTAGCTATCACGGTCATCGAATCAGTCGCAACACTGGGTGGGCCTATCGCAGCTGCTTTCACAACTCAGTTCCCCTAGCTGGCGGATGACAAGGTCGTGCTCCTCGCGCCTGTCGGGCTTTTCGGGACATCTGTCTTTCTTTCTCTGTCTAATGCATGCAACCATCCAGACAGAGGTACTCCCCCGCGGACTCAAGCTCCTCACGTCTTCACTTTTACTTTCGATTGTAAACAGTGGCATGTATGCTTTCAACGAGCCTATCGAAACGCTTACTAACGCATCAATAACAGAGCTTTGCTCGGCGACAACTAAAACGTCCTTCTAAAGCTATAGACCGGGTATGCTCTCTCCACTTCAACAATCAACCCACGTTGTCATCGTGCTTGTTAGGTCGTACAACTACAGCGTGCCTACTTGCCGCACTTTAACGCTGTCTTGCTTCTCTCTATGCGTTACGGCCCTGTCCGCGGACAACCCAATAACTACAAATCACCGGCTTTCAACGGGCGGACTGTTCTCATCCTTTGCGTACGCTTGTCTTCCTTCCACTCAACGTAGTCTCATCGACGATTGAAATTCCAGGGACGAAGGACTCTGTAGTACCGCCCAGATTCGCGCGTGAGATACAGGCTCTTTTACCGGAAGGTGCCAAGTCAGAGGTCGTGGATGTACAGGATGCAGATCATGCCAATTTTACTATAAGTCATCCCGAGGATGTATTGGTGGAGTTGAAGAGGTTTTTTGTGTGACCATCTACCATTTGGTAGGACTTGAGGTTACTTCGAGTGCCAACCCTTTTGAGAAACTGTACATTACTGTAGCCTTTCAACTGTCGTCGCGTAAACGGACGAGTTGAATTCCGTAGAGCTCAGAATCCAGCTGTGCATGTTGCTGATGATTAAATTTTGAGCAAGAAAAATTGGATTTTCGTCAAAAGATGCGAAAGAGACCGGTGCAGCTCTCTGACTGGGGGTCGAACCCAGCTTTCGCGCGCCACAAATCGAGACCTCGCGTGTACCAACTGATAGACGATCATAGATGGGTCACAACTATAATATGATCAGTGAGATTTCTGGGGCAGCGGCAAAGTGCTCCCTCCAAGTCCATACAGTTTTAAGGATCAAGAGAGTGCACCCCCACATCAGACCGTCAATCTATTCAAAGGATACTTCGCTCGACCCGGCGACCTTACACACTCTTCCTCTTGGGTTCCAAGATTAGCAGCACTTCTCTGGATTGTTCGATAGACAAAACTAGACTCCAGCGATCCATCAAAGCCCGAGACGCCGTTGCACAAACCGAATAGGCGAAAAAGGCAAAGCCTCCGCGTCGAGCATCCCCGCCTGTATAGCACTATTGATGTACTGCACAGCGCTAAAGCTGAACCACAGCCCAACCCACATGAACCCAACCAGTCTCCAGCCCGATCCCGCTCCTACTCCTAGGCGTTTCCCCCCGCCGATGACCGTCTGTTCGATCGCGATACCAGCGGCTTGAAGGAGAAAGAAGGGCATGGATTTGCCGGTGTGCTTGAAATCCATCATGGCGTCTCCGCCGCAGTGCATAAGTCCTGAAACGGCGAACGCGGTGAATAGGAGAGTTGCGTAGGCAGCGAATGACTTCTTGTTCTTTCCGAACAAGTTGCGCAAGGATTTGCCAAAGGCGGTGACGTTCTGTCAAAGCCAGTAGTCAGAAGCTGCCAAGAAGAGGAGAGAAGGCTAAATTTACCCTTGTAAGCATTTGATGCCAGGTTTTGCTAGAAGAAAATGAGTGTTGTTAATTTATGGATAACAGAGCTTTACATACCCCCAGAAACCTCTGATTGTGTACGCATGTTCCAGACTACCAAAGTTATTCGGCCAGTCCGAAGGTTCCGATAATCCCAAACTGACATGAATGATGCCCAGAATCGCGCACTGCACGACGAGACCGCAGCTGATGAGGACAGCCGTCATGGCAATGACGAGTGTACGCCACGGATATGAGAGGGTAGGAAAGGGCTGCGTGGCTGTCGAAGAGAATATCTGTGCATTCCGAAGGATGTATATCTGGGTCGCGTCCAAAATCATGTAACAGAGTCCAGCGCGTCGCAGACTCCTTAGCACAAACTGCCTTCGCGTTTCCGTTGGATTCTTGATTGGAGGGAATGGGCACTGCAAAGCGGGGACAAACGATTCAGAGGAAATCACGAAAATAGTGGCAGCGATACTAACTTGATAATTCCACCCAACACCACGAAGGTTGAAGATGATGCACAAACACCAATATGACCTGTACCAAATCCCGTATTGACTGGGATGTACTTTATCTGTTTTATGGCGGCAAGTCCTAACAGGATTTACGATGAAAAGCAACACAAAAGCAGTAATCCAATTAGAGGAAAAAGCGTTCCCGATGTAATAGTTCTGGAGGTTATCGCCCGTAGTGGATCGCAGCCCGACAGCGGTGACGGCGGTGTACCCAAGGAAGAACAGGGCCTTCCAGAATACTGCTAGATCCAAGGCCAATACCGGCGCCAATAACAATGTGGGTAAGCCGAGGAAGAGGGGATTGAAGGGGGGCCTGTCCGTGTTTTCCATAGTCGAGTAGGCGGTATCTGGGAAGGATGTCAGGGCCTCCTTTTTCCATGGTGCTCGTTTCAAGTATCCGTCGCTTCTTGGTCGGAGGTGAAGAGAAGACCGACGCCGCCGGCCAATTCGTGATCAGTCACGACGTGCTGTCAGTGTCACATAGTCATCCCCGCACCACCACCATGACGGCTAGAAGGAAATTATGCTTAGGGAATGCACTAGTGCGAGTCAGAAATTGGCGCGTTGGGACCTAATCGCCGATACATCAACGCACTAGAAGCCTTTGTATAAAGTTATTCGAGGCCTCAACAGGTAGCAGCATTGTGTCGAGCATACCCGCAGTAATAACACAGAACCATGCTCTAACCCTGGACCAGCCTCTCGAGTCTCATTTCCTACATGATCAATGTTGTACAAAATGCCAGTTTACACAAAACTACAAAGAACACTGGTTTGACCTACTAGTTAGTAGTCATCCTGATCTTCAGCATCCTCATCCTCCTCCTCCTCCCCTCCTCCTCCTCCTCCTCCTCACCCCCCTCTCCTCTGACAAAAACAAACCACGCCGTGCACGGCGAAAGCGTAGTGGGGCTTTCAAGCCTGCTTCCAAAATGCCCAGCAACCACAACCGCCTCCATCTCTTCATCCTTATCAGTGATCTTAACTGCAGCCTGGCTGAAGCCCGGCGCAACATCATCCATGTTCACACCCACGTGAGTTTCCTTGCGGCGCGTCGTGGACATCTTCCGCACCCATTTCCCCTCACGGTCAAACGGGCAAAAGACAGTGATCCACCCGCTGAGCACATTCGAACCACTGGCGTTCGGCAAGTGATCGCAGATGCGCTGCCAGAACGCGGAACGTTCAGCGGTACCGTTAGCGTCGAATGAGTCGGCGATGGAACGAACGACGGGGCGCAGCAACGCCTGCCATTCGGCCAACTGGGGATGGTCTCCGAAGGTAGTCAACTTATCGAGACGGCCAAGAATGTCCTCATAGTCGGATTTTTCACCCAACAAAGTCACAGAGGGCAATCCACACCCGAACATCATCTGGTAGCGGTAATAGCTCTTCAACGTCGCCATCATGACCACAGATGCGATGATGGTATCGGTCTTTGTGGTGGTAGTGAATGCAGGGAGAACCCAGTTCTTAAGATTTTTGTCTGCGAGACTGTCCTGTGGGTTTCTCGTTATATTGCGAAAACAATAATGAATACTAGGATAACTCACGACCATCATATCCGTAAACTGCGGGGCCATCTTCTCGAAATTGTACGAGTGCCGATTTTCGAGAGGCTCTCTGATGGTAAGCGTCTTCGCCCCTTGGTGCGTAACAAAGTGCGCGCGCATGTCCTCCGAGTGCGCGTTCACGTAAAGCGAAAACTGGACCATGATGGCCAGCCAGAGATCTTCTGGGCGGATTACAAGATCGTGATGAGAGCTGTACGCCTTAACGACAGTACTGACAAATCCATTGTGCTGTGGGATGGTTTCGCGTGCAGCGGCGTCGGTAATGGAGCTCTGAAGGAACTCGGCGCAAGGTGGAAGACCTCTGTAGTAATCGACTCGAGCACTGCGTGTAAGCAGGTCACTAGCGGTCTGGCTCGTCAATTTATCAGTGCGGTAAACAGTGCTGGCTTTCAGCTCAGGTGTGACTCTGAATGTAATGGGCATGATGGTGGTTCGCTGGCAAGATAGCTTATGTAAAATGATCCCAACCTTTGCCCACAAACGGACTCGTGATACGCTCTTACTTTGATAACGTGTTGTTGACTCTTTTTATGATTAATAGGATTAGCTACGTGATCATTGGCCTCAAAAGAGGCAGCTTTACTATAACATACATCGAAGCCGGAATAGTAACGCCACACTATAGTAAGTACAAACACCCCCAGAAACCAGGAACAGCGTACGTACGCAGGTTCCGAAAATTTCAGGCGGAAGTGAACAGCAGCAAACGCACATTCACAGCTTGTCAGACTCCCAGGCGCCATACATACCACAAGCAAACATACGCCACGGGTACAGTATGTAGTGGTGACAAATGATTGGACGAGAACATCTGCAGACTGCGAAGGATGAGGAATTGGATCGTCTCCAACATCAAGTAACAACGTATAGTATGGCTTCACGAACTGGCTGGGTGGATCTCTCCGAGATACTTCCACCTTACCATGTTCTTCTATTTTCTGTGGTCTGTTGCTGGTCACTTCGGAAGCTGGTTTGAAGACCTGTACAGCGTGGTTTGTTTTCGTCAAAGAAGAGGAGAAAAATAATGAGTCGGACTATTTAAACTAATGTCCTTCTGTAGTAGCCTGCTTAGTGGATAGTGACAATTTTATTGCGCTGAAGACGCACCACCGCCGACTCTCTCAAGAGGGATATCCATCATACCGCCGCTTTCGCTCAGTACTAGTAGGCCAGCTTCCTACTCAAATCGGCTGATGATAGATGATCTGAAAACTCTTTTGATCCTCGAAACTTACATCACGGCCTGCTGTAAGGAGTACGACGTTGCCAAAAGAGAGTGCCGAGGCCGCAACACTTACTATGTACTGTAGACTTTCATTCAATTCGTCGGTCACGGGTCACAGAGGATCCGAAATCGACGAAAAGTCACACAAGTCACAGCGAAAATTGCGAAAAAGTGCCCGGCGGGGCCCCCGCCAGCCTCCCGCCGCAGCTCCGCCGCGGCGGCAATTACTATATATGGTAAGTCGACGAAACCAAAATTTCGTCAGAGAGGTCACAGGTCACATGGACCGACGAATTGATTGAAAGTCTACAGTAATGGACAAGGTTGTTGGGTTGTTATGCATCTGGTAAATGAAGGAGGGAGTATTTTGCCGCCGCCACAAGCCTATCGCTCACCTCACAGTCATCTCTGATAGTATATCGGTTAGTACACGCGCCTGTCATCGATCGGCTACGAATTTGACGCGCGAAAGCTGGGTTCGACTCCAGTCAGAGAGTGGTGTTCTGGCTGTAGTCTTTTTGTTTTAGTACCCGACTCTGTCTAAAATACATCTTGATTCAATGTTCATCGACCTTTTCCTAGGGTATCGATACCGATCTCCCCAGAAGGCCCTAGTTTTGAAACTGCTTGTATTCTACTGCAAGGCTTTGAAACCAAGACTTCCAAAGTGTTAGACTACGACGGTGCTTATCAGTCCAAAGGCATAGTTGTTTCTACTATACGCGCTCGGACCTACACATTGAACGACTGTCATGATTGTGAAAGAGCAAAGACCACACTCTTATTCACGACATACATACAAAAAGTCCACCATTTATAGGCCACTGATATACCCAGAACCCACAAAGGAACGAGCGACACAATGTGAACAAGGAGCGAGAAAAATAAAGTCACCACATTCAAGCCTTGTCTGGCTGAGGCCACGCCAAAATCTTCTTCGCCTGCCCCACCAACTCAAAACTCGCACTCAACCTCTCCGGAACATCAACCACAAACCCATACCCCCCAGGATACACCCACAAATCTCCCTCCTCGTCCGCGCGCGCAAGAGACCCAAGTGTCACATCCAACCTCGCCGTCGCACTCGCACCCCCCGCCACACCATGCACCCTCGTATACGCCACAAGCCGCTTATTCGGGACCGGCGCAGGCCCATGCGTGCCATTCACAAACAGCAGCGCAGCATAATCCGACTTGACCCCTCCAACATTCGTCACCTCCACCTCAAACGTCCCGAACGGCGCGAGGTCCGCGTGTCCCGTCTTATTAGCGCCAGCGACGAGCTTGTCAATCTGATACGTCTTCGCCGGCCCCTTTGCCCACTTCAACTTGAACTCGGTGTAGTGCAGCCCAAACCCAAACTCGTACACCGGCTCGCCGCTGTACCAGATGTACGTGCGGCCGGGGTTGGACGCGCTCGGGCGGAGCGTCATATCGTCATAGCCACATCGTCCACGTACGAAGCGGGGTGCTGAGTCGAAACAAGTCGACCAGACGACGACACCTTTCCCGAAATGATGTCAAAGAGCGCGCCCCACCGCTCTGGCCGGGGTACCCTGCCCACATAATTGCGTTGACCTAGATCGACATTAGATTATGAATAAAATCCATGACGTAGACGTACCGAGTCGCTCGCCCTAAGCTCGCTACTATCCACTTGGCCACCGCCGAACTGAACGACGACAAGTGGCTTGCCAACAGCCTCCCAGGCCATGCGATAGCGACACGATCTTCATCCTCCCTCTCGATAGTATTATACCGCCAGCGTACACGATAGCATCGGCGTCCTCGGCAGCTTCTATCGCAGCTGCAAATCCGCTCGTATCCTGGGAGTTCATAGCAGTTTCAAACACAAAGGTGACGTCGTATCCGGCGTTCTGTGATGGGCCCGACATAGGCAGCAGCTGGTCCCTGGTAGTTACCGGTCATGGTGGCGGTGGCGTTTGCCCAAGGACCAATAAGCGCGATCTTCTTGATAGATGACCGGAAAAGGAGCGCGCCGTCATTTTTAAGTAGAGTGAGACCCTCAGACGCCGCCTTATACGCAAGCCCTTGTGCTTCCGGGGTATTCACATCTGACCAGGTGAATTGACGATACGGTTGCGACGCCGCCGGGTCGAAGTAGCCCAAGCTGTAAAGAGCTACTCAGAACAATTGGACAATGATAGATGTGGGACCTACCGAACTAGAGAAATATAAAGCCGAGTCAACGAGTTCCTCAGCCTGTCCTCGGTCGTCAAGCCCTGCTCCAAAGCAGCCCCGAGCTGTTCTTGGTATGCGCTGCCACAATCAACATCCGCGCCCGCGTTCAAACCATCGGCGGCGCCCTGTGGTGCTGTATCCGCAAAGTGGTGCGCTGCAAAGATGTTACCAACAGCACCACAATCGCCCGTGACCCACTTGTCCTCGCCCAGTTCAAGGTGATCCCTCAGCACGTCCTGTAGCAGGAAGGAGCTGGCACGCGACGGGACGCCGTTGACAGCGTTGTAGCTGCACATCACGGAAGCGACCTTGGCGTCGCGTACGCAGCTTTGGAACGCGGGCGTGTAGAACTCGCTGAGGTCTTGCCGAGAAATGATGGCATCAAAGGAGAAGCGCGAAACGCCTTCTCAGATTTCAAGATCATATCCAACGAAATGCTTGCAGTTGGCCGCGATGAGGTACTTGGCTGGGTCGAGGCCGCCCGGTAAACCGAGAACGAGGTTGTAGACGTATTGAGATGTATGGTATGGATCCTCTCCGGGCGTTACCTGACCACGACCCCATCGAGGATCTTTGACAGGGTTGATGTTGGGCGTGAAGTAGTCCAGACCGGCCCGACCAGCCTTGTTGAACGCTCGTCCTTCCTTGCCTATGATGGAGGCGATTTGATGGACGAGGTCATCGTCAAAGGCGGCCGAAGTAAGGATGGGTTCTGGGAAGGAGGTCGCAGAGCTGAAGTCGCCCGAAGCGCTGAAGTTCAGGCCCGGGCTAAAAGCGACGCCATGCTGGTATGAAGGTTAATTCAAAGAATACTAGATAGCTAAATTTGCTTACTAGAGCTTCGCTCCACCATTGATACGGAGGAAGACCGAGGCGCTGTACACCGGCGGCATTGTTGCCACTGTTCGCGACGAGTTCGTCAACGGTCAACCGGTTGACCAAAGCCGTAGCTCTCGCCCTTGGATCCAGAGACGTGTCGCAGACGCCAGTTTTGGCCAAGGGACCATTGACGCGGTCCGGAAATTCGGCCGCCACCTGTGAAGCGGCAAGACGAAGAGACGCAAGGACTAGCAGGGCGTACAGAAGGCTCAACATGATTAGTTCTGCAATGTTGGGAGCCCTCGGTCTCGGAACGCGAGCTTTTATGTGTTGCGAATGGTACTCGTGAGCATCCAGAAGAAATCTTCGCCCCTTGTCAGCTGCAGAAAGAAGCTGGAGTGGAACCTCCATGTTCGCCGGACGTCAACGGTTCCGATATCGGTCCGTGTTCGATCGCGTCTATTAGACATCAGGCTTGATGTTTGAAGCACGGAAATGCTGAGAACCGACCTAGCGGGCCGTGAAGTGAAGGGCGCGCACTTTGGATACCCGTGTCAGGAAGGAAGGAAGGAAGGGCAGCCTCTGATTAGGCCGCGAAGTACCGCGCCACGTGTATACCCGAGCAGACGCCACGGCACGCCTGATCAGTTGGAGCTGATTTTCTGTTTGCACTTGTCAGTCTACAGGAAAACACGTCAAAACTCGCGGTCCCGTGGCAGAAATACGGCACTTGCTTACATGGCATGGTAGTCACCAGATTCGCGATCTGATTGCTGCTCTTGGAAGACTCTGGTCAAGGAACAAGATTACGGACTGCTGGCGGCTGTACTCCCAGCTTGTGGTGTTCCTTTACGTGTCTTGTTCCACGCGTTACCAAGCGTTACTGGAGTCGAGGACATGAGCCTTTCGCACGGAGACACGACACCGTGATGATGGCGATAGTCGAGAAGACAGCGAAGAAGGAAGGCTTTGCTTTGTAAGTATCCAAATACCAAACACCAGCTGTTCTAAAGGTTAGTCTTCTTGGCGTCGATCGAGAGGCTGCTGACATACATGATATATATCTTGCAGAAATTTCTACCAGTTTCATTGCCAACAAGTGTACTCTTTATCGAACACCTTGCGATTCGCTGTATCGATAGTCCGAAACAGTGGCTGGGATCGTGCCAGCACGGCGCGCTTCGAGCGCTTCAGAGAATGAACCTGGATGTATGCGCGATAAATAGCGGCCAGGCAGGAAATGGAGCCAACATACCAGGGAGATTCGCGGAAACAGACTTTGCAGCGGCCAGCCATCTCCATCTCGTCTCGAAAGAAGCATCACGTCTTCGCAGGTTTTGAAGCCAGGCATTGCGTTTCGGCTTGTGGGCAAGAGCAGCTCAGCGGTGATTCACGATGATAAATACTACCATTGCGCAGCGACATCACGGCGTATTTCAAGGGATTTGAACCCGATGAAGCTGGATCTATGCGTGGTTAACAACAAGCAGGCGCCCGAGAAACGAGATTACACACCATGGTCATTCGTTGTTAACATGATATGCGTCTAAAAGACTCGCCTATGCCAAGTCTTCGTGTTCCAGGCCAGGTAGGTAGGTAGGCATTGTCGCTCACCCCCTTGGGTATTTCTCCATCCTACGTCAAGATAGTCCCGGCACAATGCAGTCCTCTCTTTGGGCGCGCGCGCGCGTGTCGTCTTCATCGTTGTCTTGCCAATATGGTCGCATCCATATATCACCGTTCTCGTCCAGTCCGGCGGTCGTTGCTCCATCGCTATGGCCTTAGATGTGATGGGGCTGAACGTATGCGCGATTAATAGCCGCTATGCGAGCAATGGAGAATACGCACCATACGCCGTCTAGCAGATTTCCGCGTCCCAAATGAAATATTGCTGGCACAAGTGGTGGGTACTCGTGGCGCATTCGTGTCCGTATCGTCGTGGCCCTCGTCGAGCGAAAGATGTGCTGTTGACGCGAAAAAGTCGAACTCAATTTGGTCTCGGTGCCGCGTGCCGAGCTACGCTCTTCGGGCTCCGCTTCAAAGTCCGCATATCGCCCGATCCGAAATTTCTGCCGCCACACATCGGTATCGCCCGCCTAGCTCAATCGGATAGAGCGTCAGACTCTTATCCCAGGCGGACAATCTGAAGGCTGCGAGTTCGACCCTCGCGGTGGGCTATTCGCTGAAAAACTACTTTTTACCATCTGAGCCTGTTTAAGTTAGAACTAAGAAAAGCTCTAGTTGTCGCTGTGGGACATAATCTTTTTCCCAACCAACGAAAAAGATTAAGTTCAAAACACTTCATATTATCCTTACACATGGCTATCTCTATATGCACACCAAACTATCAGTGTTCTCCGAGGCTCTGAGTTCGAGTATGATCACCCGGATACGCGGAGTTTGTAAGCCGCTGAGCGTGTGACAGGATGCATGGTCACTACGCGTAATCTACCTTTTCCGGTCAACCATGTCCACGTCGCCGCACAGTTCATCTACGCGCCAAATGTCCAGCCCAACACATCCTTGATCACAGTCAAATTCCTGTCAGCATGCTTTGCTGGCGCTGTCACAGGTATCCTCGGTCTCGAAAACTGGACTGGTTTCGCGCTGTTCCTTGTGTCAACCCTCTTCACTTCCTTCTGCATTCACACCATCAACTGCCGCGGCGCTCCCTCGAAGTACCTACCGCGCTGTGTGTCCGACCTGATCAATCCAGGCCAGGATAATGCTTTCACCTTCCTCCTTGTCTGGACTCTCTTTTACGGTACGCTGTTCTACGCCAAGCTCATTCCTAGATCCGCTAACGCGTCGAGAAGGTATCGTTCATGGTAAGCCCGCCGTTCGTGGAGTTGTGCCACAAGTACTTATACTTCTCTAGTCTATGATTAGTGCTCGGGCTGCCTCGAGCTCCATCGGGAACGTTCTTTGTGCGTTTTGTGTCCTCCCTGTGACCGGGCTACATAATAAACCATGTTCTGCTCCAGCACCTTCTCAGGCCTCCTCCATCTCGCGCGGATGGAGGCGATCACATCGATATGATAGAATGCCTGCGGGAAGGCTTCAGTTACCGGAACGGGCGCAATCTGTGAGATATTGGCACTAGTAGAATTTGATACAGAGTCTAGTCTGCTGCTGGAGGAAAAGATAGGTTGTCGACATCCACATCAGTGGCCAAACCAAACCATGCTTCAATGTCTCCCTTCTGCTGCAAATGGAGGCCACACGCCATAGGTACGAAACTGGTAGCGTCGCACGCTTCTCGACTCCTGATACTTGAAACAGCAAAAGAGGCGAACCATTTGCGCGGCTCGGCTTTTGTGTGGGACTTGGGCTTGTATACTCTAACGATCTCTTCCCTCGAAATCGTTACTCCTGTTCCGATTCCCCTGGATATGACTGATACTTGATCAGCACCAAATCTCATCGGACGGACACAATTCAAGGGTCAAATGCAAGTCGTCCATGTCCATCGACTGAGCGCCCATTCCATGAGACATACACTTCCCCGAAACATGATGACGGTTATTATTCTATCCCGACGATCATGCATCAGCAGCTGACAGGGATGCTTCTCTGCCATATGTATATAAAAACACGTCGTAAACTCGTTGGAGTCGACTGACGTCCTTCCCTCCAATCGAACAGCGCCTCTCCGCCAATGCGTGGTCTGTGGTTATACTCTTCCCTCGCCTGTTTGGCTGTCGCACGGGCGTTTCCTAATAGATTCATGACCATGCGCTCCGTTGCTCCACCCATCGATTCCGACGCGGTGCCGGCCTTCCTTCCTGATAGTCTGTCTGAAGGGGATGAAGTGCCCCCATACGCAGTCGTCCAGTACTTTGACCAGCCCATCGACCATCATAATCTGTCACTTGGCACGTTCGAACAAAGGTACTGGCTGAATGACGAGTTTTACAAACCAGGTCAGTCGCCGCTCATGGCCGTTCATGAGAACATTGTAACACATTGAATAGGTGGACCTATTCTCTTGGTCAATGGAGGAGAAGGCAACGCTGAACGTATGATCCTTGGCATGTCGTACTTGCGCCGCGCTCACTTTCACATTGCTAGAATTAATCCCTCGTTACGTTACCAACATCTCCATGATTGGAACAATCGCTCAACAGGAGTCTGGAGCTATCGTTCTTTTCGAGCACCGCTTCTTTGGCCTGAGCAATCCGTACCCCGACCTTTCGGAGGAGTCTCTCCAGTATCTAAGCGTTCAGAAGAATATCGACGATATGATCTACTTTGCACAACATGTCGAACTCCCAATGGCCGGAGGAGACGTTGTGACTCCTGAGGAGGCGCCCTGGGTCTTAATCGGAGCCAGCTACGCAGGTAACGTTTGAATCACCTTGTCTGGTTCCTGTTCGTGCCATCCATCTTATTCAGGCGCTGTCGTCGGGTGGACCATGCACCAGTACGCGCTTCCTTTCACACACAACCCCCGATGATAGTCCTGATCGCTACTCAGGAACCCTGGTATCTTCTACGCGGGCTACTCCTCCTCAGGCGTTGTTGAGGCAATTACGTACGGTACTTTGACAGTTCATCGCTGTTCGTCTTTGACATACACCCCGCACAGCGATTTCTGGCGCTACTTCGAACCCATCCGTGTCAATATGCCAGCTAACTGCTCTAGCGACGTGCAGGCTGCTGTTACCCGTATCGATGAGATCCTCGATAGCGGTGACCATGCTTCGATACAGCAGTTGAAGGAGAGCTTTGGCATGGGGAATGTCACATATCCCGATGACTTCGCAACTGCTCGTACGTCTTCTTGGTCCCCGGGTATAATAGAACTGATTTCATCAACAGTCGTAACCCCAATATGGTACTGGCAGAGCCTCAACCCAAGCGTGGGACCAAACGCGCCTTTCTTCCAGTTCTGTGATGCGCTAGAGGTCGACGCGAAGAACCAGACTGCGCCTGCTGAGGGCTGGGGAGTCCACCACGCGCTTTCTGCGTATGGGCGATACTTCATCGAGCAATTCGGTATCACCGGAGAGTAAGGAAGAGCATGATGATGTTGCGTTGATTGTTAACCGAGCCTCGCAGCGAAACTTGGGGAACTCACGACGGCACCACCGATCAGTACACCAACATCACCATCGACAATTTTGAGCGCTCGTGGTTATGGATCGTGTACGTTCAATGCATCTTCAAATAAATCTTTTAAACTGATTTACTTCGCATATTTAGTTGTAATGAAGTCGGATGGTACCAGGTCTTCTTCTCCAACTTTTACTATTCGCTTTGGATCTCATTTTGAGCAGACAGGAGCACCCGAGGGCCACCCCACCCTTGTCTCGCGCTATGTTGACGTCGCTAGCAATCAGGTTGGCAAACTTACCGTCTCTTAGTAGATATTGAGTACTGACACTGCGTCTAGCTAATCTGTCAACTCATGTTCCCCAAGACCTTCCCCGAACCTCCACTACCACATGTAGACGAGATCAACTCTGTCTTCGGAGGCTGGGACGCGCACCCTGAGCGTGTGGTGTTCGTCAATGCTATCAGTGAGTTTCCGACTTACGTTGCGGTCTACAACATGCTGATCCAAGTCGCGAGACGACCCATGGTTGGAATCCACCGTATCCTCGCACAGTATTGACTATCAATCGACTCCGCTCACCCCAGTGCTTGTAGGGGACGGTTTCCATCATGCGGAAGTAATCATGGTCAATGGAGAGCTTGATCCGATATTGGGAGCCATACAGCAGAAAGTCTTGGGGTATATGCATTCGTGGTTGGCGGACTGGAAACCGAGTACTACTTATTAATCCATGTCACTTCGTAAACGCATCGTAATGTAGTATTAACTGTTTACTAAAGCGATTTTCCTCAAACTTTCAAGCTGTCCCATCATGCGCCACAATTCTCGCTCATCTCAACGCTGTTTTCAACGGGAAGACTGAGTGAGACTGGGAGCGTTCTCGATTCGAACCTCGAGCCTTGATACGGTGTGGTTGTGTACCACCTTCAGCTCGAACTTGAAGATGGTGTAGTTTGAGTCTACAGGCGAATTCGTTTATTGCAGCGATTTCCATACACCAAGAGTGCGCCGGCAGTTAATCCGAAAGTCAATTTACATACTCGCAGGATCACCCTGACAGTGTTGACGAATGAAGGTCTTACATCACTGCCCTTCCGAGTTCGTGCTATCTGCAAGACTAGTCAACTCAATTGAATTACAGAATCAAGACAGAGCGAGCAAGGGGAAAATTTCAGGAATAAGAAATCAAAATACACTCATGGATTCAGTAGAACATACAGTACAAAAACAACAGGCAGGGTAACTATCTACATATCAAGGAACTACGACAGTATACTACGCAAATTGAGCCGACTCAGAACAGAAGACAAGGCGGGAGTCGGTTTGAAACGACGCTTGATTCCATCGCCAACCATCACCTTCAACAACTTCTCCTCGTCAAGCAAGAAGGTATCGGTCTTGCGCTTCTTATTCCCAACAACGCTCAACATCGCCGCCTTCGAAACAAGAAAAACCTCCTGGTCGGGGAGCCCCGCCTGTCTGAGGTTTGTCTTAACATTAAGGCGTGTCCTCTCCGCGTATTCCTTGCGAGCACGCTCAAGTCGTTCAGCAAGGCCTTCATCGTCGTCGTTCTCCTCATCGCCGGCAGCCTCGTCCTGCATCATGTCCTGGATGTAACGGTCTGATTTAGACCTAACGATGTACGCAGGTATGCAATACTTCTTGCATGCCTTCAGGATCGCGATGTCGGTGGCACAGAAACGGTCCGCAAAGACGACAACGATGGCGTCGAATATGAACAACCCCTGGTTATTGAAGTAGTCCCAGTCGGAGACATTGAGCGTCCCCGCGCCGGGAACATCGAACCAGATGATGGGCTTCGAAGGATCGGGGTCCGCGTAGCGAGCGACCTCCGTCGTGGTCTCGACGATACCGGTTTGGGCAGCCCCATCGGCTTTAGGGGAGAGCCCGCGAAAAGAGTTGACGAGGGAAGATTTGCCGCAGCCGGAGATGCCAGCGACGGCGATATGGACCATAGAGGATGTGTAGCCGTAGCGCGCTTTCGTGGATTCGAACTGTTCGAGGGTAGGCCAAATGTCCGGATGAGCGCCGTGCCTAAGATCATCGCGCGCCTTCCGTGCCTGCTCCTTCTGCCGCTCTGCCTCCTCCTGAAAACGGCGTGTGTTCTCTTCGGCCTCACGCTTCTCCTGGTCTG
Organism: Hymenopellis raphanipes; assembly: GCA_036872995.1. NCBI lineage: Eukaryota > Fungi > Basidiomycota > Agaricomycetes > Agaricales > Physalacriaceae > Hymenopellis > Hymenopellis raphanipes. Next base: position 26,489 of record JAYMDG010000029.1, read on the forward strand.
CTTTCTCTGCCCTCTCGCGCTCCTTGCGTGCTTCTTCGGCTTGTCGGTGTGCTTCTTCCTGGAAGCGGCGTGCATGTTCATCAGCCGCCTGCCTGTCCCGCTCGGCCTTCTCTGCGCTTTCGCGGGCATTGCGCGACTCTTCTTCCCGCCGGCGTGCATCCTCCTGACTTTGGCGTGCTCTCTCCTCAGCCGCTTGTCTATCGCGCTCGGCCTCCTCGGCGCGTCTGGCGTTCTCAGAAGCGAGACGCTCAGCCGCCTCTCGCTCTTGCCTAAGATGCTCGTCGATATCATTCATCGTAGGGTTGTCACCTATCGCGGGGCCACCGAGCCAACCGCCGAATAGAGCACCTAGTCCTTCGACTACAGCAGACCACACTCCTCCCATCGATATCGATGGATACGAAGATCTACGAATTCAAATGTTATCGAAGAGACACTTTGGGAAAAGAGAAGAGACGTACTTGTCGATGTTTGTTCAACGGCAAAACGGATCGACGCGATCTGTATATGTAAAGCCTGAAGCAAAGTCAACACGGATAATTAGAAATGAACGAGATCACTGACTCACTCAGAATGCCTTGAGCAGAAATGTCAGTTTTCAAAAGGCTGCGTGAAGTTGGGAAGCGATGCGGCCTATATACTGAGATTAATCTTCTGATTTCTCAAGGCCAATATGAGGTACGCCTTCTAACCTTTCTCTGCCACCGGCACCTCACCTAGCGGCTCCTCGTTCTTAGTACCACCGGTCTAGAACGGAGTGTTCCTAGTTCGTTGCCCACCGGGTATCAAAACGAACTAGGTGAGTCTCTCTGCCTTCGGCATTCTTTTCTTCGCTTACCTTCGGTAGCGAGCCTTCGGCACTCTTGTTGGCGCGTTCACCCTCGGTGACGCGTTTCTCGGTCTTTGGCACGCGTCACCGCGCACGCGCGGTGGCGCTTCTCTCCGTCTCGTACGCGATCGTTGTTCTTTTCCTGGTGGGGGCGCTTAGGAAGACCGGGCGTATTTCTCACACGCCCAGTTCTTACTACCCCCCACCAGGTGTGTTCTTATTTCTTGCTGTGTATCTCACTGTTCTTACTGCTATACACCAGTGTATTGTGTTGTCGTCTACAGAATTAAAATTCCATCTATCGACTCAGTTGTACCATGCCCGGTAATGCCAAAAGTACCAAGCACGGAGACTGCTCCATTCCCAAAAATCCCGACAAATCCCTACCCGAAGACGAATACTTCGAGGCAATCCGTAGCAGCCTTGAGGAGATTGTCGGTAGATTCAAGTCGGGGAACGCATCCAAAGTTGAAGTTCAAACCACTATCGTCGCCTACATCGCCGAAGTCGCTATCGCCGGCGACTACGAGTTCGATGGCCAAGGAGAGCTCAAACCTTGGTTCCAGCAACTCGAAAGCGACACCCAGCGCCTCGAGGACGCAAAGCGCCGGGGACAAGAAGTCGACCCATCTAACGAGCAAACTCTGGACAGTGACCCCGAAGATGGAAGCGACGAGGAAGACGGCGCTAAAAGCGGGGATAACGGAGATAGTGGGGACGGCAAGGGTAGAGACAAGAAGAGAGGAAGAGCACCTCTCCGCTCTCACAAGCACGGCAGAGGGGATCCCACACCATCAGACAGTTCCGACGGGAGTGAACACAACCGTCCGAAACGAAAACCGCATCACGGGCGGAAGCACCGTCGTACTCACTCCAGCGACTCAGACGGCAGCGAGGATCAGGACGTCGCTCTCTTCGGATGGGCTCCAGCCGCGGCACAGCAAGAGATCCTCCTTTCACCCGAACACAAGAGAATCCGTGCTGCAGTTGAAAACCATGCCCGCGACATTAGGAGAGCCGTACGCAGCCTCGGTCGTACAGGCGCAGCACCCGTCTTCCCCCAAGCACTCTGGAAAAGGGTCCTCCTCGATGAAGTCGTCAACTTCGACGAAATCAACGCTTTCTTCTTCTCGACGAAGCTCGAGCTCGACTCCACTCCAACAAGCACAGTCGAATCGGCGCTGCACAAAGCCTTGGGGCGTAGCGCTGAGAAGAAGACAGTTAACACGTCAATCGTCTGGTTTCGATGCTTTGATAAATACAGCGAGGCAATCGAGACAGTATTCCCCTACCGAACGTCGGAACTCCGAGTCTGGCGGCGACATATTGACGACCTCTTCTCCTCCAAGAACGACGAGTCACAGAAGCGAATCATCGCCTATGATGTCGCGGCACGCAAGGTTATCGGATCCAATCCAGGGATCCTCTTCAACCAGTGTGGTGCCGCCGAGCTCGTCAAACTCCGGATGGCCTACCTCGAGAAAGACGGCGTCCGGTACAACGACCTCGAAGGCACCGGTGGAGGAAGTTCATCATCTAAACCAACCAAAGTCAAAACCGGCAAACACCGCGAGATTTGCAACAACTGGAACGAGGGTAAATGTCCACGAAACCCTTGTCCAAGACGCCACGTATGCAACAAATGTGAGGGACAACACATCGCCAGCGTCTGCAAGTCCAAGAGCACCTGAGCCCTCGGCCGGTCGCTCTTACACTTCGGGTTTCTGGCGAGCGACGTGTCGTTTCTTCGGCGGCGGCGGAGGTGAAGACGATGTAGAAGATGGTGACGTTGAAAGCATGAGTAGCGAGGCCAAGAGTGCAGGAGGCATTGGCGGCTTCTTACCCCGTTATCTGAGGGGCTTCGGTTGGCGAGACATTACTCCACAAGGCAGTCGCACAGCGTGGTTTACAGAGGTGGACGACCCTCTTCCTCATCCTCCTGAAAACGAGTATAAACCTGTACCTCTGAAAACGATACATGACAATCCTCACCTCTTCCATGTCTCGACTCCGATCAATATAGAGCGTCTAGCGAACGCGCTAACCCTACATCCTAACCGAGCCTTTGTCGCATCGGTCGTCCGTTCGCTGAAGATTGGGCTGTGGCCTTGGGCGGATACAAATCCTACGGGCGACTACCCAGAAACGTGGGATAATTCATGGGCTAACATCGCGACAGCTGAAGAACGCGATTTCATCGCTGCTCAGTGTGAGGAGGAAGCTGTCAAGAGTCAACACTCACCGGCCTTCGGCCCAGACCTTCTTCCTGGCATGTACAGCACGCCGATAATCGCCGTTCCGAAGCCACACTCTGACGACCTTCGCCTTGTAGCAAACCAATCTGCAGGAGAGTTCTGTCAGAACAGCATGGTAGATAAAGAGCAAACGAAAGGCGCACGCTTGGATTCACTCTTAGTCTTCATACCCATGCTACTGATGTTTGTCAATCTTCATCCAGGCGAACGTTTCCTCCTCTGGAAGTCGGACGTTACGGGCGCATTCCGGACGTTCCCGGTTCATCCTTTATGGCAAATCAAGCAAGTTGTAACAGCGATGATGGGTGAGAGCAAAGAGAACAAGTCCACGTTGATCCGATACGTGGATTGGCGTGCCTGCTTCGGTAGTTGCGGATCACCGAGGGCATGGGCGTCGTTGATGGGACTGATCGTATGGATAGCTATCTGCATTCTGAACATGGTCTTCCTATGCTGTTACGTTGACGATTGTTACAGCGTCGGGATAGTCGGAGATATGTCCTGGTACGAACCGTACCAGCAATTCTACCCAACGGATCAGGCGCGTCTTCTCCGTCTCTGGGATTGGCTCGGCGTCCCACACAAGGTCAAGAAGCAGGTTTGGGGAGAGGTCCTCACCGTTATAGGCTTTCTCGTTGATCCAAACGCGTTAACGGCTACACTTCCCGACGAGTCGAAACGAGATTTGATTATCCATGTCCGCGACTTTGCTCATGTCCACAGACGCCGGCACACCCTCCATGAATTCGAGCAACTCACTGGATGGATCAATTGGTCGCTGAACGTCTTCCCATTACTCAAACCCGCGCTCTGCAATACGTATGCGAAGATGTTCAGGAAGTCGCGACCTCACGCGCCAATTTACCTCAATAGAACCGTCATCCAGGAATTGGAATGGTTTATAGCGCATGTCGAGGCCTCGTCAGGCATGCTCTTCTTTGCCAACATCGACTGGAATCCTTTTACAGAGGCCAACCTGATTATCCTTTGCGATGCGTCTCTCAGCGGAATGGGTTTCTGGGTGCCGGAGATGGATCTCGGCTTCACATGTCTCATCGACGGTGATACTATGCGGGACAGGATCTTTTTCTGGGAAGCGCTTTGCGTCTTGGCGGCGCTGGAGTGGTATGAGCGTTCAGACCTTGCTTTCTTCGCTTCTCCACAGTCACCAGCTCGCTTATCCATATTCACAGACAACACAAACACTGTGAATATTTTCGATACGCTACGCGCTCTCCCCGAATATAATCCCATCCTCCAATCTGCGGTCGACATTCGTATCCGCTCAAACATCGACCTTCGAGTCATTCACATCAGCGGAGAGCGCAATACTGTTGCTGATGCTCTCTCCCGCGACAATCTAGACCTCGCGTATCATCTTATACCTGAGATCGTCATCAGCGACTTCAAACCCCCTCGACTTACGCTGGGGGCAGCCAAAAAATGAATATAGTGCAACTGCGGAAACCAAGGCAACCGCGTAGGACGCCTTGGTCCCGCGAACGGCTCATCCACGAACGAGCCATAGCGCTAGGCCTTGCTATCGACATATCCACTAGCGGGACCTACGACTCTCATCTGAACTCGTATCTTACCTTTTGCTCTCTACACGAGTTTCCCGTTGAACCGACCGTCGAGACGCTATCCTTCTATGTTGTCTACATGTCGGCGCACATTAACCCACGGTCAGTCGCGTCGTACCTCACCGGCATATGCAACAAACTCCTCCCATATTTCCCTGACGTCGAGACAAACCGCAAGTCGTATCTTGTGAAGCGTTCGCTGTCCGGGTGCCTCAAGCGTTATGGTACAGCGGTAACCAGGAAATACCCGCTCGCCCGCTCTCACATCCTCACAACGGTGGCAGCATTGCACCCGCGCTCCTCACACAACGACCTTCTCTTTGCGGCCATGTTGTCGACTGGGTTCTGCGCTCTAATGCGACTAGGCGAACTTTCCGTCCCGGACAATGTCAAAGTCCGCGATCTACGCAAATGTTCTAGACGGTCCACGGTAACCTGGTTAGAGGACGGCTATGGTTTCGATCTACCCTACCATAAGGCAGATCGTTTCTTTGAAGGGAACAAGATTCGTATTGTTCGACGTGGCGACTTGGATCCGGCGCCTGTATTCCGCCGCTACATCGCCTCTCGTGACAAGACTTCACGCCTGAGCCCGTTCCTGTGGATTACGAGCGAGAATGAGATCCCGACACGGTCTTGGTTTATGAGGCGTCTACGACGCATCGAACCAGACAACCACTTCGCTGGGCAGTCTATGCGCGCCGGCGGCGCCACTGCCATGGCCGAAGACGGTTGTGCGCCACACCTCATTCAAGCCACGGGACGCTGGGCATCCGACACCTTCCAGATTTACATTCGGAAAAATCCCGTCCTCCTTCAAGCACTACTCTTCCACGACAATGATTGATCCCATCTATTGATCATTAACCCTCCCATCCCACCCTTCTTGCAGTAGCCTTATTACGAGTTTCTCAATCACACACGCGGCCTTCGGAGGCAGTCACCTTCGGGGGTTGGCCCATGGCTACCATCTTGTTCTCGAGGCTCGTCAGATTGGCTGAGATTAATCTTCTGATTTCTCAAGGCCAATATGAGGTACGCCTTCTAACCTTTCTCTGCCACCGGCACCTCACCTAGCGGCTCCTCGTTCTTAGTACCACCGGTCTAGAACGGAGTGTTCCTAGTTCGTTGCCCACCGGGTATCAAAACGAACTAGGTGAGTCTCTCTGCCTTCGGCATTCTTTTCTTCGCTTACCTTCGGTAGCGAGCCTTCGGCACTCTTGTTGGCGCGTTCACCCTCGGTGACGCGTTTCTCGGTCTTTGGCACGCGTCACCGCGCACGCGCGGTGGCGCTTCTCTCCGTCTCGTACGCGATCGTTGTTCTTTTCCTGGTGGGGGCGCTTAGGAAGACCGGGCGTATTTCTCACACGCCCAGTTCTTACTACCCCCCACCAGGTGTGTTCTTATTTCTTGCTGTGTATCTCACTGTTCTTACTGCTATACACCAGTGTATTGTGTTGTCGCCCGCCCTTCTTGTATTTAGTATACATGTACCTCTTACCCTACCGAGTTTCTCAATCACACACGCGGCCTTCGGAGGCAGTCACCTTCGGGGGTTGGCCCATGGCTACCATCTTGTTCTCGAGGCTCGTCAGATTGGAGAGGTGGAAATTGATATCGTAAGGACCTTCTGAGGCGCTTGATCTCGCATGCCGGAGTGTGTGTGAATGCGGCGCTTTGAGAGACGTATTTGGGAAAGGAAGTTTGTTCGGCGTCAAGCCTATACAATGCACCGCTTCACATCAGCACCTTTGGACGCTAGAAGATAATAAAATCATACACGCAATGTCAGCGAGACACAGCAATGTTCCAGACAACCCGCAGTTCTATTCAATCCCGCAACCCTAGACCCAAGATTGTGTACCTCGCCATAAGTTTAACTGACGCGAAGTCATAGCATAGGTGGCCAGAGACCACATGCCAACAAATGAAGAGGTCGTTAAGCGCCAACCAATTCAAACATGAATAGGAAGAAGCCTTGTGGATACGCAGCATACCAGCTACGACGTGAGAGCGAAGGGCTGGGTCGCTGCCTATAGACGCGCAGTCGTGTTCATGATGAAAGTAAAAAGTGCATGAGGCGGTAGTAGAGCGGTGGTAAGAGTTTGGCGCGCCTTCGTCGGCCAGATCTACCGAAAGGAGATCGAGCGATTTTGTGAAAGAATGATTGTGTGGCGTCAAACCTATATAATGCATATCGGCACCCCAATTACCATAGGGTAAGGAAGACACATACCTAGCAGGAAGAAGCAGCTGCGAGGCGTAGTCTCATTTAGTCCCAGATTCCTGTATTCCCCCTTGCGCAGTTCAGCCTTCGTAGCCATTGGTCTGACTGGCTCAAAGTTACAGCACAGTTATCAAACGAAGACACTGTGAAGCGCCAACCAATTGAACGTGAAGATGAAGAACCACGTTCGCGTTCTACATCATTCCGCTAGTTTGTTCCCCCATAACGACATCGTAAACGAAGGCGTACGGCGTACGCTATACGTCCATTACCAACTCGTGGTCACATTGTACAGCGGACTCGGTCCTAGTCCATTATCATTCCGGAGCACAAACGACTGCCCTAGCATTTAATCTATCGCTTGGGTGGTCCCCGCTGCCGACGTGGGGAATATTGAGATCTGGTTCGGCAGTGATGTCGTCCATCGTGCGTCCAACATCGAAAGTAGCTGACTAGGGGCCATACGGGGGATGAGGGGATGCCTGGTGTCTCGACGTCAACGGAACTGGGATCGCGACGACTCTGTGAACCGAATGAGCCATATAAGCAGTCAGACAGATGTAGAGACTGAATCCAATACAGAATGAGGTTTCATGAAAGTGGTAAAGGACGAAAGGACACGCTAGGCTGCTGTTATTCTGCGTCTTCGACCTGTTCTAACAAGATGAGGGTAAGAAGACGAAAATGGACGTAGAAGCAAAATCTACCAGGGCATACAGGCCGCAGACGCGTACGATGCGAACCAAGGATTGACAGCGCGCAGAGATCTGGGAATTATCGAATATACGGCTTCGCGCTGAGAAGTGAGACATATACTATGCTTCCATGTTGAGATCTCGAACCGCTCGTCTTTGGCTGGTCTCTTGTCATTTGGGCAGGAAAGAATGCTTGGCAGGAGTAACTGGGATCAAGCCTCGGCAATAAAACACAAGAATAACAAACCAATTACTAACCTGGCGAAGGAAGAGTTTCTCCAGTCGGCGAAAATGATCATGGTATGAACGACAGGTTTATGGCGATATCAGGCGAGAACCTTTCGTGCCGGGACGAGCACCATTCATTCGAGTTGTTGTCCTAGACCAGGCGTGCTCGAGGAACGTACTACGCGAGAATCGGCAGTCCAAATAAGAAGTCGAGCGACACCATAAGCTGCATAGTACATGAGGACTGGCAAGAGGAAAGGATCTATCAAGAAGCATGGGATTATCGTTCACATCTCATCTACTAGACGCCTCGTACCTTTTGCTGGTCAGCACGGGAAAATCCACTGCCTACGCATCCTCAACTTGTATCAACGATCGCCAGCCACAAAAGGCACCGACCCACCTCCCTCAACTCCGGAAAGCGTACCAAAAACTTTTCCAGCTGGCCCTCATTGAGGTGCACAACGCATTCCGTCAACGTAACCCGCGCAATATGATTGCGCGCAAACACGTTCGAGGGAAACACGGAGAGGAACCACTTGTTCCTGACGAATAACGTCGAGTAACGCTGGACAATGCTCCTCTCCGCCATAAGAGTACTGCCGTACCGAGCCCACGATAAGGAGTGAGTATACATGCATCGCGGGATGTGGGAGAGATAAATCGATGGGAGTCATGACGAGTGAGCGATTGGGAAAGGGACGTGATGCTGCTGCTGTGCAGTGACGATGGCGCCATGAGTGTCCTATCGGTGGGGTCATGGTCGCGTCGAGCATTTCCCGCGAGTGCGTCGACATGGACAGCGATGTCGAAATGAAATGGTCCATGAGCAGAGCATTTATAGTCCGCGCGATTTCGGTTCGCCGTAGAGCTCAGCCACCTACGCAGATCCGTCATCACCACCAGACGCGCGACCGTTTCCCACCACGTCGCCCTATCATCTTCAACGCGTTACGCCAAAGACTCCGAATCGGAGCGAGATAGTCTGCTTCCCAGAGCATACAGAGCGAGTGCTGCGATTATACGGATTCTAGCGATATCTGAAGGACGCGACATGAGAGCAAGTGGGCATACTTGGAGGGAAACTGTTACCATGCCAAAGTGCTTAGTAGTGCCCAACCTGTTTATTGAAAACCAAGCGGAATGGGTATGAAGTGTCTCTCCAATTTCTTTTTGATTTTGACCATCTCTAGTGGTGGAGGGAAGCAAGAGCTAGTGTGGCTGTGCTTCTCAGTGCATGGCCTGGGTCCAAATAGAGCTCATTGACATTTGGACATAGATTCTCCCCCAAGTACTTTGATTTGACTGCAAGGACTGCAAAATGATTATCAGTGAGAGTAAATCAAAAACTGAGAAACTTTCAATACATCCTCAAAGCTCTTTTCAGTCCCTTTCCATATAACTAAAAGAACCTCCCCCTCTGTACTAACTCTCTTAACACCAACACAATCAAACACACAAATCTTAAATACACCCTCTTCAACGACCTCCACCCAGCTCCATTTCACTCGTAACTTCGAGGTTCTCCCAACAGAAACCTTTGATTACGGATCTTAACACTCTAATCCAATCGCTCCAGCGTCCCCTCCCTCAACCAACGCACGACGAGCTCATCGTTCCACCCTTCCATACGCAGCCCAACGATGTGTCCGGGGGTAAAGAGCCAGTTGAAACCGCGCGCAGGAAACTCTTGGCCACGATCCGGACGAGCGAGCAAAGCCTCGTAATGTGCTTGGCCTTGAGAATACAGAACAGCTTGCTACTAAAACCGCGCACGTCGCTCATAATGCATATGTCGTTCGAGAAGTAACGCCGTGATGGAGGAGTAGTCAAACTGATATGAAAACTAAAGAAGACATTCAGTAACAACGCATCGACCAAATAGAGCTCGTACCAACAGCAGTGTGTACGTCTCACAATTCGCCGCCGGGACCTACACTCGAGCATGGTAAACTACAAACTCATCCCCGTGCTTGTAGCACATCCAACTCGCCCGCAGTGGTCAAGCACACTGCATACATCCCCAACTTCACCCCCTGCAGAACCTCACCCTCAAGAAGGAGCACCAACCCGACCCAAAGTCCTAATATTATAATACACATGAAGCACATTCCATAACTGCACCCTCCTCAAGGATAGTGGCAATCTCTACCCGTTCAACGACGACTCTGTAATGTTACTGGTAATCTCCAAATTCTCCAAACGCGTCGGCCCGATAGATCGAAAGCCGCTATAAATAGACGATAGAATGTATGAGCATATCGCAATCACAGAGAAAAGAAAGCACCAACCATCACGATCTACAAAAACCAACCAACCTAACATCCCTCAACGTTTCATCGTTCCTTTAAATAAACAAAATCGCCGCTTCCGAGCGACATGTCGATAGCACGCAAGCGCTCTCCAGCTGCAACCGCTCTAGCGTCCCCACGACATTATCTCCAACCAGCGCTCTACCCGACCACGCGCAGAGTGCACAATCACGGCATACCCAGATCTCGCAACCCAGATAGCGATGCATCCGGCATCTCTCAAGACTGAGCTAGGAAAGGCGCCGGAAAGAGCCGGTGAGCGCGCGCACAAAACTGGGGATATCCCGGTACAACACAAAGCTAGTTTCAGGCTAATGAGATCTGGGAAGTATTGGGCGAAGATTCCGACGAGTGACCAGTCGTTCTCCACCACGCCCGAGCGAAGAATGGTGCCCTTCGCTTTAAGGCCATGTAGCAATGTAGTGTAGGATTCAGAATATCGTTGCAGGGTATGTCGCCTACAAGTGGTATGCCATAGACGAGGAAAGCGTCTCACGCGATGAGTATAAGAGCTCCGTGAGCCGGATGGAAATAAGACCCTATGCGTGAGATGATATGTGGAGTGGACAAGCGCACACGATAAAAGAGTGGCTCAATTGTGGGGGAGGTAGGAAATGATGTGGTCGAATAGGTCTTGCGGGAGAAGCTTGAATGGGCCGGTATAAGCAGAGGAGCGACGACAGCGAATAAGCTTGAGCTAAATGCCATGATAAAGGCTACTGGCATTGAAAGACAGTGGAGCGATCAAAAGGTCGACTCCTAAACCGGAGAAATCATTCAGAAACAAAGCAGCGCGGACGAAGAAGAGCTTGGCATACCTAGCACGGTCACCTAGCTTTGCTGTTTGGCTTCGCGGACCTCTTCTCCCTTTGACATGGTACCATCACCAATGCGTGTAGAGTGGCCCATATCCTTCGTCCAAAGGAGGTGGTCAAAGCCTATTGGTGACACAGGGGACGAGGGTCTCGATGTAGATGGAGCTGGGCACGCGACGGCTTTCGTGCAGTGGACGAGTTATCGAGCTGGCGCGCGGACAGAATCTAACATAGAATGAGACTTGAAGAATGTGGTATTGGGATGAAGAACGCACCAGATTGACAGTCGATGATGTCTGAATCGCTGGTTGCGTATGGGCATACCAAGCCGCCTCGGCAGGAGGTCGCATACGAACGTTTGACCGCGCGCAAAGATCGATGGACGACGCCGTTGGGACGTGGGTTGCAGGAGAAAGCTAGACCAGCTTCGGTGTTCGCACTTGAAGATGAGATTACTGGCTATTCCATGAAGAATTACCAGACGGTTTGACGAGTGATATTGGACGAGATACCGCTGTAGCCAATGTAAGCACTCTAGGACCGGAGTGGAGCACGTACAACACACCTATCAATGCCCTACAGAGCACACCGGTCATAGAATCGGCTACAGGATTCGGCGCAGCGAATGACCCAGCCAGGCATATGTAGGATGTCACGACTTGTACAAGCCAGTCGTCGTGCTCGATGCCCATGTCTGGAGCGATGTTAAAGCCAGCCAGTCGTGCACCTGAGAAAGCCTTCAGGCATAGCAACTCGGAAATGACTTTAAAAGCGTACCGTGAAGGTCGTCGATACATCGAATCCCACAAAGTATTTCTCGCGAGCACGGTGCCTCTCGAATACCGCGTCCATAACGGATCCAGTAGTCGGTGAATGTCCAGCGCAGCGCAGAGAGTGGCGACGTGCAACCAACGATGGTGGTGGTCGTAAGGAAAGAAGCGTATCCGACTAAATCCCGACCGCCCGATTCGCTGCGTCCCATTTTGGCAATCAACTTCAACGCTTGATTTAGTTCGCGGCCGCCTCAATGTCGAGAGTGAGAGAACAAACGCGTCTGTGATCAACAAACTCAAGGACAAGAATTAAATCAATTCTAGGGAGTGCTCACTAAGAATTGACCTGGCAGGCTATCACTTCAATGGCCGGGACAGTGTGCGAATCAACATCACTGCATAAACAGAAGAGTACTTGGTCCATAACGTATCCAATATTCTGAGAACATTCAGCGCAGCGGAGAGGGCGGCGGACCGTGTACGCCGAGGATGCGATAGAAACAGTTCGTTGGACTCGTCGACGATGGCTTACTTGCCCGTGGAGCTGTGATTTCAGAGATGGTGCACTGGTCAGTAATATTTACTGAGTGACTTCAGATTGAACTCACTGGCTATGGGTAATCCCAATTCCAATAAGGCTTGAGGCTCAAGGAACGACTCACGATCAAAGCGATACAGAATGTGAACTAGACGAGGTTTGAGGTAAAAAATTGTGCAATTGTACTGCTATAGCCCACCGCGAGGGTCGAACTCGCAGCCTTCAGATCATCCCGCAAGCATAAAAGTCTGACGCTCTATCCGATTGAGCTAGGCGGGCGATATCCTTGTGTGGCGGTAAGAAATTCCGATCGGCGCATAGCAGAGAGGATGCGGAATCGAATGGCGCATGTCAAGCCACGGAACCTACAGGGCATTGAACACTATCATGCCGCTTGATAACACATCTGATCTTACTCAAAAGCAGACTGAAAGGTTTGAAACATTTGAGCTTCCTCTTTCTGCACACTTTCGCGCCCGCCCTTGATGTCAGAAACAGTGTGACTTACATCGAGGTCACGAGCGTATTCCGAGAAAGCGGTTTCGTTGTACTCGTCGGCGATGGCATACTTACATGTGCGCTCCGTGGCGCTCTGATTTCAGAAGAGATTCGGATGAAGAAGTAAGGTTTGTGACTGAACTCGCCGGATATAGGTGATATTCTGGGGACAAAATACCAACGTGTAACGCCTGATACGACTAGTAGACAATGTTGTAGCAAAAACCATTTGCAGGACTTGAATAGCCCACCGCGAGGGTCGAACTCGCAGCCTTCAGATTGTCCACCTAGGGATAAGAGTCTGACGCTCTATCCGATTGAGCTAGGCAGGCGACACCAAAGTGTGGCGCCAAAAAATTCCTTTCGGCGCAGAAACCAAGAAACAGGCCTATAAGTTCATTCTTGTTTATTGTACTATGCACTTGTCGCCCATTTGCGCAATTCTTGACTTCAGAAATAGTGGAAAACTCTCGAAAGAGAACAGCCTCCAGCATGAGACCGGCGAAGCAAAGTTAAAAAGGAGGAGTAGAGGCTGACTCGAGTGAACCTTCGTTGCGATCTATCCTGGCTCCTAAACCAAAACAAAGTCAGAAACAATGCACCACGGACGAAAGAGACCTCATACCACCAGACACGCCAAAGCTCCGAGGCCAGTGCGCTTCATGGGAAACGACAACTTCATCATCCGCGCACACGAAAGTTGCTCCTCGTCGTCGACGGTAACACATACAGCTATGTCGGCATTTAACCTATCGCGTGGTTGGTCCGCTCTAACTGTGACGCGTGTGCCCTATACCCTCCGGCCTGGAGAGCACCGCGGTTCTGTAAACCGATAATGCACGTCAGGCTGGCAGCCGTGAAAGAAGCCCAGATATCGAACTAGTTAGTAGATTCCCATCCTATACTGCGCCAAAAATCTCTCTGTGTGGAAGTTAATCATTGATTGGTTAAAGGGGCGCGCCTGGACTCGCAGTCGTACGGCTTTTGATTTGGGATAGGACAGGGCGTGGAATGGGCGACAAAAGGACGCGTACTCTCGAAGCATCACGTTCAAACCGGGACGTACCCTATAGCTAGTTTAAGCACTGGTCCTAGAACGAGCCCGTATGATACACCGTCAAATAGGTGAACAGAATCATTGGCGGGTGCACGTATAAGCAGCTAAGGGGGCGTTCAGCGCACAGCAACGATAAAAACGTACTGTCAACTACCCAATTGTGGAGTTGATTGGAAAGAATAACGATAGTCGCTGCTGATAACTGTTGCAAGGAAGATAGCGGTCAAGTAAGTATAGCCAGACGGCGGGGCCGGCATTGAAATGGACATTTAATTGGTGGTGGTCGTTTGGTGGTCGTGGTAAGGAAAGGAGGCGGCGCAACCGAATCCGATCCTATTTCGGCAATGAACCCCCGATGCCTCAAGACCAGAAGAAACCGTGAGATATGCGATCCTGACTGTATATACAGGCCCAACCACATAGAAGATTTTTTAATCCGATCCGTGCTAGTTGAGAGGAAAGACGAGTCGGCCTCAAAAACTCACATACGCAAAACGACCCATCCACGGTTGATAGTCGATAGCCACGATAGAGAACAAAATTGAAAGCAATGTCATTCAGGTATGCAAAAAAAATGACACAAAAAACTGATTCCTACATCCCCAGCGCTCCCTCGAAAACCGCACCCCCCTCTGATCATTCCCAGTCCCAGGTCGCGGCAACTGTATCACATCCCGTAAACACACCTTCTTCAACGACACCGGCAGCCTCCACCCATGTGAAACCAAGTCTATCTCACCCATCGCATTCTCAACCTCCAAATTCTCCAAACAGTTAAAGTCCGACAAATCGAAAGCCACTACATAGCAACAGACGACTCGATGAGCACATTGCGAACACAGAAGGAGAGAAAGCACTAACCATTACCCTTCACATAAGCCAGCCGGAGATCCCTCAACGTTTCCTTGTTTCCTTGGATTAACGAATTCGCGTCTCCCACATGACATGTCCATCGCATACTGGTGCTCTCAAGATCTAAGCACTCCAGCGTCCCCACAACGTTATCCCCCAGCCAGCGCACAAAGTGGTTATTCCACCCGAACACGCGAAGAGTACGTAAACACGGCATCTGCAGCCTCAGGTCATCCAACCCATGTAGCGATGCATCCGGTAAATCCAGTCTAGTCCATCCACGCTCGATACTGAGCTCGGCCAGCCGGGGGAAAGAACTCATAGCAAGCGCGCGCATAAAGCTCGTGAGGTCCTGGAAGGATGCGCAGCTCACTTTGAGTTGGGTGACAGTGGGGAAATACCGGGCGAATATCCGGACCAGAGAGGGATCATTCTCGACCGCCCCCGAGCGAAGCATGGTTCCTTTGGCTTTGAGGACACGCAGCAATTTTCTGTAGGAACGCGCACGGGGAGACTTGCCATTGATGTCGATGTCATAGACGGGAACGTGGCCGACGAGCGTTATGCCGATGATGGATGAGGAAAACGTCTGACGCGATGAGCGCAACAACTTCGTGAGCTCCTTGGCACAAAACAGAGAGCGGATGACAAATGGGAGACGACAACGGCTGATGCTAGTCCAAGTGGGGTGGACAAGGGCACACGATAAAAGGGAGGCTCTATCGTCGGCAAGGTAGGAAATGATGTGGTCCACAAGCTCTGGAGGTAGAGGCCCGAATAGCCCAGCAGAAGAGCGGCGAGTGTGGGTGAACTTGTCGAAGATCTTGCGGAAAGTGTTAAAAGGCATTGACAGTAGTAGCTGTAATGGAGGGTGTCGAGACTTTGTATAGGAGATCAAAGACCACTGCGACATGATGAAGTCTCCGTCCCTCAGCCAGCTTCCGAACCAAAACCGAAGAGACCCGCTGCCGGTGTCGGACATATCGAGGTCCGCAGATGACCAAAGCAAGCGATATCGAGGACGAAGGGAGTGCGCTGTTGAGAGACCTTGGGAGCGCGACAACTTTGTAGACCAGGCGAGCATTCTTTACAGCAGTCGAGGGACGGAATCTACAACAGGATGAGATTTCCATAAAGTGGTATTGAGATGAAGGGACGCACTGAGCCAAGGTTGACAGTCCCGAATGACTGAGGATGATTGAAGCTGCTGTCTGTTTGCTTGCTCTAAAAAAATAATATTAGGTACTACACAAAAAATGGACGTTAGAAGGCATACTAGCCGCCTTGATTGACAAGACGCGAAATCAACGCTCGACCGCAAACGTCGTCGGCGTAGGCATAACGGGGCCGTAAGGTCTGTTCCCGATTGCGATGTGTCCTATATGCTTCGTTCACAAAAGCACTAGTGGCGATACGGGAGACAAAGGACTCGATGTGGAGGAAGCTGGGAACGCGACGGTTTTTGCGCGGTGGATGAATTGTCGAGCACGGTAAAGCAGATCTAGGGTCTTGTAAGGACTGAATCTAGTATGGAATGAGATTCGAACGATGTGGGATTGGCATGAAGGACGCACCAGATTGATAGTAGTCGAGGATGATTGTCGATGAGTGAATTGACTGACACGGAGTCTTCGGCTTGCTCTCAAAGATGGACGAAGAACCAAGGGCACGCCAGCTTGGAGCTGGATACTATCTCCATGTGCAGAAATACGGTTTGCGTGGTCGATACGATGAAAGCTACAAGTGACATAAGTATTCTATTATGACGGGAGTAGAGCGCGTACAACGCACCTGTCAATAGCGGCGCAGCGAATAGTCCAACGTATTTCACGTATCGGGTGGCTGATGAGGTCGGAGCAGCACGTTTGGGCACCTCAGAAAGAGTTATGGCCTTGAAAGCGACTCGGAAAACGGAAAGCTTCCTATCGGATACCGCGTGAGTAGTCGTACAACATCCCGTGCAGCAAAGAAGGCGGCGAAGTGACGGATGGCAGGACGACGTTACAATGGACGATGGTGGTGGTCGTATGGAAAGAAGACGCGACCAGTCCCTATTTAGGCTATGGCATCAACTTGATTTCTTATGAGCACTCGCTCAATGGCAGAGGAGCATCAATATTTCAGTCTGCAGAAGTTTAGATGGACGATGAGAACGTGTGGTTTCTTCTGTCCTTTTTGCGGTTATCGACTCGCTTGAACAGCCATGTTATTGCGTGCAGGCTGACAGTACTCTGGAAAGTTTTGTTTATGTGAATTCAAACGGCTTCAGAACAAACCATTATCCAACGAAGATTAAAAGTCAATAACATTGAGAGTAAGAGTAACGACTATGATACAGAACTCCCAAGCAACGTACGCAGAACCGCACCCTCAAAAAGCATTCCCTTCTCTGGATCATTCCCAACCTCCCACCAATGCCCACACACCCAACAAGTCATATATCGCAAATACACCCTCTTCAACGATCTCGGCAGCCTCCACCCATTCAATGACAAGTGTCTTTCACACATCACACTTGCAATCAACAAACTTTCCAAACAATTAGAGCCCGATAAATCAAAAGCCACTACAAACAAACGAGGTGAGTACATACGTTACAGAAGGGAAGAAAACACTGACCATCATGCCTGAAAAAACACAACCGCACATGTCTCAACGTCTTCTTATTGCCTTGCAGTAAAGTATTTGCCTTTCCGAAGTGACACGCTGGCAACCCGCCGGTGGTCTCCAACTCCAACCGCTCCAGCGTCGCCACGACGTTATCCCCCAACCAGCGCACAAGCTGGTTATTCCACCCATCCACGCGCAGAGTGCGTAAACACGGCATGCTCAGTCTCACATCACCCAACCCGGATAGCGATGCGTTCGGAGAATCCAATGCGCCCGCCCCCACCCAGATAGTAAGTTCGGCAAGCTGCGGGAAAGAGCCGGCAAGCGCACATATAAAACTCGTAATGTCCGGGCACGATACGCAGACCACTCTCCACCGCGCCAGTTCGAAGCACGGCTCCCTTGGCTTTAAGTCCAAGCAGCAATTTACTATAGGAGGGCACACGGGAATGGTCGCTGTAAAATGGCATATCGCCTACAAGGTTTATGCCGGTGATGGACGAGGAAAGCGTTTCATGCGACGAGCGCAAGAGCTTCGTATAGTCGTATGCACGGGATGTTGAGGAGACGACAAGACCGAGAGGCTTGAGGTGATACCGGCTGATGCTCGTCCAAGCGGGATGGACGAGCGCACACGAAAGAAGGGAAGATATATCGTCGGCAACGTAGAATATGATGTGATCCAGAAGCTCTTGCGGTACAAGCCCGAATGGACCAGTACAAGCACCAGTACAAGCAGGAGTGCGACGAGAGGGGAAAAATTTGTTGATAAAGTTCTGGATGATGCTGAATGCCATGATGGGTGTGTTTAGAAGAGAGACAGCCGAAGCACAGCGTCTAGAAGTGCGACATTGAGAAACATGGTCAAATATCGGTGAGCACTGATGGAGACGACTTCGAGACGCCCGGCTTCGACAAGTCAATCCATCCACCTCTACCTCCTCCAAAGCCTAAACCGGTCATTCAGAAACAAAGCATCACGGACAAAGAACAGGGCACACCTTCAGCCAAAGTCCAGATCCGAGACCTCCAGTGCGTGGTACGGTTACCTAGCTTGATGGCTCCGCGGGCCTCGTAGCTACAACTTAATCACCAGCGCGCGGTCGTATGGCAGAGTGGGTCATCCTAGTTCATTGAAATTCGTCGTTGAGCGTAGCATGTAGAGTCACCTCGGCAATTAACCTATCACCTGAATGGTCCGCCGTAGAAGACTAAGATATAACGGGGCTGCGATGTCTGTTCCCGATTATGACGCCGTTCATCGTGTTCCAGATGTAGGGACTAAATCTAGTATGAATATTTTTAAGACGCGGCCGAACCAGACTGACAGTTGAGGCTGATTGTTGATGATTGAATCGGCGTATGCGTCCTGAACGAGGAACGAAGGGGGCGCTACTGGCAGCTTGGATGTGGGTATGTGTTACTGGCTATCCCTATGTGTGGCAATCCTGGCTTGCGTGGTCAATACGATGAAAGCTACACCCAACATAAGCATTCTATCACGACGAGAGTGGAGCGCGTACAACGCACCTGTCAATAGTGGTCTAGATCGCAGGAGTGGATATTTCCTATATGACCCAACGTATTCCACGTAGCACGCAGGCCGGTCGTCGTGCGCGACGGAAGCAGCACGTTTGGGCACCTCGAGGGCATAGCGATTGGGAAAAGATATGCATCGCATCCCACAAGATATTTCCTGGAAACTTCCAGCAGCCGCCTATGGATATCGCGTCCATAGTCGTACAACATCCCGTGTAGCAAAGAGGGCGGCGACGTACGACGGACCAATGGTGTGTATCCGGCCCACTGGCGAGGATGGTAGGAGGCCACGGGATTATTTGGTGGTGGTCTGGTGGTGGTGGTGATGGTAAGGAAAGAAGACGCGACCGATCCTATTTGGGCACGATCATCTCAAGCTCGTTTGATTTCTTATGGACCATCCACTCGCCCAATATGGCACGCCTACACGATGGTTGTGAGTCGATACCCACGAAAAGGACAGAAGAAACCACACTTTCTCATCTACACATTCTAAAATCTCAACTTGTGCAAGCTTATGAAATTGACACCCCAAACCATTACAAGATTGCAACAAAGATTAAAGGTTGAGAGTAAGAGTAACGACTAAGATAAACTCCCAAGCAACGTACGCAGAGCCGCACCCTCAAAAAGCATCTCCTCCCCAACCTCACACCAATGCCCACGAACCACACAAACCCAATTCCGCAAATACACCCTCTTTAACGACCTCGGCAGCCTCCACCCATTCAACGACAAGTGCGTTGCACACATCACACTCACAATCTCCAAATTGTCCAAACAGTTTAAGCCCGACAAATCAAAAGCCACTACAAACAAACGAGGTGAGTACGTCCGTTAAAGAAGGAAGAAAACACTGACCCTCACGTTTGAAAAAATCCAACCGCACATGCCTCAACGTCTTCTTGTTGCCTTGAAGTAAAGTATTCGCCTCCCCGACGTGACACGCCGCTAACACATCGGCGGTCTCCAACTCCAACCGCTCCAGCGTCCCCACGACGTTATCCCCCAACCAGCGCACCAGGTCGTTATTCCACCCAACCACCCGCAAAGTGCGTAAAGACGGCATCGACAGTCTCACGTCACCCAACCGCGGTAGCGATGTGTTCGGGAAATCCAATGGGCCCTCACCCAGCTCGATATTGAGTTCGGCAAGCCGCGGGAAAGAGCCGACAAGCGCACGCATAAAACTCGTGATGAACTGGCACGAAGGACAGACCAGTTTGAGTACGGTGAGAGCTGGAAAGGATAGTGCCAGGGTCCGGACGAGAGATGGATCGTTCTCCACCTCACCCAATCGAAACATAGTTCCCTTGGCTTCAAGGACATGGAGGAATTTTCTGTATGAACGCGCAGAGGGAGACTTGCCGTTCATGTCGCTGTCATCGCAAGGTATGTCGCCAACGAGAATTATGCCGACGATACGCGCGGAAAGCGTCTGACGCGATGAGCGCAAGAGCTTCGTAAGCTCCTTGGCATGAGACGGAGAGTGGACGACAAGTGTCAGAAGTGGGAGATGATAACGGCTGATGCTGGTCCAAGTAGGATGGACGAGTGCGCAATTTAGGAGGGTAGCCTTGTCGTCGACGAGAGAAATAATATGGTCCAAAAGCTCTTGCGGTACAAGCCCGAATGGGCCGGTACAAACAGAGAAGCGACGAGAGTGGGACCGCTTGTTTATGAAGTTCTGGATGGTGCTCGAGGCCATGATGGATGTGTTGCAGGCAATCGAAGGCGTTCCTTATAAAACTTTTGCAAAGGAGCCAGCCCCGAAAAGTGCAACATCGAGAGACATGGTGAAGTCGGTGACTCAATGATCGAGACGCAATCCATCCACCACCACCTATCCACAAGACGTGGGTTTATCCAACCATCCAACCATCCAACCATCCTCCTGCAAAACCTGGACCCATCATTCAGAAACAAAGCATCACGTACGAAGGAAACGGCATACCTTCAGTGGCGCTCATGATCCGAGACCTAGCTCGCGGTCACCTCCATCGCCACCTTTGCATAATTGGCTCCGCGGACCTCGTTGACCTTTGAACACAACGCCACACCAGCGCATTTGTATTGTACAGCGGTCGCGTCCGCCCTCCGGGTCCATCGAAACTCGTCGTCGACCATATGGCCATAGCGGTGTTTCACCTCGAGCTCTGATCTGGCAGTGACACGTCCATCGTTTGTCGCCATTACGGGCGGCGCACGAAGGAGTACTGGGAGCTGGGAGCGTGAAACCGAATGTTCTGTGACGAGCTGGCAACCGTGTTCTGCCGCAGTCAAGACGAAGCTGAATCTAATGCAAAATGAGATTTTAACGATATGTTCCTGTGATGAAGAACGCACTAGATTGACGGTCCCGGATGGATGCTTCCGTTTGATGAGGTTTTCGTGTCCCGGCTTGCGGCTTGCGCTAAGATGGACGAAAATGGACATAAAGATAAAAACCTACCTCGGCATAACAACCGTTTTGACTGAGAAGACGCGTACGGTGCGAAATCAGCGCTCAGTCGCGCGTCGACCGTGGCGATGGAGGGATTGGCAGATGGCTTAAGGAGGCGGCGTGGGCGATACGATAAAAGAGGCAAAGCTATATCCAATGTGAGCGCTCGAGGACAGAAGCGGAGTGCGTACAATGCACCCGTCAATGCCCTACGGAGTAGACTAGTCCCGGAATTTGAGGACCCTGTATATTCCAAATATCGTCACCGTGTGAGATGATACCAATAACGCAAGGCGGTTGTCGTGCACGATGTGGGTGGCAGATGGAGTCGAAGTTCTGTTGAAAGCAGTATATTTGGATGCCTGAGAAGGAGTTTAGGGCATACCGACTTGTAAATGACTGGGAAAATGTACCAAATATCAGGCATCTCCCACTAAACATTTATATTTATTGCTTGTGAGCACAAAATCGGATACCGCGTCCATAACGGATCCAGTGGTCAAAGGATGTCCTGCGCAATGAGGAGTGCGGCGACGTTGCAATGGCGTGACGGTGATGGAAGTGGTAGTAAAAGAAGCAGACCCGACCAAATCCCGACTGGCCGAATCCCATTTAGGGAATCAACCCCAGACTTTGGCCAGATGCTTGGAAGGAAGGAAGTCGATTTCGTTCAGCTTGACTCTGATCAGCAGTACTGTTCGACTCTCGGAACCCGAGGCCAAGAATTGCTTGCTTCACCTTTCCGCGCCTCGGGCCAAATTTAACGCGAAACCACTAAACGTGAGTAAGCAACACCTGATTTAACGGAAGGAAGCATGTGGGGCTGTACAATGGAGAATGAAGAAAATTTAACTCGCCGTTGGTAGACACGCAGTCCTCATCATTAGGTACGTGTCGAGCGGTTCTCGACGAGCCCCTGAAACACGTCGCCTGAAAATTCTGTCGGTTTGCCCTGTGCAGCTGCAGTCCTCTGAGGCATTCAACCTGTAAATAGAAAACTGTACCAACATGAGACACACAGGTCTTTATGGAATGAGAATCTTACCGAAAATCTTACCGAAAAGAAAGATGGTGGTCTGCACCGGCTCATGGATGATGTTAGAATGGGGCGGCGGGATCTCCTCGGGAGGTGTCAGATCAGAACCATCAGCAACATGGAGAACCTGTATGCAAGGGAAACACTCCGTAATCAAAAAAATTGAAAATGCAAACCTACCAGCCTGTCTCATGCGAAAAGATTAATGGGAGATTTTTTTTTTTTTTTTTTTTTTTGTGGAAGCATAGGACTACACAATGCCCACTTGGTGAGGACCATGCAATCCGCTTTAAGGGCTGAGAATACACTCAGATAAGGTAAATATTTAGAGGTAGGTTAAGGGTGAGGGAGCCTCCACCCTGAGAAAAGGCATATGCCCGACTGGGAGGGATCCAGCCAGTGTGGGACTCAACGCGGGTCGTCAGGGGGGCGACCGTGAGGGGGTGTGCGAATACCCACTAAAAACTCAGGCTGCCGTACCCATTGGGCAGGCAGAGCTCCCTCATCCCGTAACGTACCTGACCAAGTATTGGCCACGCTGCGTATGGACAGAGCGGAGCTGCCAAAACGAGTAGTGGAAGTCAAAAGGCAATCAGTTTTAATCCGTTCGTTGATCCTCTGTATCCATAAGCTCTCAATATGAGATGCAGACAGCCACTTACTGGGCGAGTCACCATGTGTTATAACACGCTCACAGCGAAGGGACCAAATCAGATGAGCAGACTCAGACAGCATGATCCTAAACAGACGCGTCGAGCCAGGCAAGGGTTTACGCGCTTCAGATTTGATTCGGATCAAGGGCGCCCCTAGAACGAGACCGAGGGTGGGCTCCCACCAATCGATTCGTTTTTGCTCCAACACATAGCGTGTCAGACGCCAAATGACAGCTTGACCGGGAATGGAGCACTCAAAGAGAATATGCGACATTGTGTCCTCTCGTTGACAATGTTCGCAGAAAGCACGATCGGCACAACCAGGTATGTGTAACCACCGACGACCAAGCTTGAACCCACCATGCAGCGTATACCACATCCACTGACGAGCATTACGAGACAAGTCTTTGTGATTGAGAGCGAGCCATATGGCGGCCCAGGACGGCTTCGTACCAGACCTGTCCTCAACGGCTGACTGGACTATCCGTAGGTTGCGCATACATGTATTAGTCATAGTAGGCGAAGAGCGTTCAGCAATTAGCTGATAAGCGACTCTGACTGACAAACAAGATAACTTGGCACCCGGCAGCAAGAGACCACCAGGCAAGAGCCTCAACGTATTATCGACGACTGCAGGCAGGAGAGCACCTTCATTCGCAAGCGCGTCAGCATGATCATTTCCAAAGTTGCCGGAATGCCCCTTAACCCAGCAGAAAGCGGTTAGTCCACGTCTCTTCCTCAAAGCAGCTACTAACGACTGGACCAGTTCACGATTCTTAACACCCAACCACGCACGATCTTCCCACCGAGGGAAATACACCGTCAAGGCATGAATCGCCAAGCGCGAATCAGTAAAATTACACAGCAGAGATCTGGAAGGAGTGACTGCCAGGTTATACTGGAGAGCATAAAGCTCAGCTACAGGACTGGTTTGAGCCAGCGTCGCTGGGACGCGTAGAGACCTATTACGGCCATCATTAGGTGAGTGCCAAATACCGCTACCTGCGACAGCGTTCTGGGATCCATTTTCAGTACAGCTACCATCAGTGTACACAACGACTTGGGAAGGGAAGCAATCGGGATCGGGCGCATGTATAGATGGAAGACCACGAGTAGCAAAGACAGATGTATTTGTGAATACCCGAAAACCATCAGTGACAGCGGAAAGGGAACTATGAGGTGAGAAACAAGCTAAAGTTGAGTGGCGACGCTGGAGACTCTGCATCAAGGTGACGTCTACAGCATTACTCTCAGCTTCCATACTGAAATCACGGAAGGGAGAAACATCTTTACGTGGATCCCACTTTTGCGGCAGCCTATCCAGCAGTGAACTAGCATGGGCAACACACAGAAATGGAGCAAGACAACCAGCAGACCGGTCGGCAGCGCAGTCAGAACACTTACATGCTCGCGAGCGTGTATGCAATGGATGAGATGTGCGACGCACAAACTGAACAGCATCACCTACTGTGACGATTTTATGGGTTAACCTCATGCAACGAGCACGCTCAGTATTCATGCCTGTATGAGAGTGAAAAGCAAAATGAAACCAGAGAGGTAAGGAGGCACGTACATGACCAGAGGGCCACAGACCGTCGAAACAGACACCATATTTACGTGCAACAACAAGCATCTTGTGAATAGCTGAAGGCAGATGACAGTTCAGCCCTTTCAGTGCGACATTCCACTCTTGCAAGAAACTGTTGTCAACCTGAAAACCATTAAAGCGACGTTTATCATCAGCTAACATACTCAACTTCAGAAGGTCATCAGCGATAACAGCCCACGGAGCACGGTCAGCCATCCGCAAGTAGGATCGTAAGCGTACCAGGCTAATGGCCTCATTCCGCTGAGCAAGATTGAGAAGTTTCATGCCACCTGCAGCATTTGGCGCATGAAGTGTCGGAATGCTCACCCGCCCACGACAATGGGGATCACAGCTAAACCAGAAGGCAAGAATGATGTCATTTAATGCATCCTCTATAGCGACGGGCATCCCCTGCACCATTGTCCTAAACAAGGTCCTGCCACCAACGACAGCCTGTACTATTGCGGCACGCATCCGGGGTACAGGATGGGTCTTCGACCACAGTGCCAGGGAGTGCTGTATTTTATCAAGAGTCACTGACCAAGACTGAAGAACAGCATTAGAGGAATCAAAGTAGCCATGCCATGCCCCAAGAAAGCGGACAGCCTCATTCTGTTTAGCGATGTGAACCAACGGAGGAAAAGGACGCGAGGAAGGCGAAAGAGTACGCGTATCACAGACGTTCTGCCTGTATTGCCGAGTCCCGAATGGCAGGACCTCAGTTTTAGAAATGTTGAACCGTGCTGTTGAGGCTTTGCACCATACATCTAGAATCCCCTGCAAATCTTCGAGGCAGTCACGGGCAGTCAGGAAAACCGTTGTATCATCAGCGAAGAGGGAAACAACAAGACGCTCAGCCATACCGGGCAGGCGAATCCCAAAAAAAGATTAATGGGAGATCATTCATAGCCCACCGCGAGGGTCGAACTCGCAGCCTTCAGATTCTCCGCCGTGAATAAGAGTCTGACGCTCTATCCGATTGAGCTAGGCGGGCGATACCGATGTGTGGCGCGAGAAAATCCGGCTCGGCGCAGAATAAGATAAGGCACAGCTCGCTGCGTTGTGTCGATAGAACCAAACGGCGCATGACGCCTCATTCAATGCCACGGAACCTAGAGGACTTTGAACATAAGGATGCCGCTTGATAAAGTATCTCTTACCAATCGGAAACAGGTCCAAAAATTCGTTCACGCATTACTATACGCACTTCTCGCCCATTTGCACGATTCTTGATGTCGGAAATAGTGAGGATTACACCGTCACTTGCTTGCTGAACAGTTTACTGATCGCTGGGAGGACCAGAGCCCGTGAATCAAGGTCCATTCTTGTGAGGAGTTTTCGGCCTAAAGATTTATGACAATTAGGATCACAAAAGACGCGCCAAGTATAGAGTCATACAAGGGTGGCTGAGAGAGCAAATCCAGAGTGATGCCCAGAACCTGCGATGAGGGAAGGAAGGAAACTGACAGTGACCTGCACAGCTACCTTGAATGCCTGATTGTCACATGACTTAGGCCTTGTTCAGTTCCTGCCTCCATCTACCGCGCCGAGCACTGCCGTGCAGTCGAAATATACAATTCTTCTCCTTTATGCTGACTACGGCACACATGGTTTCCATGAAAATTGAGACGTCGACGACCACCGCTCTCGCACCCTTTCAATGATCCTTCAGTCGACTATGGATGAAATGGACTGTCTTGGGGTGACCGTGTTCCTCGGGACGCTGCCTACAACGCCACGGATATAGGGAACGTGGCATGTGGCTGGTATCCCTTGGCCCTCAGGGTGGAGGGTACAGCAATGATTGCCAGCAACAACGACCTTCTCAGTAAGTATGCTTCAAGTCGGTGATGTTCGTACCTAACAGAAGCCGAACCAGGGGAGCGGCATGAAGCTAGATCTTATATGCACAGCGTAAGGAGCAGTTGGTCTTCAGAACGGCTTCGACAAACGACTACTGATCTGCGTGCATGGAAGCGAACACAGCGCCGACGATTTGAATCTGATCTCCTCAAACGTCTCTTCGCATACGACGCCAATCCAATGGCGGAACGTAAGCCTCTTCATCACGCCAAGATGCAATTTTTCGAAATCAGAATTCACAGGGTAACTAGGTAAACTTATCGACGAACTGACAAACTACTAGGTCTTAAGAGAGAATACTATTTGGTCGTCGAACGAAGCCGCTCCATCACACAATCGAAGGCGGGCTTCGGTTTGAAGCGGTCCTTGATTCCGTCCCCTACCAACACTTTCAACAATTTCTCCTCATCAAGCAAAAGAGTACTGGGCTTCCGCTTCTTGTTCCCCACCATCGTCAGCAACGTAGCCTTCGAAACAAGGAAGACCTCGTAGTCCGGGAGGCCAGCTTGCTTGAGGTTAGCCTTGACATTGGGACGTGTCTTCTTCTCGTATTTCTGGCGAGCACGCTCCAAACAGGCTTCCTCATCCTCATCCTCCTCGTCATCTTCATCTTCATCGTCTTGCATAATATTCCTGATAGACTGGTCCGACTTCGACCTGACAATGTAGGCCGGGATGCAATATTTTTTGCATGCCGTGAGGATCGCAATATCCGTGGCGCAGAAACGGTCCGCGAAAACCACAACAATAGCATCGAAGATGAACAGCCCCTGGTTATTGAAATAGTCCCAGTCGGAGACATTGAGCGTCCCCGCGCCGGGAATATCGAACCAGACGATGGGCTTGGAATGATCGGGGTCCGCGTAGCGAGAGACCTCCGTTGTGGCTTCGGCGACATCTACTGGGGCTGCGTCACGGTCCGTAGCGGATAGTCCACGGATGGAATTGACGAAGGAGGACTTGCCGGAGCCGGATCTACCAGCTACAGCGACATGAACCATGGATGGTATGCGCTGTTTTTCTGCGGACTCGAACTGCTCCTTGGTAGGCCAAATGTCTGGGCAAACACCCGCTTTGAGGTCGTCGCGTGCTCTCTGCGCCTGTTGCTCCTGTCGCTCTGCCTCCTCCTGGAAGCGGCGCGCTTCCTCCTCTGCTTCGCGCTTTCCCTTCTCCGCCATGTCGCAGACATTCTGTGCTTCTTCCTCTCGTTTCCGCACAGCCTCCTCACATTGGCGCGCACGCTCCTCCGCCGCCTGTGCAGCGCGCTCGGCCTTTTCAGCCCGTTCGGCATTGTCGGAAGCCGCTTTGAGTGCAGCGTCTCGCTCATGGTCTTTGGTACGGAGCGAGTCAACTAGCATGGCGGTATGTATCGTATGAAGAAGAAAATCCGCGCAAGCCTCCATTGACGAAATCCTACGAGTTCAACATACTATGAGGGGAAAATATTTGCCGAAGAGAGAAGACATACTCAATCGTGAATGTATGAACAGACTGGAAAGATATCAGCTTCACAGAAACAATGCCCGAGGATCACTGACTAGTGCACGAGATAGACAGTAAATTATGTGAGTGTTCGAATGCTTGGGTGAACTGAACTCTTACTTACGCCGTGGTGAGCACACTATAAGTGGGAAGAACTTGATGTACTGAGAACCTCTCACGCACGCCGGAATGAATGCGAAGGCGGTGCTGTGAGAGGTGTATTTGTGAAAGGAAGATTGTGTGGCGTCAAGCCTATACAATACACTGCTTCACATCAGCACCCCAAATACCACAAAATGACTCAGGGAAAATCAAACATACCGATGACAAGAAGAAGCAGCTATTTTCAACGCGACGCGTAATCCCAGAGCGTCGGCCTTCACCCCCATTGGCTTGATTGACTCGAAGTCACAGCATGGCATCAAACGAAGCGCTCTGAAGCGCCAATCACTTAAGACGTGAAGAGGAAGATCGATATTCGTGTTCTGCGCAGCACATGTCATCTGGCCATGACAGGCTGTTAAACCATCTCGTAGACGCCATCCAATAGCATCTTTAAACGTTTCAAACACGAGAGAATCTTCAACAGCTTGAACCTTCGTAGAACATCAGAGTAACGAAAGACTTCCGCCGGGCAACATCTGTCGTTCGGGAACACTTTGATGATTAGAAGGAGCGGAACTCCGTATACTTTCCGGGTGGTTTTAGGGCTCTTTGCCTGACAGGATTGTTTGTACGGCGGTGTTAATCGGTATATTGACTCCCGGAGGTGTGAAAATGAAAAATAAAATTCTCGGTGATGGTGGGAAGACGATAGATGTTGTGGCTGTGCTATGTCGGGAGGTCCGGATCCAGCCACAGTGAGGCTCGGGCCGAACTCTCTATCGTACTCGCAACTCCACTGGAGTTGCAAGTCCAAGCTTTAACTCTCTCTCCCGCCTGGGCTTCCTAGCCCAACGACATACCGGATGTGAGGACTTGAGGTCCTGAGGCGCTCTTGCTGAAAACTCGCAGTGCCCGTATCATAGGGCTTATGACGTGAGGACGCAAGTCGGCCTATCACGGTGACTGAAGCCTAAGGAAGGAAAAGCGACCTGTCAAATGCGGAACGGTCTTCAATTGGATTTCACTTCACTAGCTCACTGTTGCGCGATGTTTTGCTTACACCCTCCTGTGCTTGTACTAAAATAATTTGATCATCAGCTTCACTACCATACTGTCCTATCCGTGTCACATCTGGAATCTTTACAGCTACGCCCCACAGCTGATATATTTTTACCTCGCGAAGGCAGTTGTGTGATCATTGCATTCGACTGGACACGCGACTCAACACGTGCAAGAACAATTCTTATCGTACATACCTCAACAGCTTAGTCCTCCTGTTCTATCGCTCCCCCATCCACCAAATGGACTGGACTGATATAAACCCCGAGGACGAGCGTGAAGCCATCATGTGGAAGGTCGACGTCTTGCTATCGCAGACTTCCAAGTCGCCATGGAAAGAGATAGGACGTGTTTGTCCGGGAGTAGCCCAGGATGTCATAGACACCCTCCAAAATGTGCGTGTGCTAGTCGCTTCCCAACAGTCAGACTCAGATTATCACATTCGATGTCGAGCAGAACCTTTACGACGCGTCTACAGATCCCGCCCGTCGGACAAGGTGCATAAAATGCCTGAGGGAGCTGCGGAAGCATCACGACGTTCTCCCCTCCTCTTTCTGCTTAACCGATGTTAAATGTCCCAGAAAAAAGGCCGTAGCAGGCGGCGGATATGCGGTGAGCGTCATAGCATCTATCTGGATTCAGGATTAGCTTGTTGACATCTATCATTTGTGAAGGACATCTACAAAGGGGAGACCGCCGAGAGGCAGGTCGTCTGCTTGAAAGTCCTGCGATGGTACCAAAAAGATGGTCTTCTTCCGGAGAACCTTAAAGTGCGCTAAGTACCATTTCCATTTAGCATGACTCACCTAGCTTGCCAGGCGTGGCGCACCGAAGCGATAATTTGGGGCCAGCTCAACCATCCTAATATTTTACCCTTCCTTGGCATCAACGATACCCTCTTTGACACGACGTTATGTCTGGTTTCTCCGTGGACGAGCAATGGCAACATAATGTCGTTCCTTCGACATAATCCCACGCATGATCGCTTAAAGGCAGTGCGTCGTTTCCTCTTTACGAAACACATAACCCAACGGTGTCCTCCAGATCTTCCAAATTGCTTTAGGGATACGCTACTTGCACGGGGAGGATCCTCCCGTGATCCACGGTGACCTCAAAGGAGTAAGCATTTGCTGTATTCTTTCATTGCATTCAAGTTACGATTTCTCCAAGGCAAATATTCTCGTCGATAAGTCTGAAAACTGTCGCATAGCGGACTTCGGGCTCAGCCACTTCAGCCAGACTATGACTCCCGCAAGTTCCGAATTGGCGGGAAAGGGTACGACCCGGTGGACAGCTCCCGAGATACTTGACTACAAGCGTTTCAACAATGCTACAGTAGCAGCGTGCGATGTATACGCGTTTGCTTGCACCATTATTGAGGTGTGTCTTGTTCCGCGCTTCTATACATTCTAACGGACGTCGTAGATCTATACTGGGCACCCTCCGTACTCGAATATACAAAAGGATGCCGCCGTCATATCCGCAGTTTTGATAAACAACGAAAAACCACCTCGACCCTCTGTTGAGGTACTATCGGATGAGCTGTGGGCACTGGTGATGTCCTGCATGTCGACGGATCCCGCAAAGCGCCCCGATGCAAGAAATGTTGTACAGATTCTCGGAAATATGTCCAATGGCAATTGGGAGTTTCCCTCGAGTAATACCCACAGCGAGTTCCCGTATGAGATTGATGATAGCCCTTCATCTCCCGACACACCACCGCTGCCGCTACCGAGCAAGTCATTGGATGTTTCGGACATTAGCGACGAAGACTCCTTGCCTTTACGGGTCTCAGGGACCAGAATTATGGAGAAAATTCCCAAGCACAAGACGTAGGACAGTCGCCGCTCTAGACTTCCGTTCGACCTGAAATGTTCTTTTTCAGGAGATGCGACAATTGTCTGGAGGCCAAAAAAAACTGTAAGTTCTTCAAGGATGCCACAATATGCCAGCAATGTCACCTTATGGGCCAACAATGCCTCATTGGTGGTTATCCGAAGGAATTGAAATCGAAGTCGAAACAACTTGCGTACGTTGAATTCAAAGCATTCGCCACTCTATGAATTCTGACTTCATCGCCAGTCGTTCACAGAGAAGAGCGGACAAGAGATCAACGGAGAAGGCTGCGCGTAAGTTAGAGAATATTCAAATGGCATTCGATTGTGAAGACTAGCACCGTTTTGTTCATTACTTATTACGATCACTTTGTATATGTATGCTTGCGTAGAAGTGCAGATCGGCGTGCGACAGCAGTAAACTGCTTTGGAGGAGAAGACCTAATAAATTGTAGACGCTTGCGGTCAGCCCAAAAGTCAATTTTTCATGCCCACGGGAGGGATCGCGAGTCGAACGGTGCTGATGAATGAAGTGCTCCCATTCTCATAAATGCAGTAGAACTTGACAACCAAACAACAGCAAGGGCATCTAGCTAATCGCAGACTATGGCACTATGTTACTCAAACCGAGCCGATTCAGAATTGAAGACAAGGCGGGCGAGCGACCTCCATCGTGGTCTCGACGATACCGGTATGGGCAGCCCCAGTGGCCTTGGGGGACAGCCCGCGAAAAGAGTTGACGAGGGAAGACTTGCCACAGCCAAATATACCAGCTACGGCGATATGGACCATAGATGGTGTACGGGCCTTCGTGGACTCGAACTGTTCCAAGGTAGGCCAAACGTCCGGACGAGCGCCCTGCAGGAGGCCGTCGTGAGCCTTCCGCGCCTGCTCCTTCGGTCGCTCTGCCTCCTCCCGGAAACGATGCGCATCCTCTTCGGCATGACGCTTCTCGTGGGATGTTTTCTGCGCCCTCTCGCGGGTGTTCCCTGCTTCTTCGGCTAGGCGGTGCGCCGCTCGACAATCTCATTCATTGTAGGGTTACCGCCGATCCAACCGGCGAATACAGAACCAAGTCTTTCGAGCACAGCAGACCAAACTCCTCCCATCGATGAGGACGAAAACCTACAGATTCCAAATGTTATCCAAGAGACTCTTTGGAAAAGAGAAGAAACGTACTTCTTGTTGAAGTTCAGAACGGATCGACGCGACCTGTATATGAAAAGGCTGAAGCAAGGTCAACACGGATTATTAGAAATGAACGAGATGACGGCCTCACCCAGAACGTGCTACCGGACAGATGCGAGTTTCTGAAAGGCTGTGTGGATTTGCGAAGTGATGCGGCGGTGGCTGGAGGCAGTCGATATGGTGAGGACCTTCTGAAGCGATTGATCGTAACTGGATACCGGAGTGTATGTGAATGAGGCGCTTTGAGAGGGGTATTTGGGAATGGAAGCTGGTCTGGCGTCAAGCCTGAGAAATGTACCGCTTCACATCGGTACTTTTCGACAGTGAACGTTACGGAAAACTGGGATACAAATGACGGGAGGAAACTGTGATGTTCGAGAGAACCCGCAGTGCTATTCAATCCCGCAACCCTAGACCCAAGATTGTGCACGTCACAGCATAGGCACCTAGAGAATGAGGTGTATTTGTGAAAGGAAGATCGTGCAGCGTCAAACCTATACGATGCGATGCGTCACATCAGCACCCGAAATGTCATAAAACAAGGAAGGCAGACATACAGTGGCAAGAAGAAACAGCTTTTTCAGCACAAAGTGTGGCCCATTCAGTCCCAAAATCCTGGATCCAGTCTTGCGCACTTCAGCCCTCATCGGTATTGAATTGTCTGACTCGAAGTTACAGCATAGCCATCAAATGAAGACGTGGTGAAGCGCCCACCAACTTAAACGTGAAGAGCAGGAACCGTGTTCGCGTTCTGCGCAGTGCGATATGTCATCCGCGATGTGGGGGCACTGTCAGGCTGTCTCACCACCATGTAGACGCCATCCAATAGCATCTTCGAACGCTTCACACGGTAGAATCTCGAATGGGCTGAAATCCTTGTAAAACGGCGGAGTAACGAAAGGCTTTCGCCGGGCCACGTCTGTCGTTCGGGGAACACTTTGATGAGGAGAAGGAGATCCGCTCCTTCTCCCCCGGCTGGTTTTAGGGCTGGTGAATAGTAACTGAGGGGTTTGTTTGTAATGGATTCAGAAGATGGAGGTCTAGCCGAGGACCAAATATTCACAGACGAGGCAGAAGGAAACCAAGTGCAAGATTTGACCGAGACGAGGCAGGAAGCAAAGCCGTGTACCAGAGAAGAACATCTAGGATCTGACTGTCTAGTAGTATGGCCATTCTGCATAGCCACCTAAGGTGTCATCCATGGGAAATATGCCTTTTCTGGAAACGCGTCGGCCGGACGCTCCGCTCCTTGCCTTTCTCTTCCTACCATCATGCAGAAATCCAGAGACAGATTATCTTGGGGAAGCTAGGTGATTCGTATACTGGTCATATTGTCTATTGCTTACCCTGTAACTAGATGGCTGTAGGTCTCCATATCCTTGTACGACCAAGTTTCGGAAACAGATTCTCATTGGCGAAGGGCACATCTTATGGAATTTCCGTGTATCCTGCTTCCGCCTGGCGCGATGGCTAGCTCGATTGTCAGCATTGCTGTAAATCAAAACCACACAGAAGAGAAAAGACGCGAATCCGACTTTTGGGCATTACAAGATGAAATATTGCCGGAAATTGGCTGGAAAAGCTGCATGCACCAGAACTCTAGGTTTGTATACTGCGTTATCTCGCTTTCCTGTGACATAATGTTTTCATTTAGCTACGGCATGGAAACGTACTAAACTTTGGAATGGCGAGCGCGCGGCGCGAAGCTGCGCTTTCTCGACATCTACCGAAGCAATCGCCGCTACCCCTTCACCTTTAACGAACACCTGGACCAAGCTTTCTGGCGAGGAATACACCTTCCAGCTCATTCTCCCTGCTTCAACTGGTACATTCCCCTCCAATGTAATCCGGATCTGCACTCAGGTCATGCAGGACACGTCCGGTATCTGCTTTGGTAATGTTCAAGGACGGGGTCTTCCTTCAGAATGTAAAGATGGCTTTGTGCGAAATGAGGGCTAGGTGGAGCGACAAAATCCAGATCCACTTCATCTGCACGACACAGCGACGGCCAGTGGCGCGCCTACATTACAGCTCAGTACACCGCTCCTCTATCCGAATTGGATTATTGCGTGCCACACCGAAAATCGGTATGTTTCGCTGGAGGTTAATATCTGAATTTTATCGTCTCATGCACTTTCAGAATGGTTCCCATTGGCGCACTTGATCTCAAATCTGACTGACCGTAGCACCATGTTCGTAATCACTTTCCCAAGGAGACGTTGGCCGATCCCCGACGAGCTCGGTTCAAACAGGGCATCGATTCCTCCGGCCTCGTCGTCCCCTACCCCATCATCCACCTCGAGCTTTGTCAATCAGGGTGCTCCACCATCGACGAGGTAGAGGCTTGAACCCAGGGCTGAGGAGAATGAAGAGTCGGCACCCGAGCCCACGCCATTGGTGGAGAAGCGCAAAAGTAGACCGGCCACAATGAACGGACCTCGAATATTTTGAGGAGCAGGAACGGCACGTTCATTTCTGAATCCAATTTCTCTTCGCCTATGAATATGGGCCGGAGACTGGGGACTCGGCGATGATGCCCAATGTCTTGCGCCCATCAGGAGCTCAGGGACTGTTGAGCGAGCTTGTCTTCCGACCATTCCTTTGTCACTCCCACGGGTGATTCCACCACTCGTCTTTGACGTGTCGCCTCGGACCTCGTTTCGTATCATTCGTAACATCAGATTTGGTCGGTGGCCTCTACGCAACGTTGCACTCCTTCTTCTCAGTGCCGTCCGCTTCTTCAGAGTGCAATCCTTCCACTGATCCAACGTCGAATCCGGTCCACGGAGGACAAAGAACATCTCCCCGATTCTGCTCAGGTATCTCCGCCAACCTATGAGCTTGGGCAACCTGGTTCATGGTCTCATTAGGCTGCATCACTGGCAGCCGAGGCCTAAACGCGTCATAAAGGTTGACCTCATCGAACTTGAGGCGTCGCTGCAGGAAGACAGCTCCGTGCTGCTGACGGCCGAGCTGCATATGAGCAAAGTGCGAGCGGCTGTCGATGTATGCTATTGATTAAGGGGCTCTAGTACTACTGAAACATTCTCGTTTATATTTCTCATGGGCTCCATCGTGTAGCAGGCTCAGTCCGCGTGTACTACTATCTTTTGTAATTTCTGGATCTCGATTACTTATCTACTTATGCTAGTCAGCGCGAGGGCTAGATCGATGTTCGATGCTTTCTTGTAAAGTATATGGTCTAGGCATGGCACGCGCGCCGAAAAGCACTACGCGATTTGGTGAAGGTGTCAAACCCTTTCGAAGTTGTCCTTTCTTGTTCTGGAGATTCCCGGCACGGCCAAAGCTCGACAAACTTGGACGAGTCAGAGCTCAAAACAGTGTGCGCCGTAACCGCCGCGGTATTCGCCTGGGGGACATCGCGCCCCTTTTTGCTTATGACAATGCCAAGTTCGACTCAAGCGCCAAGTGTAAGACGATCTGCTTCCGTATGAGACGGAAGACGGATGGGCGTCAGTTCCCGGATGAATCAGGCGACGCCACATAGCTCGTAGTAGAGCGTACCGTCAACGACCCAATTGCGGTGTTGATTGAAAAGAATGACGATAGCTGCTAACCGCAAATGGCGGTCGGGTGTATCCTACGCAGCGAGGATGGTGGGGGCGACGTTGAGATGAATATTGGTGGTCACTGGTGGTCGTAAGGAAAGAACCTCCTCGATCCTATTTCGGCAATCAACGTATCGAACACGTCAAGCCTCAAATGTCCAGCAGAACACACGGCAGACTGATTGTATATTGGAGGCACAAGCAGAAAGAAGACTTTCCAACTTTCCGATTCATGTTCTACATACTTGACAGGAAAGAATTCAAAACCAAAAACATCTTCACTGCCTCGCGTCCCATCCACAAACTTTGGAAAGTGTGTCTAGAGTGAATAATAGTGTGGTTTCACACCGCCAGCACCCTGCGCAGAATCGCACCCTCGAAAACAATGCCCCCCTGCGAATCATCCACAACACCATACCAGCGTCCACGCAACAAATGAGTCACATTCCGTAAATACACTCTCTTCAACGACCACGACCTCGAACTCGGCAGCCTCCATCCATCCAAAGCCAACAGTGGTGCATGCATCCCACTCATAACCTCCAAATTTTCCAAACGGTGTAAGCCCGACAAATCGAAAGCCACTGAAAACACATGAGATGAGAAGATAGAAAGAGAGAAGGCACTAACCATTACGCTTCACAAAAGTCAGCCTGAGATCCTTCAACGTTTCCTTGTTTCCTTGAATTAACGAATTCGCATCTCCCAGATGACATGTCGATAGCATACTGGTACTCTCGAGATCTAAACGGTCCAGCGTCCCCACAACGTTGTCCCCCAACCAGCGCACAAGATGGTTATTCCACCCGACCACGCGAAGGGTGCGTAAACAAGGCATTTGTAGCCTCAGGTCGTCCAACCCATCTAGCGATGCGTCCGGTAAATCCACTCCACCCAGTCCAAGCTCGATACCGAGCTCGGCGAGGTGGGGGAAAGAGCCAGCAAGTGCGCGCATGAAGCTCGTGATGTGCTGGTACGAAGGGCAGGTCACTTTGAGTTGGGTGACAGTAGGGAAATACTGGGCGAATATCCGGACCAGAGAGGGATCATTCTCGACCGCCCTCGAGCGAAGCATGATTCCCTTGGCTTTGAGGACATGCAGCAATTTTCTGTAGGAACGCGCACGGGGCGACTTGCAGTTCCTGTCGATGTCATCGAAGGGTACGTCGCCAATGAGAACTATGCCGGTGATACGCGTGGAAAGCGTCTGACGCGATAAGCGCAAGAGCTTCGTGAGCTCCCTGGCACGAAACGGAGAGTGGACGACAAGTGTGAGAAAGGGGAGATGATAACGGCTGATGCTAGTCCAAGTGGGGTGGACGAGTGCACAATTTAAGAGGGTAGCCTTGTCGTCGACGAGGGAAATAATGTGGTCCAGAAGCTCTTGCGGTACAAGCCCGAATGGGCCGGTACAAGCAGAGGAGCGACGAGAATGGGAAAGCTTGTTGATAAAGTTCCGGATGGTGCTCAAGGCCATGATGGATGTGTTGACGGCAATCGAAGGCGTTCCTTATAAAACTTTTGCCAAGGGGCCACCGCGCACAGCCTCTATTGCGACATTGAGAGACACGCTCAAGTCTCAGTAGCCCGCCGAATCAACGATCGAGACGCCCGGCTTCGACAATCTGCCTCCACCTCCTCCAAAGCCTGAACCCGTCATTCAGAAACAAAGAATGACGGAAGAAGAACAGGGCATACCTTCAGCAACAGTCAAGATCCGAGACTTATGTAAGTGTGCGGTTACCTAGCTTTATGGCTCCGCGGACCTGGTAGCCCTTTGGACATGGTACAGTAGACACGTCCTAGTCCATTGGAATTCCTCGACCATAGCACGTATAGTCACCAGTATCGCCTGAATGGTCCGCCCTCGGCGTAGACACGCAAGGTCTAGTCTGATTGTGACGCCATCCGTCGTGTATCCCACATCTTTTGTCTATAAGAGATGGACAAAGCGCCAGTGGTGATACGGGGACGACGGTCTCGCTGTAAAAGGAGCTAAGAAGGCGACGGTTTTGCGCAGGGGGTTGTCGAGCTGGCGAGCATGCTCCAAGGCGATTAAGCCAATGTAGGGACTAGACCTAATATATCGAATGAGATTCTGGTCTTGGCATGAAGGACGCACCAGATTGATTGACAGTTGAGGATTTGTTGCCTTTTCGTAGCCTTCGGCTTGCTCTACAAGATGGACGAGGAAAGAGTACGCCGGCTTGGGTGTGGATGTTACTGGCTACCCCATGTGCACCAAGGATTGCCACTGGCAGACGGTTTGAGTAGGCGGGGCGTGGACGACGCGATATTATTTAGAAGAGATAAACCTAGAGTCAATGTAAGGACTAGGACAGGATTGAAGCGCGTACAACGCACTTGTCAATACCCAGAAGAGGATAGTTTCTAGCACCCAGCGCGATGTCGTCAGTTGTCGTGCGCGACGTGCGTGGCCTACGTAGACGGCGTCTTGTTGAAGGCAGCATATATGGACGCCTCAAAAGGAGTTCAGGTCATAGCGACTGGAACATGAATGGGAAAACGTACCAAGCACATCCCTCGGCTGCGAGCACAATCCTGTCTCTCGGATACCATGTCCATAACGGATACAGTAGTCGAAGGATGTCTGCGGAGCGAGAACGGCGGCGACGTGAAAATGGAGTGACGGTGATGGTAGTGGTAAGGAAAGAAGCAGACCCACCCATTTAGGCAATCAACTTCCGACCTCGCTTGATTTCGTTCAGGCCAACAATAAGTAAGAGTAAAGCAATAATTAATAATAGACCTGCTGAATGGACTGTCGAGCCAAACAGATTATCACTGAAAGGTTTGGGAATCGTGGTTACATGAATAGAACAGTAGGTACACCCTACACAAAAGAAAAAAAGCCTTAGACCGGCTCTAGCTAGTCGAACGGCGAAGCCGGGCCAACACCGAAGCCAGCGCAGGCGGCTGTCCCAGCCGACGCTTCATTGCATCTCCAATCATCTCCTTCACCAATCTTTCTTCATCAAGAATAACCAAATTGGCCTTCCTCGTCTTCTTCGTGATGACCGTCAACAACGCGGGCCTAGAAACGAGAAACACCTCTTGATCAGGGAGTCCAGCGCGCACAAGGTTATCTTTCACCGTTACGCCGCGTCCTCTCTGCGTATGCCACGCAAGCATGCTCCAGACGCACTTCCTCGTCCTCGTCCTCATCCTCGTCCTCTTGCATCATGTTGTTGATGTACTGGTCCGATTTCAAGCGGACGATGTACGCAGGCATACAATACTTCTTGCACGCCTTGAGTATCGCAACGTCCGTAGCGCAGAACCGGTCCGCGAAAACCACAACGATAGCGTCGAAAATGAAAATCCGCTGTAAGGAGGGAACTTTGTCTGGCGTGTACCCTACTTCACATTAGCACCTCTAGCGCTGTAATGTGACCAAAAAAGAACACACTTACGACATACAGAAGCAGTTCTCTTCACCACGAGCCATACTTTCTTTCAATCCGCCAACCTTAGACCCCAAGTTGTGCGCTTCACCTTCGACATTAGGCTCTGTCGAGACTTTGTATCTTATGAAGCGCTTGACAATGCACACCGGAATGTATGTGAATGACACGGCGTTCGGGAAGGCATCGACCTATACTGTGCGTTTCATGTCAACATCAGACATCTCCACCACTGTAATGAAAGCAGGCAGACCGGCGCTGTACATACAGTATGACATGCAGAATGAAGAAAATTTAACTCACCGTCAGTCCCAGTCACTAAGTACGCGCCGAACGGTTTTCGGCAGGCCCTTGGAAACACGTCGTCTGAAATTTCTGTCGGTTTGCTCTGAAAGGGCCCTGTGTTGCAGCCCTCTAGGACGTTCAACCTGGAGATAGAAAACTGCATCGACGTGAGACTCGGAGGTCTGTGTAGAATAGGAAACTTACCCAGAGCGCCGCACACCGAAAAATATGGAAAGAACGATGCAAGAGGTAGTAGCCTGCGCCGGCGCATGAATGATGTTAGAACGGGGTGGCGGGACCTCCTCGGGAGCTGTCAGTTCAGAACCATGGAGAACCTGAAATTTGAATGCAAGGAAAACACTGCCTAATCGAAAAATTTAGGATACAATATTGTGGCGGATTGTCCGTAGCCCACCGCGAGGGTCGAACTCGCAGCCTTCAGATTCTCCGCCAAGGATAAGAGTCTGACGCTCTATCCGATTGAGCTAGGCGGGCGATTCGTTGTGTGGCGGCGAGAAATTCCGATCGGCGCAGCACGATATATTGCACAGTTCTTTGAGGAAACCAAACGGCGCTTGTCGCCCTATTCACTGCCGCGGAACCTAGAGGACTTTGAACCCAAGGATGAGACTTGATAACACGAAAAACAAGCCGAAAGAATTCGTTCACGCATTAGTATACGCACTTCTCGCCCGTTTGTACGATTCTTGATGTTGGAAATAGCGAGGATTACACCGTTACTTGCCTGCTGAACAGGTTATTGATCGCTGGGAGGACGGGTCATGGGGTGGAACCAGGTCAGAGGAGTTTTCGGCCTGAAGATTTATGACAATTAGGTTCAAACTTCACAAAAGACGGACCAAGTATAGAGCCACACAAGAGTGGCAAAGAGACTAAATTCAGGATGATGCCCAGAAGCCACGATGAGGGAAGGAGGGAAAGTTGAAACAGGCCTGCACAGCCACTTAAGTGTGATTGCTACATGCCACGAAAAGGTGAGACGGGTTGCATATTCGATTTGAGCCTTCATAAGGTGTGGTCGTGTACCCACTTCACCTCAAAGGTGCCATTCGAGACTGCAGGTGAATTTATTTTATAACTTGACGTACAATCGAAATATCGTCCGACTAAAAGAACCCAGACAAAGCGCGCAAGGGCTAAGTGCAGGAGATAAGAAATCAACGTACTCTCATACATTCAGCAAAACAAAACCGGAACTTGAGGACAAAACAACAGCAAGGGTATCTACCACTATACCATATGACCGAAACCGAGCCGATTGAGAACAGAAGACAAGGCAGGAGTAGGTTTGAAACGACGCTTGATTCCGTCGCCAACCATCACCTTCAACAACTTCTCCTCGTCAAGCAAAAAAGTATCAGTCTTGCGCTTCTTATTCCCGACAACGCTCAACAACGCCGCCTTCGAAACAAGAAAAACTTCCTGGTCGGGGAGCCCCGCTTGTCTGAGGTTTTTCTTGACATTGAGGCGTGTCCTCTCCACATATTCCTCGCGAGCACGCTCAAGTCGTTCAGCCAGGCCCTCATCGTCGTCCTCCTCCTCATCGCCGGCAGCCTCATCCTGCATCATATCCTGGATGTAACGGTCCGATTTGGACCTGACGATGTACGCAGGGATGCAGTATTTCTTGCAGGCCTTGAGGATCGCGATGTCGGTGGCGCAGAAACGGTCCGCAAACACCACAACGATAGCGTCAAAGACGAACAGCCCCTGGTTATTGAAATAGTCCCAGTCGGAGACATTGAGCGTCCCCGCGCCGGGGACATCGAACCAGATGATGGGCTTGGAAGGATCGGGGTCCGCGTAGCGAGCGACCTCCGTCGTTGTCTCCACGATACCGGTTTGTGCAGCCCCAGTGGCTTTAGGGGAGAGCCCGCGGAAAGAGTTGACGAGGGAAGACTTGCCGCAGCCAGATATACCAGCTACAGCGATATGGACCATGGAGGATGCGTAGCCGTAGCGCTGTTTCGTCGACTCGAACTGTTCCAGGGTAGGCCAAATGTCTGGATGAGCACCGCGCCTAAGATCGTCGCGCGCCTTCCGCGCCTGCTCCTTCTGCCGCTCTGCCTCCTCCTGGAAATGGCGCGTGTCTTCTTCGGCTTGACGCTTCTCCTGGTCTGCTTTCTCCGCCCTCTCGCGTTCCTTCCGTGCTTCTTCGGCTTGTCGGTGGGCTTCTTCCTGGAAGCGGCGTGCATGTTCATCAGCCGCCTGCCTGTCCCGCTCGGCCTTTTCTGCGCTTTCGCGGGCATTGCGCACCTCGTCCTCCCGCCTACATGCATCCTCCTGACTTTGGCGCATTCTCTCCTCAGCCGCCTGTCTATCGCGCTCGGCCTCCTCGGCACGTTCTGCATTCTCAGCAGCGGATCTCTGGGCGGCGTCCCGCTCTCTCCTGAGATGCTCATCAATGTCATTCATGGTAGGGTTATCACCCATTGCGACGTTACGGCCGAACCAACCGCCGAATAGAGCATCAAGTCCTCCTAGGACAGTCGACCAAACTCCTCCCATCGATGAAGACCTACAAATTCCAAATGTTATCGAAGAGACTCTCTAGGAAGAGAGAAGAGATGTACTTGTTCCCGATGTTTGTTGAAATGCAGAACAATCTGTATATGTACAGACTGAAGCGAGGTCAACATAGGGAAGACAAATGAACGGAATCACTGACTTCTTCAAAATGCTTTCAGTTGAAACGCCAGGCCAATGCGAATTTTTGAGAGGCTGCGGGAAGTTGCGAAGTGATGGGGCCTTGTCGAAGAGGTGGCTAGAAGGACCGTCTGAGGCGCTTGATTTTGTAGTGGGAGTGATGTGAATACGGCGCTTTGAGAGGTGCACATGGGAAAAGAAGTTTGTTTGGCATCGAACCAACCATTCCGACGGTAAAAAAAGTACACCGATGACAGGAAGAAGGTGTAATGTCCGAGACAACCAGCAGGTTTATTCAATCCCGGAACCCTAGACCCAAATTGCGCACGACAGCCTTCAGCACCGTGAGATTATCTGACGCGAAGCTAAGAGACCACATGCCGCAAACAAAGATGTCGTTATGTAAACACTAATGGCAAGAAGCCCTGCGAGTGTGCGGCGATGTGAGAGAACGAAGGGCTTGTTCGCCGCCTGTAGACGCGCAGTCGCGAGCCATCAGTACACGCAGCGGTAGTAGAGCGGAAGAAGGGTTTGGCAAGCCTTCGTCTAAATGTAGTACGGTCAACCAACAGTCGAGACGCCCGACGTCTACAAGCCAAACGAAAACCTAAACCAGAGAAGTCAGTCAGAAAGAAAGCATCGCGGATGAAGAGCAGGGCGTACCTTCATCAACAAGAGCCGTTAAAACCTATGCGTGGTACGGTTGCCCAGCTTTATGGCTCCGCGGA
This sequence comes from Hymenopellis raphanipes, assembly GCA_036872995.1. NCBI lineage: Eukaryota > Fungi > Basidiomycota > Agaricomycetes > Agaricales > Physalacriaceae > Hymenopellis > Hymenopellis raphanipes. Next base: position 69,226 of record JAYMDG010000029.1, read on the forward strand.
CCTCGTAACCCTTTGAACATAGTACAGCTTAATCACCAGCATGCGGCCGTATGGCACAGTGAACTCGTCCTAGCCCATTGGAATTCGTCATCGAGCGTAGCGCGTACAGTCATCACCTCGGCAACTTATCGCTTGAAAGGTCCGCTGTCGACGTAGACATAACGGGGCCGCAAGGTTGTGCCGCCGTCCATCGTGTATCCCGAACCTTTTGTCTAGTGGTGATACGGGGAACGAGGGTCTCGATGTAAAGGGAGCTGGGAACGAGACGGTTTTTACGCAGTGGGTAGTCGGGCTGGCGAGCATCCTCAAAGGCGGTTAGGCAGTTGTAGGGACTAGATCTAATATAGAATGAGATTCAAGCGACGTGGGATCTGCACGAGGGACGCACAGATTGATAGTTGGGATGATTCTTGATAATTGAATCGGCTGACAATTGCCAGACGGGCTTCGACGCGATATGTAAATAGGTACAGCTACAGCCAATCTCAGCACTCTAGGACACGAGTGCCGCATACAACGCACCCGTCAATGCCCTACGGGGTAGACTAGTCCCGGAATTGGTTGTAGGCACAAGGAGCAGATAATTCATAGCACCCAGCGTATGTCGCCAGTCGTCGCACGCAATACGCACGGCTAATAAAGTCGATCCCTTGTTGACATAGGACTGCGCGCGCGATGTTGCCAGTCGTCGTGCACGATGCGCGCGGTTGATGCAGTCGAAGCCAAGCCGGTACTTTTGAGCACCTGATAAGGAGTCTAGGGCAAGGCCACTCGGTAATGACTTTGAAAGCATACCGTGAACATTACGAATATTCGTTGTATCCCAGAAAGATTTCCCGCGAGCACCGGGGGGGTCAGCGACTTTCGGATACCGCATAAATGGCGGATACAATAGTCGGAGGATGTCCTGCACAGCGAGCAGTGCGGCGACGTGAAACGGCGTGACGGTGATGATAGTGGTAAGAAAAGAAGCAACGGACCAAATCCCGACTCGTGATAGGCTGGATCCTATTTAGGCAATCAACTTCCGACCCGCATTTCATTCAGGCCAACGATAATTCAGAGCTTAGCAAGAATTATTGATAGACTTTCTGTCTCCCGTGACACTGCATGCAGGGCTCAGATTTGTCAGCGAGAAATGTAGTTAAAAAACCTTTTCATTTTTAACTAGTTTTTTAAGTTAAAAACTTCTTAAATATGTTTTAAACATTTTTAAGCAAAATTAAGTGAAAAAGATAGTAGAATTAGTATTAGATATAAGTGTAAAAACTCCGAATGTGAAATTGGAAAAATTTAAGACAAGTTTAAGATTATAAATGTAGTAGAAAACTTAAAATTCACATTTTGAGGATTTTAACGAAGAAATAAGCGGAAAATAGACTTAAAAATTTAAGAAAAAGGCAGAAAAATTCTAAGAATAAATTCAAGGAGTTTCTAAATAGTTTATTGGAAAAAAATTAGGGATAATTTAAGTTAAGCAAGTAAAGAAAATCATTAAGAAGTTTCAATAAGAATGTAAGTTAAAAAAATAATAGAAATGATAGAAATATTATGTTAAAAAGGTTTTAGAAGATTTTAAAGGATATTCGAGTAGGCTTAGATGACAATACTAGTAAAATATTAAATAAATATTTAAAGGCTTTTTTAAAAGAATTAGAACTATAATAATTGATAAAAAATCTAAAACCAAAAGTTAAAGTAAGAAAGCAAAGTATTCATAGAGATCCTGCCCAATGCTAGAACATTCTTAGCACTACACAAGATCATTATGGATAGAGACTGTGTGGTGTGACAGCACAAGGTCAAACTACATGCTGGAACTACGAATATCCAAGAATTCCCAAAGTTGCATTCCAAGCATTGCGGGTATTACAGAATTGTCTGCAGCGATCACGGAGACGTGTCTGACTCTGCTTAGGACCACTACAGATATCCAGAAATGCCCAGAATTGCATTACAAGCATTATGGATATTACAGAATTGTCTGCGGTGATCACGGGGACATGTCTGACTCTGCACAGGACTACTGCGGATATCCAGGACTTCCCAGAATCGCATTACAAGCGTTACGGGTATTACAGAATTGTCTGCGCTGATCACGGGGACGTGTCTGACTCTGCCCAGGACTACTATGGATATTCAGGACTTCCCAGAATCGCATTACAAGCATTACGGGTATTACAGAATTGTCTGCAGTGATCACGGTGATGTGCAGTATAGGAATACGCCACAGAAATACACACACTCAAACACACAAAACAAGACAATCACTCGAAACTTCCGAAGTTTCTAATGGACAGGTATAAGGATCCGACCTTATCACCCGTAACGAATTACAACTTTAGCCAAGATCGAGTGACTCAAAGAGGTTCCAAACGGAGGGGGGTAGAGGTGTACTTCCTAGACTAACACAAGTGCAAGTTCGAGGGAGCTTGGGGAGTTAACTTGTGGGATTCCGGAAGAAGGGGTAGCTTCCGATGTCTTAGCCGAAAGGTTGACACGCAAGTACGCTGAGTCTCGAGGACTGCCGGTTGACTGTCTTGTGCACTCAATCTTCAACTCAACAGAACGCAGGGACCAAGATCGCCTTTGGGTACGTAAAGATCCGCGGGGCTTGGGTACGTTAAGTCGGTCTAAACTAACACGAAAGGCCTGACTTCTTATGTCTGAATCCGAAGCAGTTGCAAGCGCGGTGGCTCCGGGTGTTCTCAAGTCACTCCGTTACCGATACTTGCTTCTGTCGTTTAAACTCCGTCTTGGGACAGAGGGACGTTCACAAGTACGGATGGCAAAGCTTCCGGGTACTAACTCGAAGTTCACCAGGTAACTATCACTGGTTCACGTTGTTCTGGTTGGGTTCTTAACTTAAACTGAGGTGGACACAAAAGTTCCGAGTCAAATAAACACTGGTATTCGCTTGTATGGCTATATACGCGGGTGTAGATTAACTACCGACTATGATGTTTTACAGGTACTTATATACTACAGAATCAGGTACATACGGTGTTATTCTTACTGGTGGGTGCGGTTCGGTAGCTACTGTCGGTTCCTCAGACCTCCGGGTGACTCGTATGAGTCCGCGGATGGCGTGCTTTCTGTGGTATTTGATATAACACCTTGTGCTCGTCTGACTCAACCATGTAGATAGTCCGGTTGGGACCTGGTTGGTTCCGACGTGTCGTAGTGTAGTTAGTTTGCTAAACTTTGTCTTCTGGGTTTGATACTTCGGTCCTTCATGTAGACCTGAGTTATAGCTTTCGAATGATACCCCACTTTCGAAGTGTATCTGTCGAGGCTGTTCTGATAACTGGTTTTCTATGTTTATAGTGGCCACACAGGGTGCCTGTCGAGTTGCGGTTCCGGTTCCGTTTGAGTCACTTCAACACTGCGGTACGGATGTATCTGTCTGCATCCGCGTGGTCTTTTGTTCGCAACAGAAGGATGATGCAAGATTGCGTGATTCCGGAGTCCTGTCTGACTCACAGCTTTCGGGGTTGAGGGTCCATATGGATCCCAAGTTCAAGTAAATGAATGCAGTAGCCTCGTTGCAAAGGTCTTTCTGAACGAGCTCTGTGGTTCAGAACATGTCCCTAGTGTTCGGGTGGATACTATAGTGAATACATCGTATCCGAGTACTTGGAAAGGAAACAACCAGGATTGTAAGTCCGATTGTCTGACGGATGCGTGTGTTGCATCCGGGCGCATTGAGTATTTGATATTCAGGCACGTTTAGAGTTCTGTAGAACGTTACGAGAACTTCCGGTTGATTCGGGAGTTCGGTCCGTAGGCGCGTAATGGCCACCTTGGAGTCTCTTCGCGTCCTAAGAGAGTCTCCTAGAAGTCTTTGATAGACTTCTCAAGTACTATGATGTATTTGTATACATGTCTTTCCTACAAGAGGTCGTACAGAAATCGCAAAATATGCCTATTCTGTAGCCAGTTTGTACTGTGCGTATCATCTCCCCTTAACTTAAGATGATATCGTCCGCGATATCCGCTCAGGTTCGGGTGAACTTTGGTGGTTCCATCCTGGACTTCGCGTGGTGGTATAAAAGAACTCGGATGCGTCCTAGTTTTTCTTTTACCACCCGCTACTCTCGTTTATTTTCACTATGTCCCGCAATCTTAAAACCATCAACCTTCTCGCTATCTTCCCTAATGCTGCTTCAGCACCGCCGCAGCCGACTTCCGAAGCGCTCAACCGTCATGTTATTGAGTCCGGCCAGTCTTTGACGAAGGCTTGCGCCAAGGTCGCGGACCTACCCGACAACATCACCGACGAGCTCGCTATCTTCACCAGCACTGTCGTTCCTCGTGCCCAGGCGCTCATGGCTACGTTCGAGGATGAGGATACTCCTCTGACCGTCCGCTGCCAGAAGTTAGAGGCCGTGGTGAACAAAATCATCGTGCGTGGCGTACTTTCTTTCATTCTCGGATGCTTGGCTAACTCATCCGTGTGTTTCTTTTCTAGAACCGGAACCCGACGCTCAGCAACCTTCGCAAACTTGAGGTTACTTCGTCCATGCTCGAGTTCGGCCTTGCGCTGCGCAGTTTCCTTGCCTGCGCTTGTGCGTCTCTGGGCATCAACCCGTTGGATAGCAGGATGCACATTGCCAACTTGTGCCAGCCGTTCATCAAGACGGTTAACCGCATGGTCAACCAACACTTGCCTACTTTCGCTACCGATCATCCTCTCTACCGGGCGCCTCCCAAGGAGTCTAAAGCTAGGGTAAGTGTCTTTTCGTCTTTTATCTGGTCTTCGGAAGCTTATTTCGGCCTCCGTGTTTATCTTAGGTCGCCAAGAAGGCTCCGAAAACTCCAGAACTCATCATCGAGACGTCGGATGATGAGAGTGAGCAACCCGACGAGGATATACGTAGGCCCGCTCCCTTCTCCTATCCGTTCTCATGGTTTGACCATATGCAAGCTATGGAAGATGGTGAGACCGTTAAGCCTCTTGGTACCAACGTAAGCTCACTATCTATCTCAGAAGCGTATGATTGCCGTCTGATTTCTAATTTCTCGCAACTCCAGGTCGACGAAACGGAGCGCGTTGCCTCCGGTACCCGTGCTGCTAATCTCGACAAGAGGATCGGAAAGGTAGTGCATCCGGTTCCTTTTCCTTATTGTCTTATTGTTTACTTGTTTTCTTAGGACGCAAACGTTTCCGGTACCCGCTACCAGCCTCTCGCTGATGTCGAAGGTATGGACGTCCTTTCTCATGAATATGGGAAGGCGTTGAAGACCATCGGTTCCTTTCAAGGGACCGAGCTGCCTCCGTTCAAGAAGCGTACCGCTCACCAGGCTGATGCTGCCAAGGAGGGGAAGTACACCAAGATTGATTCGATTCATATCGATAGTACTTCTCTCGGCTACTTTACGCAAGGTGAATACTCGCCTTCTATTATCTTCTTTCTTGTTAACAGTTTTTCGTAGCACCACCGGTTATTGAAGGCTACCGGAACCAAGTCAACCGGTTGGGTCGCATCTTCGAGCATCTCGCTAAGGATTCTACCCAGCTTACCGATGTCTCTCCCGGTGCCATCAAGGCTGAAGCCCAGTACAGGCTTGACCTCATCATCGCGCTCAACCGTATTTACGGCGAGATGCAGGGCTTCCACCGTACTTCTTCTCTTTACATTGCGACTACCCAGGGTCTCGGTATTACTTTGTAGACGTAGTGGTACTCGGTAGTCTGAAGGTTCCATAAAACTGTCCGCTTAGTCTTTAGTCGTCGTTTGTTGCTCTTCTCGTAGACTTAGCGATGCTTGGTATCCCGTTCTTATAGCTTGTAGAGTAGTCTCTTGACTTAGATACCCTCCGCAATGCTACTTGTGTTTAACTTGCTCTTATAACTTGAATCTCCTAAAGTCAATCCATGAAGTTTTGTTGACTTTCTTCTTGGTTTGTTATCTCTAGGATAGGGGCTACTGCGGCCTCGGAAGAGTATGACTCCGCGAAATTTTCTCCCGGGTGGGTATAAAAGGATGGACTACCGTGCCATATGCTCAGCGCCATGTTTCGTATTCCCGTTTTCGCTGCTTTCAAGCTGTCAATGCTGTACGAGTTCAGTGACCTAGAACGGTCCGCTGACAAGTACCGCGCCGCCACTATCATTCTCGACTTGAATGTGGCGCTCCAGCTCTACCGTGACTTCGGTAGCTTCATGATCCTTACCCGTACTACTAATGGTTTTGGTCATCAAGATAACCTCTACCATCTACGTCCCAGTACGCGACTTGGAGAGAGTCATGTTTACGACTCGCCTCTTCTTCGTTACTCTATTCGTTCTCTGGTACGGGTGGTTCTATTGCTTCCGGTGCCCTGCTAACTTATTTCTGTTAGCAAAACGCCGTCTCCATTTGGGACACCAAGTCGAGCTTTACCATGACTGATGCCGAGAAATTGTGGGCGCGCACCTTCTTCGTGGCGCTCGACACTCTTGTGCGTCGCTTCCTGAAGAGATACGACGTCACCATCAACGGTCGTGGGCTCGCGAACTACTTGGATAGGCCCTACTACAACTATTTCGAAACACGCAAGGAGAATTACAAGGAGGCCATGGACAATCTGGCGGTAAGTCTCTACTCGGATGTCTATGCTTCCGCTACCGGCTGACTACCTTCACCTAGTTGTACATGATGGACATCGCTGGGATTGATCCTCATAGCATGTACCGTCTCTTGGTTCCGAACTTGTTCTCCTGCGACAATCTGATCATCCCGGATGGCGCTTTGAACCATCCGGATGCAGAGTTGGTCAAGTGGTGGGAGGATCACCACAACATGTTCATGTCGACGAAGTGTACTTTCCGTCGTCACCTGGCTCCTCCCGAGAGTATCCTTCTCCAGTTGAGCTTATTTTCTCTGCCCTAAACTTGTTCTTATGACGCCGCAGACCTGCCTAAAGCTTATTTGGTCTGCCCTAATCTTTGGACTTGCGACCGTAGTCCTGCCTTGAGCTTATTTCATGTGCCCTAAACTTTGGACTTTTCGGTCGTGTAGTCTTGTCTTATACCGGCTCCCCTTAACTTAGATAGATTCCTTACTCTTCTCAACTTAGAGTAGCGCTTGAAATCTATGTTACATTTTTGGGAGTCTACGGGTATCGAAAAATCTAAGTCCGTGGAATATACATAAAAGTCTGCGATTTCTAAGTCCATGCTACTACTTGTACAGCTGCGTTCGTCGCCACGTTAGTCCTACTTGTTTAACTTTTAGAAACGTCAAATCAAGGTAAGTTGGGACTTACGTCGCTGATATCAATGGGTTCGTCGTGGGTACCAGGACCGCTTCCGGATGGCTGGGGGTCTACCGAGTCCTCACGAGTGAAGGGATCTTCGTCTTCACGGGTAAAGGGATCTTCAACCTCCTCGGGTGAGCCTCCCGCTGCTTCCGGGACGCTAACCTCGTCCTGCCAACCTTGTTCGAAGAGGGGGCCCACGATCTCTTCCATGCGCTTCATGTGCTCAGCGAGAGGAAGGTAGTCGGAGGCGATCATCTCGCCAGACGAGTCCTTTATCTTTTTGAGGGTGACTCGTTCCGACTTGTTGGCCTCCACAGTTTGCTGGTTGAAGGCCTCTCGAGCCGCCATTATTTGTGGAGCGATGCTAAGGAGAGCGTCCTCCTGGGTACGGAAGGCGCTTCCGGCTTCCTTCATCTGCTGTCGAGCTGACATCAAGAGCGTATCCGAGAGCTCCATCTGACGCGTCTGAACTTCGAGAACGTTTTTCAGCTTTGCGTTCTCTTTTCGAAGTCGGATGAACTCCTTCTTCTGGTCCTTGTTCTTGGCGCGAAGTTGGTCGACTTCGTCTTCCTTGGCCTCTTTCTCCTCTCGGAGCCGGATGACATTTTCCCTCATCCGGCGGACTTCCTCTTTATCTTGTTGCAGTCGGTTGACCTCTTCTTGCAACCGAAGGATTTCCTCGTTATCCTTTTGAAGCCGGTTGACTTCTTCCTTCAACCGAAGGATTTCCTCCTTATCCTGGTTCTCTGGAGGAGGAGGCGTGATCTTTGGTTCACGGGTCGAGAACCAATTAAACTTGGGTATCTGCAGCGGGGGCGGAGGAGCTCGTCGTACTGGTTCCGGTTGCGGGGCCGGTTGGGGTGGTTCCGGCGCTCTCTCTCCTGGTGGAGGTGCGGGGGAACCCTCTGATGGTGGATAGTCCAGAGGGGAAACGGAATAGCCACGCGAAGGGCTTTCTCGCTGTGGGGGTTCCTTCTGGTGGGGAGGAAGGGGAGGAGGACTCTCTTTCGGCGGAGATGGTCCCGGATGGGAATCCTCTTCCGGGTGCGGGGGAGACATCTCTACGTCTGAGTCCTCGTCGAAGTTCCTGGGTGGCATATCCACGTCAATGTCATCAGACGCGGTGTCACCCTTGGGCTCGTCCTTGAGTTCTGATTCCAAGGACTTCGACAAACCTTTCCTTACCTCTAACTCGGGATGGATTTTGAGGACGGCTAGGCCTAGGAAATGGTCCAGCCAATGCAAGTGCGAGTCAAAACTCGTAAGTGGCTCTGCATCCGCCAGCGACGAGAGTTTGAAGGCTTGGGTAAGGAACTGTCGACACTTGCCAGGTGTCCTCTGTTCAAGAAGGCGTATCGGGTTCTGGTAGAACACTTTCGCCTGCTCGTTGGTGAAGAGATATCCACAGCAAGGGACTTCAGACGCGAGGTAACCAAAATAGTGAAGGTCCCCGAATTCGTCGTCCTCGGATGGTAACTCTGCCCGATCCAGGTTATCGACTCTAACCCGGACTCTGAGTGCTCGGTGCATCACCCAGTCCATCCAGTGTGATGCCGATTCAAACTTGTTGGCATCCGACTCACTCCACTTGGCGTATTGGACTGCGAAGTCCAGGAGACGATCTGACTGTGCAGCTGTGGTAGGCCAGTTTCGGATGGTCTCCGGATTCGCTAACGCTGCTTCCGCTTGTTGAGCCGTGAACGGAAGGTAATCCCTGCATTTCATGGCGCGTGGATTGCCTAAGTACTTGAAAGGCTTCGGGGAAGGAGGAGGTGGTGGAGGAGGTGGCGCCGGTTGTGAGGCCGCATCCGCGGCTTGGCGTCTTCGCCTGAGGACTTCTGGGTGGATGCTGAAAGACATTTTCGTTCTAAGTCCTCCAAATTTTAGGTCCTCTTTAAATGCATTCTCAGAATCGCCGTCCCGTGACTTCTTTCTCATGGGATAGGGGGATCTGCACATTATATTTATAGATTCCTAATACAGGGTGCTTCTCGGTTTCCGGTGGTACCCTCGAAGTGAGCTTACCACTGATAAGACTTTTGACCTGACTAGTGTTCAAAGTGGTAAGTACTGGCGCGCTCAAAACGCTTCCGATACTGTACTATTTCTAATAGACGAAATCGGTTATAGCTAAGTCCAAGTCTTAGCTATCTACCTTTCGTCGGTGGTTCCGGTAGCGGGTTGCATCCGTTACCGCGTCTTGACTTATTCTTATTCAAGACTTATTACGCTTGCATTTTCTTAAGTTCACGCTTGCTTCAGTTTAACTCTACATCTTTGAAGTCAAACACGCGTTCTAAATGTACACTTTGAGGCTAAAACTACAAGTCCGGTGAATCTGTACTATCGTTTGTCCTTGTCCTTGTCTTTACCCTTGCCATCCTTGTCTCCCTTCATCCACTTGGCCATGTCCTTCTGCGCTAGCTCCATCCTTTTCATTTTCCGGTTGAGCTTTTGTACCGCGCGGTCCAGAGCTTCAATGTGTGCTTGTTGAAGTTGGAGGGCGGTAGCGGCACCGGGAATCGGAGGCGCACCCTTGGGTGGGGCCATGAGACCTGAAGGCGTGGCAGTGGACTGAAAACGAGGAATGGGAGTGTCACCACATCCCAAGAACTCTTCTTCGCCGTCCTCGTCTCTGCCTCGCGGGTAGACCGTCTGGTCTGGGGGAAGGAAACCGTTCTCGCCTTGCTTCAACGGAGTCTTGAGGCACTTGGTCTTTTTCTTAATACAAGACTCGCAAGCGCAGTTCCGGTTACCGGGGATGTTCTTGTGGAACCCGAAGACGCACTTGAGTCCCTTCTTCTCGCAAGGGAGACAAGTTCCACTAATCCACCGTTGAACGTTCTTGCTATTGTTGCCTTGAGCGATAGACGTTCGTCCAGGTGGGGCGGTACGGATCCGCTTCTTCTTGGATGGAGGCGGCTCGTCGTCGGATGCGTCTTCCGCTTCCGAGGCCTCCTTGCGTTTCCTCTTGGGCTTGGGTGGGGAGGACTTCGACGCGTCTTCATTTGAAGGCGCGGAGTCTTTTGCTCGACCCTTTCCTTTCGCCTTGCTTCGAGGTCTTGGGGTAGGAGGGGAAGAGGGGGAAGGAGGGGAAGGGGCTGGCGTTCCGGGTGCGGTATCGTTACCGGGGCCATCGACGTCCATCTTGTTGGACTTGGCTTTCCTTTTCTTCTCCTTCCGGGGCCTCTCATCCGGCTCCATGTCTGCGTCCTCTTGCTCTGGGACGTATTCCTTGTGCTAATTACAGCGTTAGCATTCTTGTTAGCTTTTGATAACAAAATCTTACACTGTCGTCTACCTCTTCCGGGTGGACTATGTCTTGCGCTGCCTTGAGAGATTCGTCTATCAAGATCGCCTGCTGGTCGAACCTTCCTTCATCGACCAGATGACGGTGGTTCGAGACGTAGTTAGCGAACATCCTGCAGAAGTACCGAGCGTGTGTACTTTCGGTGGGTGGTCGTCGGTCTTCGTCTATTTGCGTGTACAGTGACTGGGGATCCAGTATCAAGGCCGTCACGTCTGAAGGAGTCAACCGGAAGCAACAGCACAGCCAGCTCTCATCCGACCCATTGATGTACTGCATTCTTGCTGTTATCGGCTGTTCCCAAGGGTTAGGACTCGGGGTGCGAGGAGGAGGGCGTACGGATGGCTGGCTACCCGAAGGTCCAGCTACCGGGGGAGGAGTGGGAACGCGCTTTTTCTTGGGTGCAGGTGCACGGGTGGGAGGGTCTACCGCTTTCCCTTTGCCTTTGTCCTTCTTCCTCTGTGGGGGAGACTCGGTAGGAGCAACGTCCTCCATGGGTTGAGGGCTAGGCCTCGAGCTGACGGCAGGGGAAGTGGGTTCGGGTGCAGAGGGCTTCCCATCCGGTGCCTCTTCTCCCGTCGTTCCCATGGGAGGAACCCATCCGGCAAGCGAAGTTACTGCGGAGAAGAAGAGGCCGTCAATCCATTGAAGAGTAGTGGCGTGTTCTGTTCTTTCTTCAGGATTGGCTAGGATATGCTGTGCGATGGCGTCAAGGATAGCGCGTCGCTCCTTCGTATCCGTGTCTGAGGCGACGTGGTTTGCCATACCAATCGGGTCGGCCAACCAGGCTTCCGCAACTGCGGCGTCGATTTCCCAGAACAATTCTTCTGGAACGGCAGCTTCACCGATGTAAAGGTACTCCGTTGAAGACATTGTTTGAACGGTCGAGGGTTGCTAAGTGAGCTTGACTGGTAGGAGGGCGTCGGCTGCGGGGAGGGAATTCTCTGCATCCGCCCCTGTATGTTAGGTCTCTTGTTATATATCTTGCATCCGATTCCATCCGGATCCGCGCTCATATATGCTTTTCGAAGGCTTACGCCACGCTTCCTTTTTCTGGAAACGCCGATCGCCGAACTTCTTCAGGGATTTTACCAAGTCCTCGGACCTCAACTTGTCCGCTCGGTTCGGTTTTAATTTCTATGTTCACAGTTCCATGGTTTAGTGGGTAAACTGACTTGTCTCTTAATTGAACAGGTTACGAGTTCGACTCTTGCTGGAACTCTCAAAATTAAGCCTTCAAGAGCCCTTTTTGCATCTGTTCATGCAGTCCTATGGTTTACTTGGCTAACTGGCCTGTTTCTCATTTGAGTAGGCCGCGAGTTCGGATCTCGCTAGGACTTTAGTCAACCCTTCAAGAGCACTTTTTGCAGTTCTATGGTTTGGTGGTAACCTGACGTGTCTAAGTCTCTCAACTGGACATGTCACGAGTTCGATTCTCGCTAGTTCTGTCACCCAGTGCTCACTGCTTTTTGCCATTTTTGAACTGTGTTACTAGATTCTAATTTTCGGTAGAACTCGAAAATTTCTGGTAGAATAAACGATGGATACTATTGTACCCCTCTCCTTTGTTTTTCTTTACATGGCGTCCGCGCCATCTGCAGTACCATCGGATGTGTTAAACGCATCCGGTGCCAGAGTTAACCTTCTGTACCATCGGATGCGGTCATGCATCCGGTGCCAGAGTTAACCTGCTCTTTTCAGAGTCACTCGATCTTGTGGATTCAAGTTGTTTCCCACACTGCTGTGGCTTAGTGGTAAGCGTCTGTGGAGTTCGACTCTCCCCCAGCATTTTAGTGCAACTACAAATCTTTTTGCGCTGGCACCCGAGCTGATAGGTTGACCAAACTTATTCGGTACTGGACTCAACGTGTTTTTCCAGCGCTGCTGTGGCTTAGTGGTAAGCTTCGCAGGAGTTCGAGTCTCCCACAGCACGTTTGTTTGGGATACACTGGAAATCTTTTGCGTTCGAGTCCTTCTGCAGCCAAGTTTTCGACTTAGCCTTGTCGTCTGGTCTTAGCAGTACGACTGAGGATCCACAAGGCACTCTTTGCTACCTTGTCGTATACCTTACTGACGCTTCCTTTAATAGCGTGTAGTCTATCATGGAATGATTTTCCCAAGTCAATTGGGTCTCTTCGTGAGTAGAACGGTAGCACTCTGAATCCGGCGATCTTTCCGTCCAAGAGTTCTCCGTTCAAATCACAGAGGACATAGTTACCTGCTGTAGTTCTGGTAACAACTGCGTAAGGACCCATGAATCTCTCCTTGAACTTTGAGTTCAATTCGTCTTCAATTCGCGTGTTCCTTACCAGTACTAGTTCACCCGTGTTGAACTTCCAGTTAGGCATTGTGTTCTTAAATTGTTCCATGAAGCGCTCGGCAGCCTTTTTCTTAGCTACCGTTACCCGCTTTTTCATTTCTGCTACGTCCAACGCGTGTTTAGCTATCAAACGCGCCCTGTACGCCACAAGGTCTGAGTGTGATACAATTTTGTCTGGTACATCGACTAACCATGTCACTTCCATGTAGTCTAGCGGAAGGATGGGATCGCATCCGGTTACCGCGTGGAAGGGTGAACAACCCAATCCTCGTTTCACAGTGATCCTCTCCGCCCACAGTACTTCATGTAAGTACGCTGGCCACATTGAAGGGTCTCCTTTACACACCTTGAAGAGTGACTGGCGAATGTCCCAGTGTCCCCTCTCAACTTTGCCGTTAGCCTGTTTGTTGTAAGGCGAGATCAGGATTCCCGTTATACCATACTTCTGTTCTACATGTCGCATCGCTTTCTTGATAGACGGTCCATTATCCGTTACTATCTCGCGAATGCAACCCCACCTTGATAGTACATCTTCGAACAACCAATCTCCTAAGGTTTCGGCTGTCTCTTCCTTCAAGGCTCGGGCTTCAGGCCATCCGGATAATCCACACCGTGCTACGGTAACGGCATTGTATCCGGAATACTTTGACTCTTCTGCTTTTAAGTCTTTCTTCGAAGTCTTGCCGTCCTTATTAGGTGTACCGGTAGACTTAGGCATCCGAAACGTGTCGACATAGGCCTTTTCGAAGATCCCTGGGGTGGAGGTGATCCTTGGCTCCATGTGTATGTTTCGCTTCTGCCTTTTCTGACAGAGAACACAAGTCTTGATATACCAGTTTACATCGGTCTCAAGAGCTGGCCACCAGAACCTTGACCGGATGAGATGCCTCACCGAGAATTGTCCTTTGTGTCCGTTCTTGTCGTGTATGACCTTGCAAACCGCCATTCGTTCAGGCTTCTGTAGAACCCGTTTGTGTTCTCCTTTCTTATCTATCTTGTATAGTCTGTTATTTCTGATAAAGAACTCATTATCAGCCCACGCTTGCATCTTAGTGGCGACACCGGATGGTAGATCTTCCTCTTCCGTGTGTGGCTTTTCCTCTAAGTACGGTTGGACATACGGTAACATGAGTTCCCAAGCTTTCTCTCTTTCCGACCGGTTTTGGTCTGGGAAGTTTGGAATATCCACCCATTTCTCGATGTCATCAACCGCGACACCCGTGGCTTGAAGGAGTTCTTGTTCGGATATCGGTCCGGAGGCTTCGGTACTTACCGAGTTAATGGTTTGTACGAAGCCCGTTCGGGTATCGATATTGTTCTTGAATTCTTGGAAGTCTAGAGGTCGGTCCTCGCTTGCTAAATTCGGATCTTCCTCGTATTCTAGTTCCATTGTATCGTCGGTTTCATCATATGGTACCACCACGTCTTTATCCGAAGCAGGTCGTCGGCTTAAACCATCAGGACCGTGTACTTTGCCTGGTACGTGTGCCAAGGTAAAGTGATACATTAGAATATCTTCTGCCCATCGTTGGAGATTGGCATTCGTAAGGGAGTCTATGTTCGATAACATTCCCTTGATATATTTCGCGTCTACCTCGATACGCAGCTTCCGGCATCCGAGCAGGTAGTACCGACAAGCCATGAGTGCTCGGTGAAGCCCAAACAGCTCTCGTTTAGCTTGTGAATACCTTGCTTGCGTGTCATTCAAGGTGATAGACATGAACTTGGCGAAATAAGTCTTCTTCTCGTCTTCAGGATCTTTCTGCGACAAGTAGAAGCCTATGGCCTGGTAGGACGTATCAACCGACAATGTTATAGGCGTTTCCCAGTCATAACGAAGGGGCTTCAACATTGGACAGTTCGTGATAGCATCCTTAAGTGCTTGCATCGAAGCTTTTTCTTCGGGACCCCACTGGAAGGGTACGGAACCACGATTCAACCGGTTCATAGCGTACGCTTTCACTGAGTAGTCCTTGATAAATGCTCGGAAGATCCCTGTGGTACCGAGGAAGGACTTGACATGCGTCAGGTTTTCACAATCTGGCCAGTCTTGTATAACCTTCACTCGTTCCGCGGATGGCTTCCTTCCGGCATACGAACATACATGACCTACGACGACTATCTCATCTGCACAAATGATAGCTTTGTGACCTGAGAAGGTTCCTCCTGCATACTTCATCCGTTGAATGATGCGGTTCATGTTGTTAAGGTGTTCCCACACGAAGCGACGGATTCCCGGGTTCTCTTTGAGTACTTCTGGGTTTCCATCTTTGTCTTCATACCGGGTGGTAGGTCCTTTTACCGGTACATCATCTATGTAGGGTCTAGTATAGGCAGGAATCTCGTCCCGTAGTATGTATGTTACGTCTTCATGGAATATCGGTACTGAATTCGTCCATCCCATGGGTAATGTTCTTAGTCTTAAGGCTCCGTAGGGCGTTGAGAAGGTAGTCATATCTCTAGACGATATGGCTAACAACCGCTCATCGTATCCCACGTATAAATCTAATGTTCCTCCACACGATAACCCTGCAAATGCCTCTGCTAACTCCTCGGTTGCGGGAGGTAGACCAGAATGTGCAATTGTTACCGCGTTGAGGGGCTCTAGACTATGTACTAGTCTGAGCTTTTTACCGTCTTTCTTGAGTACACAGAACCATCTTGATCTATAAGACGAGTTCGAAGGTTCATAGACACCCGTGTCAATCTTGTTCTTGATGATTTTACATACTTCATCGTAGATGCCGGGTGGTATTGGTATATTTCTGAGTACCCAAGGGGTGTGCGGGATGACTGGCATGTCCACGGGTGGAAAGAAATCCTCCCGAAACTTGCCTTTTTCTGATTCATCCCAGGCGAATCCTTCGTTCTGCAGACACATTAGTTGATCTACTAGCTTTCGTTCCTCAGGCCATAAGAAGTCACCTTCGTGGTCTTTCTGGATCTGTTCTCTCCGTTCAGCTGTGTATCTACCCGTCGGCTCGAAGTCCGGTGGGTTCATCGACAACTTCGGTAGAGTCGCTAATGGATCTCCTTGTATGTCTCGTACGATTCTGAACTCATCAGGTAACGTTCCGAGATGCGGCTTAGTCTTAAGTGCCACCGGTTTGTATTTCTTGGCTACATAGACGTCGGCCTTTCGCATTTCGAAAATACCTTTGGGTTTGGCCATTTTCTTGATTCCTTGTAGGAATACTTCTTGTTGTCTCTGAAGAGTCTCTGCCATAGTGAGTGTGAACTGGCCGAATACGCCTTGTAGTTCCTGCGGGACGCCATAGAACATCTGCGTAGTGTTTACTATGGTTCGGTCGCCTTGCTCGGTAGCGTCAACCGGCTTCCGGATGTTGAATACCTTCCGAAAACTATCGATCTTCCGGCGTTCATACGTCTCTATGGGGTGTTTAACTGGTATCATGAACGGTTCCTTTGGATCCCGAAACATGAATTCTCGTCTAAGTGGCTTGACTGCCCGATGTACTCCTTCGTTTGACTTTTTGAGATACAGGCTTGTCAAGTCACTGGAGGTGAAGTTGTTTCTGTTTTCACCCGGAACATAAGTTTCTTTGATTTTATAACCTCCTTTTCCGTCAACCGTTATATAGAGAGCCACCTCTCCTTGATCAGGGATCAATTCCTCGAGCGGCTCTGAAAACCCTCTTGTTGAACAGGTTTGAGGTATCTAGGTACTTCTCCTCTAGTGTACGTCGGTAGAGTCAACTTCCGACCAGTTCCTGGTTCGGTAATCGTGACTGCCACCGAGTCTCCTGAGGTTGAAGTAACCGAGTTTGATACTCTTTCGAAGGGCCTTCCGAGTAATACTTCGTAGGCGGGTGCCTTCAAAATATGTACTTGCAGGTAGTAAGTAATACCTTCGAAAATGAATGGTAGGTTGCGTGCTAAACCAACCGTTTCCGTACGGGTTTGGTCTGCACTTTCCATCGTTATCCGGAACCCCGGATCGTATGGAATACCTAGTTCTAGTGCTGCTTTAAGAGACATGGATACAATTTGCGATCCGCTGTCTAACAGACACTCTTTTCTTCCTGCACCTCCAATGATCGGCCACACCGTTCTTAGTTCGGCACTTTCCGGTGCCACACTGGCAGCGGGTAAGTTCACATTGAAGTAAGGTCCAGCATAACCGTTATTGAACTGGTACAACTGAAGGATAGGGTCGTGTACTACAACGGCTCCTCGCGGTAGGTCACTTCCTCCATCCTGGTTTATCATATATACAGTCTCGGGTTCGGCTGCTGCGAACTCCATCTGTACATTTACTTTAACATTTCTACCCTTCAACAGCTCTAGCAAGTCTTTCTGCCAGGCTTCGTTGGTAGCTAACATTTCGAAGGGTAAGAATTGTTTCCAAAGAGACCGCCACTCCGGATTCTCGTTGAGCAACGCTCTGATTTTCGAGATCCGTTGATAAGTACGCTGTTTCTGTTGCTCAACTCCATCGCTGACCGATACTACTGGCCCGGGGGCTTGCAACGCATCGTCAATGATTTCCTTAAGCTCAGGATCTATCAGTGTACTAGTGGACTTGTCTCTCGTGTCAGCTTCGGGAGTGCCGGCAGGCGGGTGCTCTTCCGGTACCGGTTCGGTAAAGCTGACTTGTTTCTTTTTAGGAATGACCACTTCCACTCGCTGTGTGGTAGGTCGGATGTCCTTGCTTCCGTGAAAGCTGGGACCTGGTTTTCTTTTTAGGATCTCTATAGGTTTTTCGATATGTTTTCCGTTATTCGTTTGTGCACGCGTATTTACAAATTGGCTCTCAAGAGGCTCTGTTATCGTGTTAACAGGCCCAGACTCCGGGGAAGGGGAAAGGCTTAGATTTTGTGAAGGACTGTCTTGTTTCCAAGACTGTCTCTGCGACTCGAGCAGGTGCTCCAATAGCTGTTTCTCCATAAATGTAAACCTTTTCTCCTCCGGTTCTTCCGGAGTCCGCTCCATCCTCGAGCCTACTCGAAATTTGACTGAACGTCCTGCGCCACATTGAAATCAACTACGGTTTCGGGACTAAACATTTCGTCTTCATTTTCTATCATGAAGTTCTGCGCTTTAATCATGACAGCGGCTTCGGGTGGAAGCTTTCCGGTGGTCTTTTCCATGAGCTTCCAGACTTGCCACGCTGGCCAAATACCAGCTTTCGCCTTGCTTGAGAGCGATACACCATTTCTCAAGAAGTAGTACTTGACGCCGTTAGGCCGGTAGATCCAGCCTTCCGCTTCCATCTTCTTTTGGTGAGGGCACTCTCTGACGAAATGTCCTTCTTCGCCACAGAAGAAACACAACCCTCCATCCGTATGCTGGTGCTGATGTGGAGGGTGCGGTTTGTGTCCATGACTCGAATTATTGCCATGATTATGATTTCCTTGAGGGGCGCGTACTATCATCCCATTCGGTTGGACGGTAGGTGGTCCACCCGGATAGTTAGGTGCGCCTTGTGCTAGATGTTGAACAACATTATACGGGTAACTCAGAGGCTCCTGAGTATAATCGTACTGCATATGTTGAGTGCGGAGGCTAGGGTTTCCGTGAGGATTGCCTTTAAGCGCATCCTTAAACAGAGTCAACAGTTGTTCGTGTTATCTTGCTTGAGTTTGTTCATGCGCTTGTCTAGCCTTGGCTTCAAGGTTGAACTTGTCCAATAAGATTGATAAGGACTCCGTCTGTTGAGCTAAAGACTCTGTCTTAACTCTAGACGTCGATGCGGGCACTAGCGCTCGATCATAAGTGCGACCGGATACCTCAGTGTATTCTGCGATCTGTCCGAACACATCTAAATCACCGAAGTAGCTGCTAATGGCTTCGACAACTTCAGTCAGAGACCATTTGATACCAATCTTTTTGGCGGCCTCGGATGGAGTGGGATGGACCCGCTTCAACTCGACTTGTATGCTGGCCCATGAGGGTCCCAGGATACAAGATACTAAGTGTTCGATTGCGGTCTTCTCCGTGAGGTCTTGACTCTCGATTAAGTACAACATAACATGCATGATGACTCGTTTGAACTCAACCCATCCGGTCTTGTTGTAGATCGGATTCGCACGGTAAATGTTGAGCTTTTCTTCTAGTTCTTTAGGCGTATGTTCTCGGTCTTCGGCGCCTGCACCGTAACTTTCAAACACTGCCTTCTTGAAGCCTTCGTAGACACCAGCTCGGTACTCGGGCATGGCGAACCACTGCTTCCGGACGTCTTCGTCGACATAGCTGACCGCTATTTCGATCTTAAGACCGTCATCTTTGATCTTTTTCGCTGGGTATAACCAGTCCATAGCATTGAAGTACCTCTTTACTCCAGCTTGAGTAGCCAGGAACTCGGGTGCATGTCTGGTACCGGGAATCGGTAGGTTCGCACCGTCTAACTTCTCCGTAAGAGCTTGCGACGGATACGCGGATGGGTCTAATCCGGACATACTGATTCTTAGATTGGTAAATAACGGGTGTGGTGCTAGTGAATAACCGGGTAGGCTATACTCTGCTCCGTCTGCAGGGGATTCGGTAGGTGGAACAAGCGAAGACTTGTTCTTTTTGGGTGCACTGGGTGCTTTTGTTTCGTTAGTCCTGTTAGGAGGAGTAACTGGAGCCGGTACTGTTGGAGTATTCCGACGTGAAGATGTATTTTGGTTTTGGCTAGACTGAGCTGCGCGTGCAATGGCTCTTGCTCTGTCTTCAGGTCCACCGTTTACTAAGTAACCGGGTGGATGCTGATTCGGCCGTAGATTCCGTCCAGAAGATGCAGCAGAGCTTGACGTACTTGCTTGCGATCTCGAAGGAGGGGGTGAACGCTCGTTCTGACTTGGCGTGTAACGCGAAGACTGAGAACCAGAGGTTCTTTTGGGATTTATTTTGGATTTTTGGACTTTGCAACCGTTGGATTCCGAATCCGCAAGTTAACAAAATTAAGCCCCCTCGCGGTGGGCTCCAATAATATGATGTGCAGTATAGGAATACGCCACAGAAATACACACACTCAAACACACAAAACAAGACAATCACTCGAAACTTCCGAAGTTTCTAATGGACAGGTATAAGGATCCGACCTTATCACCCGTAACGAATTACAACTTTAGCCAAGATCGAGTGACTCAAAGAGGTTCCAAACGGAGGGGGGTAGAGGTGTACTTCCTAGACTAACACAAGTGCAAGTTCGAGGGAGCTTGGGGAGTTAACTTGTGGGATTCCGGAAGAAGGGGTAGCTTCCGATGTCTTAGCCGAAAGGTTGACACGCAAGTACGCTGAGTCTCGAGGACTGCCGGTTGACTGTCTTGTGCACTCAATCTTCAACTCAACAGAACGCAGGGACCAAGATCGCCTTTGGGTATGTAAAGATCCGCGGGGCTTGGGTACGTTAAGTCGGTCTAAACTAACACGAAAGGCCTGACTTCTTATGTCTGAATCCGAAGCAGTTGCAAGCGCGGTGGCTCCGGGTGTTCTCAAGTCACTCCGTTACCGATACTTGCTTCTGTCGTTTAAACTCCGTCTTGGGACAGAGGGACGTTCACAAGTACGGATGGCAAAGCTTCCGGGTACTAACTCGAAGTTCACCAGGTAACTATCACTGGTTCACGTTGTTCTGGTTGGGTTCTTAACTTAAACTGAGGTGGACACAAAAGTTCCGAGTCAAATAAACACTGGTATTCGCTTGTATGGCTATATACGCGGGTGTAGATTAACTACCGACTACGACGTTTTACAGGTACTTATATACTACAGAATCAGGTACATACGGTGTTATTCTTACTGGTGGGTGCGGTTCGGTAGCTACTGTCGGTTCCTCAGACCTCCGGGTGACTCGTATGAGTCCGCGGATGGCGTGCTTTCTGTGGTATTTGATATAACACCTTGTGCTCGTCTGACTCAACCATGTAGATAGTCCGGTTGGGACCTGGTTGGTTCCGACGTGTCGTAGTGTAGTTAGTTTGCTAAACTTTGTCTTCTGGGTTTGATACTTCGGTCCTTCATGTAGACCTGAGTTATAGCTTTCGAATGATACCCCACTTTCGAAGTGTATCTGTCGAGGCTGTTCTGATAACTGGTTTTCTATGTTTATAGTGGCCACACAGGGTGCCTGTCGAGTTGCGGTTCCGGTTCCGTTTGAGTCACTTCAACACTGCGGTACGGATGTATCTGTCTGCATCCGCGTGGTCTTTTGTTCGCAACGGAAGGATGATGCAAGATTGCGTGATTCCGGAGTCCTGTCTGACTCACAGCTTTCGGGGTTGAGGGTCCATATGGATCCCAAGTTCAAGTAAATGAATGCAGTAGCCTCGTTGCAAAGGTCTTTCTGAACGAGCTCTGTGGTTCAGAACATGTCCCTAGTGTTCGGGTGGATACTATAGTGAATACATCGTATCCGAGTACTTGGAAAGGAAACAACCAGGATTGTAAGTCCGATTGTCCGACGGATGCGTGTGTTGCATCCGGGCGCATTGAGTATTTGATATTCAGGCACGTTTAGAGTTCTGTAGAACGTTACGGGAACTTCCGGTTGATTCGGGAGTTCGGTCCGTAGGCGCGTAATGGCCACCTTGGAGTCTCTTCGCGTCCTAAGAGAGTCTCCTAGAAGTCTTTGATAGACTTCTCAAGTACTATGATGTATTTGTATACATGTCTTTCCTACAAGAGGTCGTACAGAAATCGCAAAATATGCCTATTCTGTAGCCAGTTTGTACTGTGCGTATCAACGGGGATGTGTCTAGCTCTGCCCAGAACCACTGCAGATATTCAGGACTTCCCAAAATCGCATTACAAGCATTACGAGTATTACGGAATTGTCTGCGGTGTTCACGGGGACGTGTCTAACTCTGCCCAGAACCACTACGGATATCCAGGAATTCCCAGAATCGCATTACGAGCATTACGAGTATTTCGGAATTGTCTACGGTGATGACGGGGACATGCAGCACTGCCCAGAACCACTACGGATATCCAGGAATTCTCAGAATCACATTACAAGCATTACGGGTATTACGGAATTATCTGCGGGGATCACGGGGACATGTCTGACTCTGCACAGAACCACTGCGGATATTCAGAAATTCTCTGAATCGCATTACAAGCATTACGAGTACTGTAGTATTACGACCCGATGTTCACCGGGTGTTACGCGTTATGCACATGAACTAACTAACTCTTAGTTCATTCAGGGTCCAATTACCTTAAAAGGAGCGGCGGTGGCAGCCGCCGCGACGAAAAATTCCTTTTTGGGTGTACCGAGGCGCAAATTTTAGCCTGTTACGCGTTATGGGTGACAAATTAGTTCAGTTCACGACCCGATGTTACGCGTTATGTGAACATCGGGTCGTAACACTACAGTATTACAGAATTGTCTGCGATGATTATGGGAACATCCCCGGCACTGCTCAGGACCACTACAGATATCCCAGACTTGTTTGCAGTGGGTACTGAGACCTCTCTGGATTTGTGTCGAACCACTACAGATATCTACAAATTCTCAGAATCGTATTCCAACCATTATAGGCATTACTAAATTGTCCACAGCGATTCCTGAGAGATCCTTAATACTATGCCAGATCTTTATCAAAATTCCCCTTTCGCTTTTAATCTTTTGGTTTTAGATTTTTTATTAATTATTATGATTCTAATTCTTTTAAAAAAGCCTTTAAATATTTATTTAATATTTTACTAGTATTCTCATCTAAGTCTACTTGCATATCCTTTAAAATTTTCTAAAACCTTTTTACTATAATATTTTTATCATTTCTACTATTTTTTTAACTTACATTCTTATTGAAACTTCTTAATAATTTTCTGTACTTGCCTAACTTAAATTATCCCTAATACTTTTCAAATAAATCCTTTAGAAACTTCTTGAATTTATTCTTAGAATTTTTCTGCCTTTTTCTTAAAATTTTAAGTCTATTTTCCGCCTATTTCTTCATTAAAATCCTCAAAATGTGAATTTCAAGTTTTTTACTACTTTTATAATCTTAAACTTGTCTTAAATTTTCCCAATTTCACATTCGGAGTTTTTACACTTATATCTAACACTAATTCTACTATCTTTTTCACTCAATTTTGCTTAAAAATGTTTAAAACATATTTAAGAAGTTTTTAACTTAAAAAACTAGTTAAAAATAAAAAGGTTTTTTAACTACATTTCTCGCTGACAAATCTGAGCTCTGCATGCAGTGTGAATTGACCGAGGTCAAGTAAGTCATCATCCGAAGGTTTAGAAATCAAAATTTGTTACAGCACATGAATATGTAGTAGAAGAGCACAAAGACAAGACACAAAAAAAAACAGAATAGACTGGCCCTGACGATATCTAACAAGTCAAATGGCGAATCTGGCTCAACACCGACGCCAAGGCAGGCGTCTGCTTGAATCGACGCCTGATCCCATCCCCAACCATCTCCTTCACCAATCTCTCCTCGTCAAGGACAACAATACCAGCCGGCTTTTCCTTCCTTGCTACAATGGCCAACAACGCTGCTTTGGAAATGAGGAAGACGTCTTGGTCTGGGAGCCCCGCCTGAGTGAGATTAGCCTTGACATTATGACATGTCTCCTCCGCATATTCCTGGCGAGCGCGCTTCAAACGGACTTGCTCATCCTCGTTGTCGTCTTCATCATCTTGCACCATGTTCCTGATATACTGGTCTGATTTAGACCTGACGATGTAGGCGGGTATGCAGTATTTCTTGTATGCCTTGAGGATTGCGATATTCGTAGCGCAGAACCGGTCCGCAAAGACCACAACGATGGCATCAAAGATAAAAAGTCCCTGGTCGTTGAAATAGTCCCAGTCGGAGACACTGAGCATCCCCGCGCCGGGGACATCGAACCAGACGATGGGCTTAGAAGTGTCAGGGTCAGGATAGCGAGCGACCTCCGTCGTGGTCTCCACGATACCAGTTTTCGCCGCCTGAGGGTGCTTCGGTGATAGCCCGCGGAACGAGTTGACGAGAGAGGACTTTCCACAACCAGATATACCCGCTACAGCGATATGCACCATGTCTGGCGTGTAGCCATAGCGCTCCTTCGTCGACTCGAACTGCTCCAAGGTAGGCCAGACATCTGGACGAGCGCCGCGCCTTATGTCGTCACGCGCTTTCCGCGCCTCCTCTGCCTGTCGCTCGGCCTCCTCCCGGAAGCGGCCCGCACGCTCCTCTGCTTCACGCCGTTCCTCGTCTGCTTTCTGTGCCCTCTCGCGGGCCTGCTGAGCTTCGTCGGCTTGTCGGTTCGCCTCCTCATGGAAGCGGCGTGCATTTTCATTGGATGCCTGCTGTTCGCACTCGGCTGCCTCCGTCCTTTCGCGGGCTTGCCGAGCCTCCTCCTCTCGCCTCTGCGCATCCTCCCGACATTGACGGGCATGCTGCTCTGCAGCCTGTCGATCGCGCTCCGCCCTTTCAGCGCGTTCCGCATTCTCCGCAGCCACTCGTTGGGCCTCGTCGGGTTCCCACTGCAAATGTCCGCTGATATCAGTCATTTTCGGGTTTTCTTATATGGGATCGGAGAAGAGGGATCCAATAAATTCGAAAACAGTAGACACGACTCCTCCCATCGACAATGATCTACAATGTCAACGATGTGAGAGAAAGACCTCCGCGAGAAAAGCCGACATACTTCACGACACCGTGGGTGCGCCGTGTACAGCCAAACTGAAAAGATATTAGCTAGATGAAGAACGACGGGTGGAAGTGACTTACTCGTCGAAGAACGTTCTTCACAGATGTCAGACAGACACCAGCCGATGTGAATGTTTAAATGGCGAGGCAAGGTAATGAAGTGATGGGATCTTTACGAAGGGGAGTCGTTCGAAATTGGGTCGAAGGACTCGGTATCTTATAAAGCTTCTCAAGCGCGTGATGGTGCACCCCAGAATGTACATACGTGACTGCGACGTTCGGAGAGCCATTCGAAAAAAGTTTGTTGCATCAAAACCTATATACTGTGCAATGCTTCACATCAGCACCTCTGACGCCACAAGATAGCGAAAACATGTGTACTAATGACAGGAAGAAGCATCAAGGCGCCAGCAGTATTATTCAATTCCCAGAACCCTAGACCCGGAGTTGTCCCCTTCAGTCTTCGCCGCACTGAGCCGTAAGTCTAACTGACACGAAGTCATTGAAGGTGTTGTTAAGCGCCGGAAGGAAGGAAGGAAGTCGATACACGGCATATTAATCTGAAATCAATGGAAGGAAGCACGTGTGACTGCGCCAAGTATGCGAGAATGCCAAAGAAAGGGGAGACGCCAATCTGCGGCGCATGAATGAATTGTGATGACAGCGCAGAAATGATTGCCACACTGTTCATTGATACAATAAATGAACGTGTTAATTGGAATCAGAGAATGGACATCTCCGTCCGTCGCTGACAGGGGCATCATGTACGCTGAGAATGCGATAGAGTCGGTGGATGGTTTCGTGGTACTCGTCGGTGACGGCCTGCCGGCTGTGATTTCATAAGACATTCGACACGCGTACTATCCCAATAGGCCTGAGGGCTGAAGGTAGATTACACCAAGATCAAAGCGATAAAAACACATATCTTCGAGTTCTTATGTGAAAATACTAATGACGTTGCAGCAAAAGCTCAAGCAAGAAAGTACAACTTGACCGGAATGTACGTGAATGATACGGCGTTCGGGAAAGCATCGGCCTGTACTATATGCGTTAGCATCTCAACCCCTAGAAGGTAACGAAAACACGCATATCGATGACGCGAAGAAACATGAACGCTCGACTCGAATCATTCAATTCCCGGAACCCTAGGCCCAAAATTTCTCGGTTCACCATTCGGCGTGATGGCAGGCTGCGTCACAAGTTTAACTGATGCGAAGCCACTAAATAGACATGTCGTGAAAAGAAAGATTAACTCACCATCAGAAGACGCAGTACCACCACATTGGCACCACTGAATACAATTCTTGACGAGCCCTTGAAAGATCCATTTCGGGTCTGCAGCGCATAAATGAATTGAAATGATGTTGCGGAAATAACGCACCGTTCATCAGTACAACGAATGACTACGTCGCTGACAGGTACGTCGCGTACGCCGAGAATCGAGTCGAGACAATTTCGTTGTGAGCTTCGTCGTCGGAGGCTTACATGCGTGCTCTGTGGGCTATGATTTCACAAGACTTTCAGACGGTGCAGTATGAGTGAAGCCGGGGGTAAGGGGTGGTGTTTCCAATGGGCCTGATGCTGGTTACACCAAAGCTACAAAAAATACAAACCTGCACATTATAGAAAAAGGGTAAGAGGTCCTAGCTGTTCATAGCCCACCGCGAGGGTCGAACTCGCAGCCTTCAGATTGTCCGCCAAGGATAAGAGTCTGACGCTCTATCCGATTGAGCTAGGCGGGTGATAGCGTTGTGTGGCGGCAAGAAATCCGGATCGGGGCACACTGGGAGAGGATGATGGGGAAATGAATGTAGTTCCATGTGTTGTGTCTCGCCCATCTTGTCTACGAGCCTCTCCATCCCTTATTTCCCGGTGATAAGGTCGTCGTTACAATCTGGTACTGCGCCCCCATGGGCGCCAAACATTACACTAAGTCCGTTGCGTCATGGCCGAGCTGCCCAGTCTCCGAACAATAGTAAAAGGCGAAGAAGCGAAAATGGATTCAAAAACGAACATGGCGTTCCAGCGCGATCTGCTCCTCAAAATATCCGAGATCCGCTCTTTGTGCCCGCTACCGAGGGCGTAGGATCCTCCTCAGGCGTCGGTTCGAATGTCTGCCTCACGGATGGGGAGGAGCTGGTTGACAAAGCTTGATGTGGATGACGGGGGAGGAGGAGAGGAGGCGACGAGGACGACGCGACACACATGATTGAAGGATCGATACTCTGTTGGCGTACGCCGGGCTTGTCGAAGATCGAGTGACATTTACTTGGGAAGTGATTGCGAACGCGCAGCTACGGGTCTGTCGTTTGGCATCAAATGCGCCAGTGGGGAACATTCTGAAGTACATATGAGCGGGCAAAATTCAGAAATTGACATCCCGCGACACATACTGTTTTCCGGTGTAGCCTGCCATAATCCAATCCGGATATAGGAGGTATATTGAATTGTAATGCCCTCGGGTATTCCAACCAGGCGCGCTGAGTAGCTTGAGCACCACTGGCTGTCGCTCCAGGTGTCGTGCAAATGAAGTGCGTCATGCCGATCTGGATTCGTCGCTCCATTTCGCGCAACGCCATCTTTGCGTTCTCGAGATGAACCTCATCCAGCATGCCGCTGAAGCAGGCGGAGATACCAGTCGTGTCCAGCATGGCATGAAGGCGGATGCAAATGACATAGGAGGGGAATGTGCTAGCCGACGTGCACAAGACGAGCTGGAAGGTGTATTCCTCTTCTGTTTGTAGTCGAAAGAGTTTAGCCGAGGGGTTCGTTAAAGGTGAAGGGATAGTGGTGATTGTTTCCGTAGATGTCGAGACCGCAGCTTCATGTTCGCGAGTACAGTAGGGTGGATTCCAAAGTTACGATGCTAGAAAAAGTTATTTCAACTGCCACAGAAAATAGTAAAGCATACACACCTGGAGTTCTGGTGCATGCGGCTTTTCCGTTCCCAATTCCCGCAATATTTTGTCATGCCCAAAAGTCGGTTTCGCATCGCGTATCTTCTGCACCGTGTTGGTTTACGGCAATGCTGACTATCGAGACATCCATCGCGCCAGGAGCAAGCAGGATAGACGGAAATTCTGCGTTCGCCAATAAGAATCTGTTCCCGAAACTTGGTATAAGGCGGCGTGCAACGATATGGAGACCCACAGGCATTTCAGCGTCTGGATATAGGGTAAGCAATAGGCAATATGAGCAGAGTACGACTCACCCAGCTTGCCCAAGGTAAACTCTCTTGAGATTTCTGCATGATGGCAGGAAGAGAAAGGATCAGGGCCTCCAACGCGTCGCCAGAAAAGGCATGTTTCTCACAGATGTCATCTAGGTGGCTGTGCAGCCCAAGTCTTTCCTTTTCTACTGCCACTGGTAATCAAGCAGGCTGAAGGAAGGAAGATCCTCGGGTGGCTTCCCTACCCTACATCTTAGCTTTGGTTTCTTCATCTCGGACGAACATTGCACTTTTCCTCTGGATTTCTAGAACATTTGGTCCCAAGTGTGGTTCCAACTACTCAAACCTTCCATCTTACAAACAGACCCATAACATATCCAACAAGACCGTCCATTTGACTTGCGCTCCATAGACATGTTTTGTGGGGACGTTTGATCTGCTTCGCGTCCTGCGCAGCGACGCAAGATGCGACAACATACCAACCAACTGACGATGCCAAAGTAGCATTCATACTTACCCATGCGGTCGTCGTACGCGGGCTCCGTGGCGGCGTACGTGGTGGTAACATTGCTAGCGGGCGGTTGATGAAAATGGTAAGCGTAAGATTAAGTGTGCGGATGGCAGCTGTGACGTGGTTGTGGTCAATGCGCGAGTCGCAGCCCCCTGCCTCTATGAGGTCGAGGAGCTAGATTCGTATCTAGGACCATCGTTGACTTCCTTTCTCGCTTGCTTTCCGAACAAGTTGAACGTAACATATAGGACTACGTACGCGAAGTTATTGTAACAATGAACAAGTCGACTTCTTCTCTAGTGATCTCTTATCTGCTCTTCACTTTGAAATAGTACTGGTGTAGAAGTCGGAATTCATAGAGAGGGGAATCGTTTGTACTCGATGTACGCAAGTTGTTTCTCGGTCGACTAGGTTTGCTGAGGGACCCTCTTGTGGAATTCAATTTCTTCACCCGACGGCATCTTTGGTTCCTATCGTAACAGCGCGTGCAAGTTTTGGGATCCTTCAAGAATCTACAATTTGCTGGTGCCTCTCGACAATTGACGCATGTCACCCTGAAAACGGAATACCTCAGTTGAAATGAACGTCTCAGGCGACAACTGTCTCCTACAAGCGCATATCCCTGTTCCCCGAGTCCCATAAAGGCTCGTCGGGAACACTTTCCAATGACTTGCTTGGCAGTGCTTCGGGAGATGGATAGCTGTCATCAAGATCATACGGACACTCGCCGGGGAGATCAGTCGAAGGAAACTTCCACTTGGAAATATTTCCGAGAACCTGTACAATGTTCCGTGCATGGGGACACTGTTTGGGATCTGTTGACAGGCAGGACATCACCAGTGCCCACAGCTCGTCTGAAGGCAGTACCTCAACGGATGCAACTAGGTGACCGCTTTTTCTTAAGATTTCTTCGGTTGGGATCGAGATAAGATAAGATTCTTAAAATTAATGCATCACATTTCAAAAAGTTTCTTCATTGTTCACTGGCGTAAGAGCTGAACCTTTAATAACTACTAAGACTTGTCTACAGGATAAGCTAAGCATAAGATGAGAATAAAATGAGAATAAGAGTGAGATAAGAGTGAGAATGAGAATAAGAGTGAGAATGAGAATAAGAGTGAGAATGAGAATAAGAGTGAGAATGAGAATAAGAGTGAGAATGAGAATAAGAGTGAGAATGAGAATGAGAGAATGAGATAAGAATAAGAAGCAGCCTAATCAGGGTGCCGATACACTGTCCCGGATGAAGCGACACCATCATCGTATCAGCCATTCCATCAATATCTGCCATGAGATCACATTGCATGTCCTCCCTCCACAAAGCTCAATCTGGTCATCCCCGCCACGATCATCACCCTCTGAAACATCTCCCTTCTCAAACTCCCCCGCCGCCCTCCCCAAATTGCCCGAACACTTCAACACCTCCTGCGCAAGCTCCACCCCATTCGTATAATTCGCCTCAGTCCAGTCCCCAACGTGCTCCTCCAGTCACGTCTGCAACACGCGCAGCATCGCGTACGTGCATACACACCCGTCACCCCAGCGACGCGCAAACAGCGCTTGTTGTCGCTCAAGCAAAAGTAGCTTCCTTTCCCGACCAGCGCGAGCATATCCCGGTGAGTCGTGTGGAACTCGATGCTGCTTATCCTAGAGTAGAACGAGACCACGTCCGTAAGAAGAGGGCGCACACGTGACCAGGCTCTACGCCTACGACGAGGTTGAATCCGCCAGCCGTGGAACCGTCTGCGAGGGTGATGTTGAACTTGGTCCCATTCAGGGGGCGACAGAAACGACCTTGCATTCCCACCAGATCGGCGGGAAGAGACTCGGCGAGCATGCGCCTGAGCTGTGCACGGTCGACTTGAGGGTGCTCCACACTGGGATTCTCTTCGTCAATATTAGAGACCTCAACGAGTCCGACGTGAGTCAGACTCGCGACTCGTGATGTGAGTACTCACGTCAAAAAAGGTCCTGCTCAGACTCGCATCGGACTCGACTCACGGTGACTCACGAGTCATCGCGAGTCTACTCGCGAGTACTCGCTATGAGTCCGAGTCATCTCGGATACTCACAAGTACTCGCGAGTCCATCACCTCCCAATATTCATGCTCAGCGAGCATCCCCGGGCAATGGCACAGGGACAGTCAGCTGGGCATGAGGATGAGGTGGAGGTGATGGCAGGAGGGTGGTAGGGTGGTGAAACAGTGGTGGTGAGGATGGTGAAGCAGTGGTGGTGAGGGTGGTGAAGCAGCAGTGGTGATGGGCGGGAGTCATGGTGATGATGGAGCAGAAGGAGGTGGTGATAGTGGAAGGTGGAGAAGGTGAAGGTGTCCGTCGTCGTCCTCAAGGCGTTGAACGCATTGAACGCGTCATCGCAGTGTCGTCTTCCTTAAGTCGTCCGAGTCCTTGTCCGGGTCGTCCTCTGCTGCGTCACAAAGACGGCAGCAGCAGGCTTAGCACACAGCCAAAGCCAAAGACGCACCCCACAGGCTGTCTGACAATCGTCAGAGCAGCAGGAGCGACAATCGCCGCATCCTGGGTGGTCGTGGTGGTGGGAGGAAGTAAGAGAGACGACCCGATCAGACGCTTACGCGTCCTTTCGGATCTCGGCCCGATTCGCCGGATCTGGCGAAATAGTCGTGTATAGCTCGTTTGAGCGACGCAAGGGTCCGTTTAACTAGGTAAAATTTTGTAAATTCATCTTAAATATAACTCTAAATATTTGCGAGTCATCACATGATGACTCGCGCCCCGGAAACTGATACTCGCACTCATACTCGGACTCGTCACCATGTGACTCGCGAGTCCCACGAGTGCGAACTCCGAGGTGCCCGAGGCGAGTCGAGTCCTGGCAAGACTCGCAGACTCGCGGACTCGTTGAGGTCTGTAGTCAATATGCAGAAAGCCCGTCTTGTCCGCCAGCCAGAGCGTGTCGTCTGGTCAGAGAATCTTCTGGAACTCGGCAGTCAGCCCAGCAGCAGTTATGGCGCGCTGACCATTGCGTTTGTGGATGTCCAGAGAGTCGCCTTGGCCACGCGCGGATGCCGATGCATCGAGGTCCAAGAGCGTGGGTGTCGCCTTGACGGAGGATACATGCAAGTGTCAGCCTCTAAGCAGAGTAGGAAGATTTAGAACGTACCTTGGATTGTTCCTGCTAAAGAATCAAGATTGGTCCGACTGCATCATAGAGAAAGATGCCAACAGCAATTGTGGGCGTATTCATCATCGGAAAGCGCCAGAACGATGAGAGCAGCACCGTTGTACACTACCCATGACCGCGCAAAGACGCGGAGCTCGCCTGCAAGCCATTGGCCAATAGCTTACGATGGCGGTACAAGCAGCTGCGGAACCCGTGCCGAGTGATTGTAGGGCAGATTGAGGATTATGGAGCGAGTCAGGCGTTGGAGGGATGTACCCACCCATGCTGAAAGCAGAATTGGGCGGAGGACTGGTAGCTTGGGAACATGTTGTGACCGTAATGTGTGGTGCGGGATTGGGAGGACCAGTGATGGATGAGATTTGGCGTGGTGAGAATTATATGGCCATAAAGTACTAAACAGTGTATGGTCGAGATGAGGTAAGAATGATACAGCGGCACTGCGTAGAGCGGGGCAGCAATGTTGAAGACACTGTGGGGGTGGAGTGTCGTCAAACATTCCGAGCTGAACAGTGAAGTCGTCGGCTCCAAAGTCCATCGGCGCGACGTTGTACGATGAGCAGGCGATGTCAATTTCTGCTAGTAGAAGCAGAAGTCAGTACTCGTGCATAGTAAGAAGAGGTAGAACGCACCTTTGCCTCTGGAAGTCCTTCCCACTGCGCATTGTCCCTCCACGAAACTCGATCCAGTTGTAATAGCTCGCATCGTATCAGCCGAACACGCAGGAAAGACGCGAGTGAGGCGGTCGTTGTCGATGTCAGCCAAAATAGCAGGCGGTCATCCGGTGAGCACCGTGACCATCATTGAGTGGGGCATCGACGGCAGCATGGTGGGACATGGTGGGCTCTGGCAAGGTAAAAAAATTGCCATCACATTTGTCAGCAAACCTTACTGTACTATTACGACCGGATGCACACGGCTTGTGACGTGTGATGCCATGAACATGTTTGGGGTTATGTTCACAACCGGCAAAGTGCTGTGACATATGTTCACAGTATTTACTTGTAGGCTAATTTTTGAGGTAAATAGCACTGAAATAGACCTAATTTTCACTCCAATGATCATTTTCAGTGGAAATACACTAAAAAGCACCAAAAAAATGGTAAAAACGGCTCTGAGAACGAAAATTTCGGAAAATCCCGGTTTTGTGACCATTTTGGCACATGTTCACAGGGCCTTGTGACCTGTGAGCAATGCCAATTAGGTTCGCGTCATCAGGCCTTGTGACCTGTGACGTGTGCAACCGGTCGTAATAGTACAGTACCACGGCTCGGTCCGGAAGGACTGGTACACTACTTTGGTGATCGAAGCGGGCCCGCATTGCCAATCCGTGGACCGAGATGAGCTTTTCGGCCTTGCTGTTGACAGTCATCGTCCTCGCCAACGTCGAGAGCGGGCCCCTTCTTATGTCTTCTTCCGACTCTACTTCGTTTCATTGCTCCGCCTCCGCTTCTCGGGGGATGACTAGATCTGCCCTCTCGCCGCCGTTGCTGATAGCAAAATCCAAGGCGCGAGTTTAGGAAGTCGGCGACAAGCTCGACTAGGAGAAAGGACGGTGAGAATTTCTATTTCACGGCTATGCGCCACGGCGATGACAATGCTAATGTTATTGGTAGGCTTACCGTCAGCGTCGGGCTGATTTCTCTTTTTCTTTTGCTGGGGCTTCAGGGTAACAAGAGGGTTGTCGCATTCAGCAACCTCAACGACAGCGAATCCTTGACCAAGACCTGGAAGGTGCTTTTTTCCGCTGTTTTGCCATTGCTTGTGTTGCTGACAGTGGGCAGGTCCGTACCAAGGTCGCTAGTTACCTCGACAGGGCCAGCAGCTCGAGAACTTGAGTTGGCAGCTATGGCATCTGCAGAACCTCAGATAATGCCAAATCCAAGCGCGAGTTCAAGACGCTGTCCAAGGTCATGGGCAACAAGCTCGACAAGGAGAAAGGACGGTGAGAATTCTTTTTTCAGAGTGCCACAGCGACGACCATGCCAACGCTATTTGTAGGAGCATCGAAGAGTTTTCAGCGCCAAATTTTTAAGCGGAATCACATCGCCGATATCATCCGCCAGCGTCGCAGGGCGTCCCAGAACGCGCGGCCTAGTACCATCAAGCGCATGCAGTTACTTTGGTATCGACCAACAGCCGCTCACTGTCAGTGTCCCCGCGCAAACCAGACCCTAAGTCATCGCCGAGTTCAACCGCAGGCGGTAAGCGCCGAGAGATGATGACGAGCATTGTATGGCCGTTGTCGACACGACTAATGTCAAGGATCCCCCGCTCACATGGCGAGAACCATTTCAACGACGGCTTCAGTGTTTATCGCTCTATCATCGATCTTCCCCTCGACGAGCTGCCTCGACTCCTCCTTCGCCCCCAGGTCCATACCGGATTCTCGTTCACCGGCAACCCGACGCATCTGTGGTTATGAATTCGCCCTCATTTTCCTCGTCGTCTCTTCTTTCGACAGTGACAACAGACACTCCGACAAGAGCAGAAACATCAGCGACTATGAGCAGAGCGAAGACAACTTCATGTTCCCGCTCGAAAAGGTGCCACCCATTGCGGATGCGCCCACACTCACCACCATCGCTCGTAACCATCGGGCGCGGGAGAACACTCCAACTGCAAATGGCCCTCCCACTCTCACCGTCCGAGCACGGTCACGGTGCCACCGCCAACAACGTGCTTCGAAATGTACCGACCACTGAATGCCAACTCTGCACCTGGTGCGCCAAGGTTGAGTGTTCCGGCGTGACCGCTCTGGCGCTGTAGCCTTAACGAATCGTAATGTTTGCAGTAGACTATGACACTATGACACCACTCTGCGGAAGGACGATGCGGGTATGAATATCTGTAATGCGTACGTTTTCCAGTCTTCTGTATCCAAGTGTGGGACTAAGGTGATTCTGCAGGTGCTACAAGCTACATAGGTCCGTGCGGCCTATCTCCCTGAAGGTGAATGTCATCCACAAGCTCTTCCACCACGATGCTCGCAGCGCCGCTAACGGAAAGGGACACAATGATAGCAATGCTGACGCGCCGCTGGTGCTAGCCATTGCCCCTGGTATTCTCGACTACGGCTATGGCAAACCTTGAAGATTAGATGTGCCTCCATTCATTTTTATTCACTGTTCTTCTTTATACCGCTATTGTTCTTCCTTGTATTGTCTTAGAGAATACCCAGTTTGTCACTGAGAAGTTTATGGTCAATCCTGTGCAATACATTCCTGTATTTCAGCTGCAACCATAATCTTGATAGCCTGCGTTGAGATGAAATAATCCTAAGAGTAAGATGAGATCTGAGTCCTGTGTAAAGGTAGATGCTATCTTAAGAATCTTATCTTATCCCGATTCCGACCGGGAAATCTTAAGAAATTGTGGTCATGTTTTATACGGATGGCCGAGGTGGTTTTTCGTTTCTTAACAGAACTGCAGCCATGACGGCGGCATCATTTTGTATATTCGAATATGGTGGGTACCCAGTATAGATCTGTGATGTCCGTTAGAATGCGTAGGAAGCGAGGGACAAGACATACTTCAATAATGGTGCAAGCATAGGCATAGACATCGCGTGCTGCTACTGTATCATTCTTGAAACGGGTGTAGTCCAGTATCTCTGGAGCTAACCACCGAAGCGTGCCCTTTTCCGCCAACTCAGCACTTGCTGGCGTCATAGTTTGGCCGAAGTGACTGAGCCCGAAGTCCGCGATGCGACAGCTCACATTCCTATCAACGAGAATGTTTGCCTTGGAGAAATCACCATGATTTGGATGCAATGAATGAATACAGCACCTACTTACTCCTTTAAGGTCGCCGTGAACCACTGGAGGATCCTCCTCGTGCAAGTAGCGCATCCCCAAAGCGATTTGAAAGATCTGAAGGGCATCGTTGAGTTGTGCATTTCGTAAAAGAGGAAAAGACGCACTGCCTTTAAGCGATCGTGCGTGGGATTACTGCGAAGGAACGACATGATGTTGCCATTGCTCATCTACAGCGAAATCAGACATAGCATCGCATCGAAGAGATTTTCGTT
Source organism: Hymenopellis raphanipes (assembly GCA_036872995.1). NCBI lineage: Eukaryota > Fungi > Basidiomycota > Agaricomycetes > Agaricales > Physalacriaceae > Hymenopellis > Hymenopellis raphanipes. Next base: position 104,562 of record JAYMDG010000029.1, read on the forward strand.
AAAACCATAGAATGGTAGAATATGAGCATGGCTAAGCTGGCCCCAAATCAACGCTTCGGTGCCCCATGCCTGGAAAGTCGGATAAGTCATGATGCTGCAGACACTCATGTTTGAGGCTGTCTACGGAGAGCCCGGTATTCTCGTACCGTCGCAGGACTTTCAAGCAAACAATCTGCTGCTCGAAGGTCCCAATGGTTCCTTTATAGATACAAGCTTACAGAACCTGCCTTCGGCAGGGGTCCTCGCAGGTTCGGACCCCTTAACCTTCGTCAGTTTCCTCCAGCTTGTTGGGGCTCCACCCCAAACCCCGTCTTATCAATGTTTCTTTGTTGTACTTAAGTATAAAGTCTAAGCATTACTTCAAATACAGATCCAATCTGTACTGTATGAGCTTTTAAGTCAGTGGTAGCCTCGGCAGCATCAGTAAGTTGTAGGGATCTGCCCCGTAACTATATAATACAGCTTACAGTTATAGGTTATACAGGTTACTGTCCCGTATGCCTTACTGTTGCACCGGTATGGGTCATGGGTGGTAGGTGGCTGGTGTTGTTAGATCATGCTCTACAACATGTTGTAGTCATTCCATGTACCTCCCTTTGCCTCAGAACAATGCTGTATAAATGCAGAACTACCGCTTCCAATTCCCCACCCATACAGACAGCTGTAAAGGTTATCTGTAACTGTACCGTCAGTGCTCTCAAACACAACTTTACGGTTACGGGTCCGGGACAGCTTAGAACCATAATGTTATATCATAAAGTGTACAGCCTCTGCAGTTCTACTTATCTGCAGTCTCTGGCTACTGCAAGCTCTCAGAGATGTAGATGGAAATTCAGGCCAGTAGCCCAGATTTCATGTTTTCTTGCATAACTGCTTGATATCCCAGATGGAAGCAGTCCTTGTTCTTCACAGTTCAAGTTGGCAGCAATCCTGGTCACAGTGATGGCATTGTTTGCATCCTTAATGTGGCTGCGGCATCTGCAGGCTCATCCCAATGCCCATTGTTATGTCGGTGGTGTCCTCTTTATAGTCAATTCATGGTCATCCCGGATCCGTGTCCTCGGCGCAGACGTCGTTTGTCACATCATCATCTTATGTCGTCAATCTTAGCCTTGGTAAGAATCAAGATGCATAAAAATCAAACTGGGCAGATGCACTGGGTTCAAAATGACACATTAACACAAAGAGCACCTGGCCAACTGGGCTGATGGTGGGCAGAGGTAAAACGACACGAATTGGCGATGCGCAAAAATTCAGCACTTCACGGAGGGCATGGCTGAGGATTGAACTGCCGAACCCGGCAACACGGGTAGACGGATTACCGGTCAGACGCATGGCATTTGCTTAGGTAAATTAAAGGACCCTTTATCAGTGGCAGTGCCATTACCCCGCCCCACTCTCTATTGTATAGTAGATCCTTCACAGGTCAGCAAGCCAATCCTGAAATCTGATAGATGCCATGGCGCTCACCGCATATCCTCCGCCTGCTACGGCCTTTTTTCTGGGGGATTTAACATCGGTTAAGCGGAAAGAGGAGGGAAGAACGTTATGATGCTTCCGCAGCTCCCTGAGGCATTTCATGCACGTTGTCCGACGGCTGGGATCTGTAGACGCGTCGTAGAGGTTCTGCTCGATGTCGAAAGTGATAATTTGAGTCTGACAGCCGGGAAGGCACCAGTAGAAGCACATTTTGGAGGGTGTCTATGACTTCCTGGGCTACTTCCGGACAAACACGTCCTATACCCTTCTATGGCGACTCGGAAGTGAGCGATAGCAAGAAGTTGACCTTCCAAATTATGGCTTTACGCTCATCCTCGGGGTTTATATCAGTCCAGTCCATTTGGCAGATGAAGGAACGATGGAACAGGAAGACCAGGCTGTTGAAACTTGAAGCGTATGTACGGTAAGAATTGTTCCCCGGGTCCCATCAAACACAGGATCACAGAACTCGTCGAGATAAAAATATATCAGCTGTGGGTATTTCGCGACAAGTACGGGAGGATGTAAGCAAAACATCGCGCAACAGTGAGCTAGCCAAGTGAAATCACGTTGATGGTGGGAGCACTAAATCAAGCAGTTGACCATTCCGCATTTGGCAGGTTGCTTTCTTTTCTTCCTTCCGTCATCATGGCAGGCCCAACTTGGGTCCTCCACGTCGTACGGACACTTGAGGCATCCGGGAAGAGCTCCTCAGGTCCTCAAGGCCTCACATGCGGTATGTCGTGCTCCGGATCGACCAGAATTCCTTATTTCATTTTCATGCAGGCTGTGGAACTGATTGACAATATCTGCTGGACTACACGACAAGGGCGTATTGGAATCTCCGAATCGTATTATCACATCAGGAAACAGGTCCTCGGCCTAGAGGAATACTGAGTGAACCATGGTGAACATGGTTGCCTAGAGGATGTCAGGGTATGAACTCTGCCAGGTTAACTTTGGCAAAGGTTCAGGTCCAAACATTCTTTGAAGATGCCTTGAGTCTAACTCAAAGTATCTCAAGTTGTACTGAAAGTATCTCAAATCACATTCAAAGCAACTCACGCTGCTCTGAAACGAGACATATGTAACCCAGTTCCAGTGCTAAGTAATTAACACCAACTTAAGGTATACAATATTCAGCAGAATCTTTACTTAAGCAGCAAATAACGTAGAAAATTCTATAAATTCAAGCAGATATAACATAGGCAGGTGCACCGAAAGCTAATTATATACTGACAGTTATGCTACATACAGCCTCTTCACACTGTCATTGTTATTGTGTAGAGTAGAGGTCACAACTCAAAATAGCTACTGCCCCCGACAGCTGACCAAAATTCCTAGGCGGACGATGAGTTGGCGATGCTTTGAAAAGTGAACACACTCACTAAAGTTACCAGAAGAAGTGACAGAAAGTGCTATGCACCGACCATAGTCTGGTGCAGCAGTCGACTTGATAGCATTGTCGTCGGGAAATGAGTAACAATGTGTTGATGTACAGTCGTCGTCAGAGGGCCTTCATCGTTGTCATAGGTGGTGCGCGTTGTCATAGTTGTGGAGTCCTGGTTGGGAGCCGTCAGCTCTGTCATTCTGATGTCGTCGTCGTTGTGAGCCATCATCGTCGTACGTCATAGACATGCGTCGTGGAGATCGTGCATCGTGTTGTAGTGATGCGCCATGGTCGTTGTCGGAGCAGAGGAGCCATCGCAATCTCGTCGTCCTGAGGTCGCCGACGTAGGGAGTTATTGTGACCCGTTGCCTATGATTTTGCGGGATGATAATGGCAGGAAGACAAGGGTAAATAACTAACCACACGAAAGAAAACCCAATACACACGCGATGTTGGCACAAGTCGATAGCACCCGAGTATGCCTAGAAAGGAACACAAATTGAAAATGAGCAGCGCACAATGACAAGCAAAGCGACATACCCTGTCAGGACATTGACGAATATGACGGATGTGGGGAGCAAGCATTGCGTGTGCTGTTGAACTGGAGCATTCGACATGAGTACTTCGGGCGAGTCGTCATCGTCGAGGTGAAGCCATCCATGTCGGTCATTGCGGCGAGTCGTCGTCATCATTGTTCGGGCAAAGGTCGTCATCGTTGGGTCGAGAGGCATCGGGAGTGGCGCGTTGGTGTGAGAGGAGCAGTCGTTGGGGGCGTAGTCATCACTGTCGTTGCCATCAGTGAGGTGAGTCGTCATAGTGGGAGCCAGTTGCAGCCGTCACGGTTGAGACAAACTTGTAGTCGTCGTTGGGGTGAAGAAAAGACATTAGATGGTGATGGGTGAAAGGTAACATGATCGGGCACATATCTGAGCAAAAACCAACACACACGTGATGCATACGTGGCACGGACTTGGCGCATTTCTGAGGCTGAGCAGAAAAGAAGTGAGTATCGACCAGGCGTTGATAGAGCGGTAGCGGACGTCGCATACCTGGAGAGGCCGGAAGACATCTGACACCACCTCCCAACCATGGGCCCACAAAGCCCTGCTCAAGGTCGGCCTGGCTCTAAGTGGGCCCACGCTTGGGTGTGGTGTCGAGGAAACATTACTAGCAGTATGACAATGTGCAGAGGCTTGAGTGGAAGCAGCGCGGGGAACACGGGAACGAAAACAAACGCACCATGCACACCAGCAGACAGCGCAGCATGTAATCCTCCAGCTCTCGCTCTCGCAGAGCCCGTTCGGGCGTGCAGGGGCCCAGCGTTGCGTGATGCCGACTACCTAAGTCGGCGTCGCTGCGAATGATAGAGTGCTGCCTGTGTTGACAGGGCTTACGCGGCGAACTGAGGAGTCGGCAAACGAGAGACGGAGAGATGGGTGAGGAAGGGAGCGACGAAATACGGATGGTGGTGGTAAAAGGGTAAGTGTAACGACTCCAAATAGCGCTTGATCACTGTTCGGATTCTCGGTCCGATTCGCCGCCGCCAAATCTGGGCGACGACAACGTCGATTGCTAGTGTATGGCCACTCGCAAGAACTTGTACTTTGAAGAGAATCATTAGGAAGATCTAAACTGAGTATCTATAAGATTCCAGAAAATTTGACATAGAAGAACATAATAATTCACTTGTAGCCATGCAGGTCTTGTTAGCCTCGCGTGAAAAGGATCATTTGAGCAAGTATAGCATACCGTAACGGGCGGAGACCCGGAATTGAATTGTAGTTCATCAATATCATTGTTGAGTGTGGATCTCATTAAAGTTCGAGGAGCTGGGGAGGTTCAGCGCACTGTAGCGCGCGATTTCACGTTGTCTGGATGGGATACTATCTACGTAAGGTTAATTTCATGTCGGCGCGTCACACCCTATGCACTAGGGATAACTAGTTATCCAGCTCTCTGAATAGGGCTGGACAACTAGTTATTACCACTCCGCGAGAAGGGGGTAACAACTAGTTATTCCCCTCCCTCCCGCCAATACGGCTGGGCGCGTAGCCGTCCTGGTAGGTGCTCGGCACAGCGGCTACCACGGCAGCCATGCAGGGGACCCTGGGATGCTATTCCCGAGCCCGGGGAATGATCCTAGCGTGGCGCGCTTACCGGTAACCGGTTACTTGGCATTGCCACCGGTATCCGGACCCGGTACCCGTACATTCAGGTAGCGCCGCCGCCGCCGCACCCCGCCGCATCGCCCCCGCCTTGAATTATCACTACAGTAGACTTAACACTTCGCTTCTCCTCCCCCTGCCATCATTTTTCTCGGCACTTACCACTATGGTTCAAATTTCCAAATTAGGATGTGCTTACGCCTGCTCCGCCACCTGGTCCGCTGCCTGCCCCGCCTGCTCCGAGGCTTGTCTACTGTATCAGGTTATTGATCACTTTCTTCAATCCTCTCTCCCCACACCAATTCCGGCAACTTTTACTGGTTCTTTCCTAATTAAGCTGACTCCGAGATCCCCGCCACTTCTTGCGCCACTTACATCGCCGCCGTCAGCCTTCCGCATCACAGTGGGAACTTCTAAGTCATAAACAACCTTCATTTAAACATTCTAAGCTAAAATTCTAAAGTACAGATTCGTCGTCGTCGATCGTGTCATCCTCATCCTCCGGCTCATAGCCGCTTTCGGCCTCGGCGTCAAGCTCAACCTCAAGAATACGGGTGATGGGCAATCCCTTCAATAACTCCTCTCCCGCTGCCTTCAGAGGACCCCAACTCATTTCGAGCTGCTCTGCATTCCGGATCTGACTGGCAGCCGCAGCGAGGGCGTAGGCACGGGCACCTTCAGCCGTGGGATCATCAGCGTTCGCGAAGGGTTCGGCACGTTGCTTCCACCAGTCCGCTTTCCATTTGCGGAACGCCACCACGCGGCGCATCTCTTCGATCAGGAGCTCGACTTGCTCACGCCAGCGGAGCATGCGAGCGCGAGCCTTGCACCACTCGATTTTGAGTGCTGAAATTGTATTGTTAGTTAGTTGGAATACAAATGATAGACAGCTTACTCTCGTTGAACGTGGCGCTGTTCGTCTGCGTGCTTGGATCAATGTCCTTCGGAAAGCTAGACCAAATCCAGGAGATCTCACGCCGCCCTTCGCCCTGAGATACGATGGCATCCTCCGTTGCTGGCCCTGTGTTCCCCAGATAGATCAAGCCACGTTCGCGAATGTCGGCCGCTTCATCCTCCTCACGGCGGGAGAGCATCCTCTCATTCACGCCTGCGACGTGCTTATCCTCCAGAATTCGCAGCTCGTTCTCCCAATCGCCGTGTCCACGAAGACGATACAGGGCATTTCGCGCCCATCGGTACTCCAGCTTGCTCAGATTGATTCCGACGAGCACCCTGAATCACATCAGAATCAGACCAATGTGTAGGGGCAGATGACTCACCGGCGTTGAACTCCTTCAGCGCGTGTCGTCGCCGTTTGGCCCGTAATATTTCTGACTTGGAAAAGAAGACCTGCTGAACGAGTGCGAAGACTACGTCTCAAATTCTCCAGAGACTCGTGGCACTGTGCTTCACGGATGCGTGCTTCAGCAGCAGCAAGACCCTCCTTGCATGCGCGCGGAAGATCACGCTGTGCCTTGGTGAGTTCCGACGGCATGAACAATTTCGTCGCCTCAGGAACGATGTCATCAGAGACCGCGTCGAGATGTTTCAGCTGGTCCGGTGATAAGTATTCTCGCAAGTGAGGCATGAAAACTTGTTGGAGTCCGCGAAATTTACGAAGCCGGCGGCTGATAACTGTAGAATCATCAGTCGTTAATCTTCTTGTTTGATAAGGATACGTACTAGTTCGCTGTTTCTGGATGTTCAGCTCTTGATAGGTTGCACCCGATCTGCGGGCTTGGACCTCAAAGGCTAAGGCACGCCTGATCTGGGATCAGTAACTGAATTCAGGGAAGACAAAACACGTACTGGAGCGCTTCGAGTTCAAGTCCAGCCGCAAGCCAAGCACTCGCACTGGACTCTTGAACAACAGTGTCCGTGGAGCGTATGAGAACCTCATGCTCCTCCTTCGCCAACTGTAATTTGATCTCGTTAACCGTCATCTTCGTGCGCGTCACAGCTTCATAGGGACACGGCTTTGAGTGGTCCTTCTCCCAGGCCACGACCTCGGCTAGCCACGCGTCCAGAACGCTCCGCGTGAAAAGGGACACCATTCCCAAGTCGAAGTTTTCGAAATCAGAACTCTGGAGCCGTGCATTCTTGATGGCCTCGACGAGTCGTGCCGCAAACACGCGTTCTGATTATAATCAGCAAAAAGTAAATGATTAAAAGACTAAATCCAACCAAAAGCTTGAATGGTACGCTTATTATGAAAATTGAATACATCGTCCAACGTGTCCTGACGAGCGCCCGGTCCCATCATTTTGGTCTGCGCTGCCGCGCGATTGCTGTGTGACCAGTTTTCTTCAATGATTTCGCCATGCGTCATCCCGGCGCCCGGAAGAAAGTTGAATGAGTAAATAGCGTGGCAGGCAGCCTTGTGCGCCCAAAGGTGGAACTTCGGAATTACGAACGTCCAGTTCTCCGGATTGATGTGGTACTCCTCAGGGAGACCTTCCAGACGTTTTTCCCAGTTGGGCGAGTAGATGCACACGACGTCGTATGATAAAACCTTCATATGTCATTTAAGCCAAATACATCCGTAATCATAAGATTTCATGTCCACCTTGGGGAGCTCGTCATCTGGTCCGACTGCATTGGCAAGGACGAAATCGACATTGCAAAACCTACATACCCCAAGAAACGTCAATTCCGAATTTGTGTAGTAGAATTATACCTTACCTTTCACCCCGCTGAAGATCGCCAATCCTGTTAGCGCGCCAGCATCCATGACGCCCACATGTGACGCCAGTTACGCCAGTCGTGCGAAGACCCTTGGCGTTCTTGAGATTGGCTAAAAATACCGCTGCGAAACCCGAACATGTCGACATGTCTTCCTGCGTGACATGTTTCCTGATATGGGCGAGGTACGCCTCCGTCTCTTGAAAATACGCAAGTGCATTGCCCAGGGGAGGGTCACGTTCGACTGTAGATACGATACCGTTCTTGAGCCGGAAGTTCGAGTCATCCGCCAGAAAGAGAGTATACAACCACCTAATAGATTTCATCAGACTTTCCATCACACAAGTTCAACAAGCCACGTACCTAACGGGGCTAGAGGCCCAATCATCTGGAATATTAATTCCCGGATGAGGACACGCAGGGCAGAGTAGGGCGAGACCACCCTTCTCAGTAGCAGCAATACCCCCGACGTCATGTCCCCGACCCGCAGCCAAACACATTTGCAGATGGCGCCATTGCCTAAGACAGCGAAGGAGAACCTTGTACCTGTTCGGCGGCGATGATCCTGTACGGTCCTCGGTTAAGGTCTGAAGTGATTTCCACAGATCCCAAGCCGGGAGTTTACCGTTACAGTTCGTCGCATGAGATTGTCGGAGCAATTCGAACGTGATAGCCGTCTGAGGTGAAAGCGGCGTCGCCGGGTACCACGCGGCTTCAAGGAGCAAGTTCCGCGGCTCGGGATCCACTCCGTAACAGCCGCAGAATCCAACATCGACGTGGTGAACACCATTCGAATGAAGGACGGTGAATTCCTTGGTTGTCGTGTATCGATGGGGGCACACGCCGTAAGCTTTGTGCCCGACCGTGATAGACAAGCCTAGCTCACGCAGGGTGACCGATTTGTAGTATTCATTGTTCCAAACCTGTAAATAAATGAATGCATCGAACATAAGAACAATAAAGAATACAAACTTCAATCCAGTGCAACGGAAGGTGCTCGTGCTGATCAACAATGCAGTCTGAGCAGACAAGACCGAGTCCGAAACACGCGTTGTCGCAACAGCGATACTGCGCCACAGATCCTTCCTTTCGGCAACGACGACATTCTCCGCCAGCAGCGCCGGCAGTCCCATCCAGGACCAGAAGCTTCTTGAGAATATCCTCACGATACTTCCGCCAAATCAGCATCGGATTGCGCTAGAAGAAGAATCAGAATAAGGTCAGTCATGTAATAATTGAAAGAACTTGCCGTGCTATCGTACGTCTTCTTGATGTTCTTGACGTTGACGTGTACACCGTCGTCGGCACCATTATCCTCGTGTTGTGGATAGTAATCCATGTCGTCGAAGGACTGCCCCAGCGTGTACGTGAAATTCTCAGTAAGGGCTGCGCGTGCCAGAGTATCCGTATCCTCTACTGGCTCGTCGGCAGTGTGATCAGCAGCGTGAGCCGTAGTACGACTCCTTCGAGAAGCACGGGGGTCATCGGGGTCGACTGCAGTGAATGTTGACGTGTGGGGCTTGTTTTCGTGATAAACCCCACCAGCCTTTGTCCTCTTGCGCTTGATTGGGAGAAGAGACTGATTCATCAAGATAATGTCTTGAAGAATACATGAGGCAGAGTAGCGCCTTTAAATCTAACGCGTCAATGAACGTGATTTAGCAGTGGGACTGACGCGAGCGAACAAATGAGACAAGACTATGAATTCGATAGATTCCAGAATCATTCGAAGTTTACAAGCCGTTGAGCAATAGACGGCCGTTCACAATATGTCAAGTAGCACAGGGAACAGTCATATGGAAATAAGCCCGAGTCCGACAACGAGTAGAGCGCAGGCATGAGACGTTAAGTGAAAGAAGTGCATGAGGCAGTCACAAGTATGATAAAACCCGTATGGTCGATCACATCTGATATCCCACTTGTCCTGATCCCACCACCATGCAACAGCCCACCAACAGCGCTGCCGCTACCGCTGCCCAAAATACCTCGGACTCGCTTTATGATTGTATTCCTCCGTTCATCTACGACCTCGGAGACGAGAACATGAGGATAACGGGTCCCGTTCACTCCAAACAGAAGTTTTATGTGATCACCAATGGTCTGCAGATAGGCGTTTGGACGAGCTGGTTCGTGTTCTCACACTCGTGAATTTTCTCTTTTTGACGATTTCTTAGGGCCTCCTGTGAGCGTTTCTGCCTAAATGTCCCCGGATCGAAGTACAAAGGCATGGAGACATGGGGAGCATGCATCGATCGCTGGATCCTCCACCACGATCAAGGGGCCATGTCTTCCCACCACTGCCCAATGCAGTCCGTCGCCTACTCGTCTGGTCGCAATTCCCAGTTCAATTGGCGTGTAAACGCACCTGCGACTCCCATCCCAGCTCCATCTACCCCACGAGGCCGCGGTCGTAGCGTTCGTACCAATGCGACGCCTTCTCGATCCACGTTTATACCTGTGCAGTCACCTTCCACTCCGACATCTCTGTATCCATCTGTTCCGGCTTCTCCGTCATCGAGTACCCGTTCGTCTTCGAGTACCCGTTCTCTTTCCCAGCCCGCTCCGTCCACTTCAACCCGAAACGTTAGAGAATCGGTAGAAACAATGTGGTTCGTGGTCTACTGTCCAAATGATGCCCCGGTTGGATTCAACGACATGTATGTGTTTAAGTCGCGAGCTCGATACAAAGACTGATATATTTCCAGTGCTGATGCGGAAGATTACATGGAGGATAAGAAGGAGGCCGGAATCCGTGCTCGTATGAAACCGGGTTTGAATCTGCAGGCCCTTTTGAGGGAGGAGTTTTGAATGCCAGTCCATGCATAATGTTTTGCTATGTACTTTTTAAATACCACTTCTTACCAGCTTTCTTACTTGCATTTGTGTGACCTTAAGGTTAGGGTTCGGCCTTTCCAAATGTGGCCTGCTTGTTTACAAGTAACCTAGTGTCATCCACCATGGCCAGGAAGAAAGGCAACGCCGCGCCAGTTGCTCGCACAGGAACTCGTGGACGCCTTCATTTCATCCACGGTTCCAAGATTTCATTCTTCTCTCGACACCAAGCGGAATGGGCGCAAGCCAAAGCGTCTCATGGCACGAAAAAATTCGCGGAAGTGATGACAACCCGCTATAATATCGCGTACGGCCATTTGCCCAGCCTTGACGACGACGTTGCCGATGGACAAACCCCACCTATTGCTACGGCGGGTGAATTGGCTGCTGCAGATGCCGCTAAGTCGGCTGCCCTCGCGAAACTCACTGATGAGGAGAGGAAGATAGAAGACGCGAAGCGAGATGCTCTACGTGAAGTACGTATGATTTCATATTGGCATTTGACCTGACTGACAATTTGACACGTAGAGGATTGCGAAATGGTACCGCGAGCAGGCCAGAAATGCTCCTGCAAAAAGCGGGAATGCCATGGAGCAGGCTATCAATAACATCTTCAAGCACGCTCGTCCGCCTCGGCGTCCTCAGCTCCTTGAGGTCTACATCAACTTATATTGGGACGAAGGCCTTGGAAAGGCTGTAGCGGAGAGGTACCGCGCGCTGTTGGAGGAGCTTGCAGGCAAAAGCGAGAAGTCTGGTGACGAGGACCACACTTTGGGCGTGAATAATTCCGGTGTTGTCGAGTCGCATCCCACCACCGACACCGACGCCACCGCCGAGAAATCCCATTCCACCACCGACACCGACGCCACCGCCGAGAAATCCCATTCCCACAACGACTCCCCTGATCCCTTGGACAAGCCTGAGGATGAGCTCGACCCAGAGCAGAGTCCCAAGGTCGATATCCCGCCCAACCTTCAAAAGCATGACGAGAGGAGGCTCAAATACCTCGGCGTGCTTCGACGAACAGCACTGGAATGGTGGGCGGAGGCATCAAAGGATCCGAAGGTCAACGCGAGGGTGGTTGAGGCGGTGGAGGTCCGGCACCAGCAACGGCTGGAGGAGTTCAACGCCTTGCAAAAATCAATTGACGAGTACACGCCGCACGACTATGCTTTGTGAGTTTTTCATTCTTTTCATCTTTTATTTTACTAATACACTATAGGGCTTTGGAACAAGGCGCTAGCTATGTCGAGAAGGTGGCCAAACTATTCGCGAGGCAGTTCAACGTCGCCTGCACGGTTCTCCTGGTCGGTCGCGACGAATACGATGCTGTGCGTCTTCGCGCGTAAGTACTTGTAGTTGCTTTCATTTTTCTCCGTCCTAATAAATCCATTAGCATCCATTCCGGCAAGACGAAGGTCACCGGCGCTAACCTCCCGCAATTCGCGCCCAAGATGTATAATCGACTTGAGGCTGAGCTGATTCGTTTCGGCGAGAGATGTTTCCGTAAGTCTAGGTTGCATTATCTCTATCGCATACTCAGAGCTTACAGCTTTGGGCGACGACAACGGACAAGACGACGGACCTCAGGATGAGCCGGACAGCGACGACGATGCGGACGACATCCCACTTTCAGCCAAGGTCAAGAAGGCTAAGAAACATTCCAAACCATCCGAGTCCGCCAAACCATCCGAGTCCGGGACATCTGCTAAACCATCCGAATCCCCCAAACCATCCGAGTCTAAGACCTCCCCCACATTTCCCGCAGGGTTCAAGCCCGGCGTAGAGCTTCTCTGGGACCTCGATAACCTGGTCGAGGAGGACCGCCGCGCCTGCATGAAACACTACGCCCGGCTGTCCCTTTACGAGATGCAGATGGAGGATAATTTCTCCAGGAACAACTTCATATCCCGTCATCTCGGTCTGGGCGATCTTACGAAGAAGGGCGCTGTTTTTGGGAAGAGGGCACGGGAGAAGACTGACGAGGAGAAGGTAAACGACGCGTTGTTCTGCGCCGAGTGGCAGCACGCGTTCGAGTTGAACAAGGCCGAGGAAGAGGAGAAAGCGGCGATGTTGGCCATGGCGGATGATTCGGACGAGGGCGAGGACGACTCCATGGTTCTCGACGTCGTCGAGGAACATGATGATGCCCCGTCTTCCCATGTGGTTCAGCCACAACAACCCCCACCATCTTCCCAACCATCTTCCCGAGATCAGCCGCCTTCTCCCAAGCGTAAGAGGACGGCGCGTTCTGACAAAGACCTCGAAGATGACGATGACGACGAAGAAACATCCAAGCTGTCATGGGACGATGTCGACGTCAGCGGTTGGTCGACTGAGGTGACCAACCTGTTCAACGCGTGTCTGCGCATTCGCGATGTTTCTCCGGCATGGCTCGCCCTCGTCGACTCTATCGTCACCTTCGAACGTCGCCATGGATTCGTCACGACCGGCAAGGAGAAACTAGCGACGTCTCCTCGTCCGGCTGTAGTCGCGGCATTCTTCAAAGGCCGCCATAATTGGGCCAGTCACTGGGATCTGGGTGCCACGATACCCGAGTTCAAGGAGGTATGGTGGGCATGGTGGCGTGTTTTGCAGCCGGAGTCTCGTCTTCGCGGGGACACACTCCTTTGCTTGGACAACGTCGAGTGGGATGGTTTAGAGGATAAATGTGGTTCCAATGGGCTTATGGTTGTGGTCGGGACTCTGCTTTGGTGGCGCGAGGCGGTTAACGAGTCTAAAGCGGAGGATCAGCCCGAACAGCATGCCGATTGGGAACTCGCTGTCGCCGATGTCTCCTGGGCCCTGACGCACATGCTTCAGCATGCGGTCATCAAGAGGAAGTCTGCCGCCACCAAGGAGCAACCCGCCAAGGTCAGTTGAAACTTTTTAGGCTCTAATCTCAGCTGATGGTTATTACAGCGTGCGCGTCGTTGAAATGGCCATGCCGGGGCCTTTTTTTATATCTACTTTACATACTTCTATGCTACACCCCCGCCCGCCCGCTATCGATTCGCTTTTTGTAAAGTACATAGAATATCACGTGATTGTTCGTTGCCAGTGTAGAGTTAGGCGAAAGGACGGTCTGAGCACGGTATAGGGATGGCTACCATGAATGGGCTCATGAAGATTACCCGAGCTTGACAGGGCAGTACGCGGAGGCGGAGCGCGGAGTAGCAGCAAGGCAGGCGGGTGGATTTCCTGATTTGGAAAGTCCAACCATGATGGTATGTCACGGGGAAAGCGATACCAGCGAGAGAACAGGGGGATCAGAATGGTTTCTGTAGTGATAATTCAAGGCGGGGGCGATGCGGCGGGGTGCGGCGGCGGCGGCGCTACCTGAATGTACGGGTACCGGGTCCGGATACCGGTGGCAATGCCAAGTAACCGGTTACCGGTAAGCGCGCCACGCTAGGATCATTCCCCGGGCTCGGGAATAGCATCCCAGGGTCCCCTGCATGGCTGCCGTGGTAGCCGCTGTGCCGAGCACCTACCAGGACGGCTACGCGCCCAGCCGTATTGGCGGGAGGGAGGGGAATAACTAGTTGTTACCCCCTTCTCGCGGAGTGGTAATAACTAGTTGTCCAGCCCTATTCAGAGAGCTGGATAACTAGTTATCCCTAGTGCATAGGGTGCGCGTCATGTTCTTAAAAAAATTTCTATTGGTATATACAATTTTAGTGTCCTGTATAGAATTCCGATATTTATAACGGTGCTCCGAGCCCGTCGTCGCTGTCCCGAGCGTCGACGAGCTCGTTCCGTCCGTGATCGGATGACCGATCCGAGAAGATCGCACGATGTTCAGAGTCGCTTCACTGCCTCTTACCACGACCACCAAGTTCATTTTGGCGCTCTGTTGACACCCGCCCTCCTGGAAATGCCGTCCGTAGCCATTGTGCATTTGCTCTTCCGTCTAGGACGACGCCAACCGGAGGATGACTCTGCATAAGCCCAGACGACTGGCAGTATTCATTCAAAGCTGCGCGCGCCGTTTATGAGAAAATCGACGTCAAGAGAGCAACGGGCACCCGGGCTGGATGCCACAAGGCGGGGAGAGGGTGGAAGCCATGCTCTCGTCTGCTGGCCAGGCGAGGCAACGGTCAAGATACTGTACGTATTTTTTTCTTCCTTTTTATTCTTTATTCATGTCCTGCAGCATGGCCAATGGCAACAGCGGCGACGGCGACGGTGATACGGCATTGCGCCTTCTCACCACTACCACCACCACCATCCTTTCGCTACCATTCTACAACCCAGCTCCCAAGGCTATTTACTGGACCCTCTGTTTCTTAGCTCTCCATTTCTCCGGTTTTCTGTTTTTGCGAGCTTGAAGAGCCCCGTCGCCCCGTTGAACGCGTAAGCCCTCCAAGGAGGCCGCATATAACAGAAGCAATCGCCGCAAAGACGAACATTGCCGTAGACGGCGCAAGACAAGTCATTGCTGACAGGAGAGCCGCATAGCAGAACGAGTTGCTACTCGTTCTGCCCGCGGAGGTGTGTTATTTAATTTCTCTTCATTTAGGGAACTTACTAAATGTCATCTAGCAACGATCTCTTTCACGCCGGACGCGCCAGTCCTCCCGTCAGGCTTTATATTCGCGACGTGATGAAACTGACCCCTCATCCTCCCGGACACACCTCGCCCAGCCACCCTTCGTACACCACTACTCCGACGACCATCAAGTTCGTCCTACTCCGTCTTACCGCCGCGAACTACGCGTAAGCTCTCGTAGTGAGACCGCTTTGTCCAATATACAGGCGACGGTTACGACAACGTCCTGCCACCGGAACGACGACACGGAGCCGCGTAAGCCCTCTACAGTAGGCAGCAGATCATATTACGGACGACAACAACAATTCGGAGCAGCATAGTTCCTCCACCGAGACCGCAAGCTCCAATACTGTCAACATGGAGGATACTCCCTCCTGATGAAGTACGAGCTCGGTCTGCATTCGTAGGTGTCTCTCGCCACCCACATTTCCCGAATTTCTCATTGAGTCGGCTTACCAGTCGTTACTAGCTTCTTCTTCGATACCCTGTTTTCCGTACGATGCGTAGAGTCTACAATGAGATGCGCAGGTCCTTCAAATGGCGAGGAGTGGTGGACGACCCGCCAACCCAACGACTTTCGTCCACGATTTAGGTCGTATTGTTGTGCCATAGCTTAAGCCCTCCATCGAGGCTGCACCTCTCCAGCACACGTCTCACTGTGTCTTCCTCCCAGAGCGTTACTACGACTACGCTACCCTTGCATGAATGCGCCGGATTGGGGGGAGTATTCTATGGAAGTCCAAAATGGTCGTACGAAACAGATCCAGTCCTGTCGCCGCGAGGCCATTCTTCTCTCTTTACAACCATCATCATCGCTTCCCGCCATCATCCAGTTTGTCGTTCTAGCTCAACGAGCCCGTTGACCATTACGCCCGCCGGAACATCTACCCACCGACCCACTCGCCGCCATGCAATCGTAAACACATGATGCTCGGCTAAACCGCGCGCCCACTCTTATCCTCCAATCCCGCAAAGCCCTTTGTCTTCCCTTAGTACCATCTGCCCACTATGGTCGGGACGCCCCAATATCTCAAAGAATACAACATATTTGTCGATGAGTTGACGTCCACTTAGGTGCGTTCATCATCCTAACTTCGGCCATGACTCACCCTCGTTAGATCAACGTCTAGCATAGCGATCACAATGAAGGAATTGCCACAGTCAATGATAATGTAAGGGGAATAAGAGTATATTAGAATGGAGTGTGTAGCTAGATAGACTTGTATGACATTCAAAGAAGTCTTCCCAAATGTACAATTTATTGATCTTCAAGACACCACGAGTTACTTAGAGCTAGTGAGCATAGCATAGTGTCTTTCAAGTATTCCCAAGTTATCGTGAGTTAAAGACTGCAAGTCTGTAAGCCTTGAGTAGCCTTGAAGTGAACTCAGTGGCATTAACATAACTCAAGCTAGGCCTTACTACAGTCTATAACTTGAGATAGCCAAGGATATCTTAGGACACCTCTATGCCCCCTGGTCAGCCACTGTGACAGTAATTACCTCTGGCTGCCTCTGGCCCACAGGCCATTTCCTGATGCAGCGCCCATCCCAGCTAGGGCTACACGGGCGATGGTGGGATGATGTGCTTTGTTAATGTGACCGCCTGCGAAGGAGATTGGGTACTCTTGCCAGCGTAGCACTTTACACCGCTAATTTTGCGAGCTGTACATGAGGCTACGTGCGCTATTCAGTTCTATCGACACAACATATCGAGCTGTGCATTATCTTATTCTGCGCCGATCGGGATTTTCTCGCGCCACACACCGGTATCGCCCGCCTAGCTCAATCGGATAGAGCGTCAGGCTCTTATCCTTGGCGGAGAATCTGAAGGCTGCGAGTTCGACCCTCGCGGTGGGCTATGGAGAATCGTTGATTGTCTTTTTGTATGAGAACTTGCAGGTTTGCATTTTAGTTTTTTGATTAGGCCGTTACATTCAGATTCTCCCAGTCGTTTCCCGAGGAGATCCCGCCGCCCAGTTCCAACATCATCCATGCACCGGCGCAGACCACCATCATTCTTTCCATAGTTTTCGCCTCTGGGTAAGCTTGCCATTCCATACAGACCTCCAAGTCTCACGTTAACACAGTTTGCTATTTACAGGTTGAAGGTCTCAGAGAGCTGCAACACAGGGTCTTTTCAGAGTAAACCGACCGAAATCTCAGACGACGCGTCGAGAACCGCTCGGCACGTACCTAGTGATTGCGTCTACCGACAGTGAGTTAAGTTTTCTTCATTCTCCGTGTTATACTGTATGGACAGCCCCACATGCTTCCTTCCATTGAATCAGGCGACGCTTACTCACGACATCTTTCTTTAGTGTCTTCGCGTCAGTTAGACTTATGGCGCAGTGTGCCGAAGCGTGAAGCGAGAAACCTTGGGTCTAGGGTTCTGGGAATTGCAAATACTGCTGATTCGAGTCGAACCTTGATGGTTCTTCCTGTCATTGGTATGCCTGTTTTCATTATGGTGACATGAAGCGGTGTACACGGTATAGGCCGATGCGCCGAATCTCCTGTGCAGAGTGTCAAGCGCTTCATAAGATACAAAGTCTCGACTGAGCCTCATGTCGAAGCGTGACGTGCGCAACTTGGGGTTTAAGGTTCGCGGACTGAAGGGAACTGTGGGTCGTGGTGACGACAGCTGCTTCTGTATATCGTCAGTGTGCTCTTTTTTCGTCACATTCAAGCGCTAGACGTGCTAATGTGAAGCAGGGTACACGCCAGACAAACTTCCCTCCTTAAGTACACCCGGAACGCTGGATTGATATACGTTCCGGGATGCACTTCAGAGAACCTTCCTCAGATAACGAGATCTTCCAGCGGCCTCTTATAACAGCCGCGTCACTTCTCAGTTTCACCCAACCGCTCGAACATCGCCCTTCGGAAGACGCTCTTCAGACCAGTCGGTGTTTCTCCGTCATTATCATTCCTTCAGCTCATATTTATTTATTCAGCTTTATCATATACACTTTGTACCCTCGAACGACTCGGGACGTCGTAAAGTATGTACGTGTATTACACATTTTGCCAACAGTCTCCCTCTCTTACCTTGAAGTTCCAGATCTACAATGGGAGATTGTGCGTCCAAGAGAGAAAACCCGACGATGCGGGAGATCGAAATACATCTCCAGAAGCAGAAGGCCGCCGCCGCCGAGAGTGAAGAACGTGCCCGCCATGCCCTAGAGGATGCAGAGCTACAGGCAGAAGAGGCGCGGAAGGCGCGCGACGACCTGAGGCGCGGCGTTCATCCAGACGTCTGGCCTACCATGGAGCAGTTCGAGTCGACGAAGCAGCGCTACGGCTACATGCCAGATATGGTCCATGTCGCGGTAGCGGGTATCTCCGGCTGTGGGAAGTCCTCTCTTGTCAATTCTTTGCGCGGACTATCCCCTAAGGCGCTTGGAGCCGCCAAAACCGATATCGTCGAGGCCACGACGGAGGTCACTCGCTACCCCGACCCCGACCCTTCCAAGCCTATCTTCTGGTTCGATGTTCCTGGGGCGGGGACGCTCAATGTCTCTGACTGGGAATATTTCAATGATCAGGGGCTTTTCATTTTCGATGCGATCGTTGTGGTTTTCGCGGACCGGTTCTGCGCTACGGATATTGCGATACTCAAGGCGTGCAAGAAGTATTGTATCCCTGCGTACATCGTCCGGTCAAAATCGGACCAGTACATCAACAACATGATGCAAGAGGATGACGATGAGGACGAGGACGAGGAAGTGCGCTCGGAGCGTGCTTGCGTAGCGTATGCAGAGAGGACTCGGCGGAACGTTAAAGATAACCTTGTGCACGCTGGACTCCCTGATCAAGAGGTCTTTCTCGTTTCCAGGCCTGCGCTGTTGACGGTCATCACGAAGAAGATGAGGAAGGCTAATTTGGTTATTCTTGATGAAGAAAGATTAGTGAAGGAGATGATTGGAGATGCAATGAAGCGTCGCCTTGGACAGCCGCCTGCGCTGGCTTCGGTGTTGGCCCGGCTTCGCCGTTCGACTGGTTAGAGCCGGTCTATTTTTTTTTTGTCTGTGTAATGTTCAATACTGTTATCTTCATGTTTTGATTCTCATACCTTCGAGTGATAACCGCCTAGACCCGACGGGAGGAAGCAAGTTATTGTTGGTCTGAAGATATCAAACGAGTACTGTACTATTACGGTCTAGTCTTCACAGATTTTTCAAAAAAAAATTTGATGGAAACCCGATAAGGATTTCCAGGCGATCGGCGGGGTCCGATAAGATCAAACGACCCCAGCGTTACGCGTTATGTGAAGACTAGACCGTAATAGTACAGTATGGCGAGTCGGACTTGGGAGTCGGAAGTTGATTGCCTAAACAGGATCCAGGCTATCGCACGTCGGGATTAGTCAGATCTGCTTCTTCCATTACCACTACCTGGACGCGGTATCCGATTTTGTGCTCGCAGGCAATAAATGCTTTCTGGGGCGTTTTCCCAGTCATTTCCGAGTCGCTATACCCTAAACTCTCTCAGGCGCCGAAATATGCTACCCTCAACGAGGCTTCGATTCCATCAACGTATCGCTCACGACGACTCGTGCGATACATGATATACGATGGGTGCTAGAAACTATGCGCGTCTACGACCAAGGGTATTAACAGGTGCGTTGTCCGCGCTCCAATCCTATCCTAGTGCTTACATTGTCTCTAGGTTTATCTCTTTTAAATAATATCGCGTCATCCCCGCCCCGCCTACTCAAACCGTCTGGCAGTGGCCATTCTTGGTGCACATGGGGTAGCCAGTATCCACACCCAAGCTGGCGTACTCGTTCCTCGTCCATCTTGTAGAGCAAGCCGAAGGCTACGAAAAGGCAAAACATCCTCAACTGTCAATCAATCTGGTGCGTCCTTCATGCCAGTACCGCACCGTTAGAATCTCATTCGATATTTGATTCAGTCCCTACATTTGCTTCACTGCCGTTGAGAGTGCTCGCCAGGTGGACACCCTGCACAAACACCGTCGCATTCCCAGCTTCCGCGACATCCTTGCTCGCATCGAGTTCCTTGTCTCCCGTATCGCCACTAACGCGTGGTCATCTCTTTTGGATGAAAGATGTGGGACGCACGACGGACGGCGCCACAATCAGACTAGACCTTGCATGTCTACGCTGACGGCGGACCATTCAGGTGATAGGTTAAATACCATGGTGACTATACGTGCTATGGTCGACGACGAATTCCAATGGACTAGGACGTGTCTACTATTCCATGGGCTACTAGGTCCGCGGAACCATAAAGCGAGGTAACCGTACTACGCGTAAGTCTCGGATCTTGACTGTTGCTGAAGATATGTCCTGTTCTTCGTCCGTGAGTCTTTGTTTCTGAATGACGGGTTCAGGCTTTGGAGGAGGTGGAGGCAGATTGTCCCGGGCGTCTCGATCGTTGATTCGGCGGGCTACTGAAACTTGACCATGTCTCTCAATGTCGCAATAGAGGCTGTGCCCAGTGGCCCCTTTGCAAAAGTTTTATAAGGAAAGCCTTCGATTGCCTTCAACAACCCATCATGGCCTTTAGTACCATCCAGAATTTTATCAACAAGCTTGCTCATTCTCGTCGCTCCTCTGTTTGTACCGGCCCATTCGGGCTTGTACCGCAAGAGCTTCTGGACCACATCATTTCTCTCATCGACGACAAGGCTACGTTCCTAAATTGCGCACTCGTCCACCCCACTTGGACCAGCATCAGCCGTTATCATCTCCCACCTCTCACATTCATCATTCACTCTCCGTCTCGTGCCAAGGAGCTCACGAAGCTCTTGCGCTCATCGCGTCAGACGCTTTCCTCGCGTATCACCGGCATAGTTCTCGTTGGCGACGTACCCTTCGATGACATCGACATGAATGTCAAGTCACCCCGTGCGTGTTCCTACAGCAAATTGCTGCATGTCCTCAAAGCCAAGGGAATCATGCTTTGCTCGGGGGCGGTGGAGAATGATCCCTCTCTGGTCCGGATATTCGCACGGCATTTCCCTACTATCACCCAATTCAAAGTGACCTGCCCTTCGTACCAGAACATCACGAGCTTCATGCGCGCGCTTGCTGGTTCCTTTCCCCACCTCGCCGAGCTCGGTATCGAGCTTGGATTGGGTGGATTGGATTTACCGGACGCATCGCTGTATGGATTGAACGACATGAGGCTACAAATGCCGCGTTTACGCACTTTATCCGTGGTTAGGTGGAATAACCACCTTGTGCGCTGGTTGGGGGATAACGTTGTGGGGACGCTGGAGCGCTTAGATCTTGAGAGTACCAGCATGTTATCGACATGTCATATGGGAGAGGCCAATTCGTTAATCCAAGGAAACAAGGATACGTTGAAGGATCTCAGGCTGACTTTTGTGAAGCGTAATGGTTAGTGCTTTCTCCCTTTCTTTGTTCGCAATGGACTGATCCCATGTGTTTCTAGTGGCTTTCGACTTGTCGGGCTTACGTCGCTTGGAGAATTTGGAGGTTATGAGTGGGATGCACGCACCACTGTTGGCGTTGGATGGATGGAGGCTGCCGAGTTCGAGGTCGTGGTCGTTGAGGAGAGTGTATTTACGGAGTGTGACTCATTTGTTGTGTGAACAGGAGTTTGGCGTCGCGAATGATTCGGATGCGGGCATTGTCTTCGAGGGCGCGATTCTGCGCAAGGTGCTGGGGACTCGGATGTGATCAGTTCGTTTATTTGTTATTGATTTGTGCACTGGAGTTCGGTCCTAATCACAAGAACATCAAGAACTTGGGATCACCACAATGATGGAACACTTGAGGTGAGTGAGGTGAGAGAGAGATCAGAATCCAAGAGAAAGCAGAAGAGTGCTAATATGGGGGATCTGTCTAGATACCAAACTGTAGATACAGGCTGAGTACTGTAGGTTATATACAGTACGAAGCCTCCTATGTGTTAGGCTAAATGATGAGGCTACTGAGTCAGAGATGAATATCGAAACATGTATCAAGTGAAATAGCAAGGAAAAACCAAGAGGAAGTGAAATAAGAAAGGCAGTGTGAAATATGTGTGACCTTCTCCCAGTGTGCAATCCTGCAGGATTGATACCGTTTCCATGCACAGGGAGTGCATGAACGGTACATCTCCCCCCAACCAAAATTTCAATACCGGAGGGATTGAAAGTGGGCAGGAAATCACGAAAAACGCATCAGAAACCAAGCAGATCCGCAAGTCTCAGCAAAGAGAGCTCAAGTACCTGGGGACTCGCCTCCGCGATGGGAGCATACATCCATCCGCAGGAAACGTCGCTTTTGGGCCGACCGAGACTGATCCCATCCTGAACAGGCCTATCCGGATGTTCATGTTCGTCGACGAACACATGCGCTCGGTCCGTCAATACGCCAGTGAGGACGCGA
The DNA here is from genome assembly GCA_036872995.1 of Hymenopellis raphanipes. Taxonomy (NCBI): domain Eukaryota; kingdom Fungi; phylum Basidiomycota; class Agaricomycetes; order Agaricales; family Physalacriaceae; genus Hymenopellis; species Hymenopellis raphanipes. The sequence goes on from JAYMDG010000029.1 coordinate 127,027, forward strand.
CTGCAAGGCGTGTGGTCAACGGCCGTGGAGGGTAGATGGTCGCGTTCGGCTCTGGAACGCGCTCCCGCTTGACTTCTGTAGTGTCGCGTGTCCGGGGTTGTGTACCGTCACAATTGAAGTGCGTGGTTGAGGCGGAGCACTCGCGCCCGTAGATAAAAAGGCGAATGAAAACAAATCTCTTTAGAAAAAGCAAAAAAAGCGTGCCAAATGGCTTTTTAAGAGAAAGAGAAACAAAGAAAACAAAGGAAAAGGTCAAAGAACGCGTTGAAAGCAAAGTTGACCCTTGAGAAAGGGCTAAAGGCAACCCACAGGGCCCACCGATCCTTCAAACACGCAGAGATCTAGGAGAAGACAAGTTTATTGCACCACGTCGCCGTGGTCTGAGAGTGAGAACGGATGCGGCGAGAGCGCGGCGCTTAACGGTCGTCGGGGCCGTTAAGTCCGAGATCCGAGAACGGGATCTGCGCTGGTTGTCGAAGTATCTTCGACACCATTCACCAACACACCGCCAACGCTTTGTCTCTCCCCACCACGACCAAGGACGGCGCCGCAAGAGCCACCGCCGACGCGACAGCGAGGCATCCTGGAGGCGCAATGACTCCGCCGTGACGTTGAGCACCGTCAACCAAGGTGAGTGGCCGTGTCTTACGACGGCCTGGGAATGGCTAACAGCCTCGCAGACGTAGAAATGGATGCAACGGGCCCTCGAATGAGTGCCACTGAGATCTTGGGAATTTTGACGGGCTGTAAGAGTCCCCTGACCGCACTGGCCGATCATCGAGGATTGCAACTCCAAGGACGACGCCCAGAGCCTCGCCAACGACGCCGCCAAGAGTTGCGACAGCAACGGCGTTAACGCTCGACCAAACGACGCTGTGTTGGAGAGCGGCGACGACTGTACCGTGATGTGGGACTCGTCCACGGCAACAGTTCGTCTTCCCGTACTCTCCAGAGAAAAGAAACTGACGTCTCCACATAGCCAAAGAGCTAATGGAATGCGACGTCGTATGGAGATTTAGGAGGAGGTAGGTTTTTCCGAGCCCCATCTTGCAGAGAGCCAGGCTGCTGAACTCCCACCAGGACCACGTCCATTTTGATTGACCGGAGGAATTGCGGATGCCAAACCGTGTCTCGAGGACAAAACCAAGGCCGACATTGATCTTCTGGACAGTTTGGGAACGACATCCGAGCTCTCACTAAAGCTGACAAGGATGCCAAGTTCCTCCGTTCCTGGGTCAACTTGATGGACGGGCGGGTAAGCTTTGGGAGACTGGACTCGCGAACGGGTCGAACAAGCCCGGCTCGTGCAAGAACGGCGCGTGGCACGTCTACCGAGTTGTTCGAGGACCGCGTGAGAACAGGGGGAAGGATTTGGGGGTGTTGGAGGAGATTGTAGAGAGTGTGGGCGATGAGGCAGGCACTGTCGTGCGAGCGCTCCGGGAAGAGATTGTGAGGTTGAAGAGAGACTCTGCCACCAACCTTGCCCCAGATCATGGATGTGGAAAGGCGTGTCCTCACGATGGCTGCGGAACGCGAAGCTGCTGCTGCAGCATACGCGACTGAGGAGAATGCAGACACTGTGAACACGGAGTAGACGGGGGTATAGAGGTATTGCGACGGATGACTTGCGGATGATTGTCGATAGTGTTTTTAAAGTGTTTTGTCGAAGGTTATAGTATGTTGGTAATGGAATGTTGTCTCCATTTGAATAGCCCAACCATTTAAAGAGGCTGAACACGATGATGAATGGCGGATGGACTGGATGAGAAGGATGTCGTGTCGAACAGCCCAGTAGCTAATTGGGTGTCCGAGTCATCGTGAAGATTCATAAGTATGTCGTTATACTCAGGTGGGTGGTTACATGGAGTAGTCTTGTAACCGGATCCGGTGGTGTTGCAACTGATCAGGTGGTAGCCGAAAGGACCAAAATCGACCGCGTACTTAGAGGCAACATGCTAGTGCTTAGCATGCGCTGTGGGCCAGAATGGAGTGTTGATCAGACACCCCGTACGCTGAGGTAGGTAGGTAGGTAGATCTCTCCAGATGGAGATAGAAGGTAGCTCGTCGAGGTGCTCCCGAACGAGAGAGATAGAGAAGTGAGGGTGTCCGGATTCGAGTGACTATAGCCGAAAAAAGTAAACCAGGTGAAGTGTTATCTGTGGAATGGATCCCTCGCGGTGGGCTCCACTTGTGCACTGGAGTTCGGTCCTGATCACAAGAACATCAAGAACTTGGGATCACCACATGATGGAACACTTGAGGTGAGTGAGGTGAGAGAGAGATCAGAACCCAAGAGAAAGCAGGAGAGTGCTAATATGGGGGATCTATCTGGGTACCAAACTGTATCTACAGGCTGAGTACTGTAGCTTATATACCGTATGAGACCTTCTAGAGGCTAAACTATCAGGCTATCGAGTGAAATACAACTCGAAACATGTATCAAGTGAAATACCTAGGAAGAACCAAGAGGAAGTGAAATAGTAAGGGAATATCAAATGGTAAGAGAAAGGGGTATGAACTGCAATGTGCAATCCTGCAAGGATTGATACCGTTTCCATGCACAGGGAGTGCATGAACGGTACATCTCCCCCCAACCAAAATTTCAATACCGGAGGGATTGAAAGTGGGCAGGAAATCATGAAAATGCGCGTCGGAAACCAAGCGGGTCCCCGCTACGCCAGCCAAGACGCGATTGCGAGGTGTGTCGTCAACGACCACGGAGGCCAGATGGTCGCGTCCGGCTCTGGGACGCGGTCGCGCTCAACGTCGTATCACCCAGCGTCATCGATGTCCAACGAACTCCATGCCACCTCTCGCCGAGATGTCCGACTCCAATGCAGACTTCGAGGAGGTCGACAACGAATTTACTGAGACGGAGGTTCTCGAAGGGGAAGACTGGGTCCAGTTTGGGTGCCCCAACCTGACGCCGAAGCCGTATTTGAGCACCGCATCCATGTTGTCGAGGAGCCAAGATGAGGCGGAGTACCCGCACCCGTGGATAGAAATGCTAATGCAAACCAAATCCTTTCAGAAAACAGAAAAGAAGAAAAAAAAAAAAAAAGGCGTGCAAAGGAGCTTCAGAATCGCAAGAAACAAAAGAAAACCAAAGAAAGGCAAGGAAACCGTTGAAATGAAGGCGGAACCTTCAGAAAGAGCAAAGGCAGCCCAATAAACCAATCCAATCCTTCAAGCAGGCAAAACTCCCATGGTAAAACAAGTTTATTTTACCACGCCGTCGTGGTCTGAGAGTGAAAACGGAGGAGGAGAGAGCGCGGTGCTTAACGGTGCTCGGGGCCGTTAAGTCCACGATCCGAGAACGGGATCTGCGCCGGTTGGTTGTCGAAGTATCTTCGACACCTTTCACAAACGCACCGCCAACGCTCTGTCTCTCCCCACCACGACCAAGGACGCCGCCGACGCGACAGTGAGGTTTCGTGGACGCGCGACGACTCCTCCGTGACGACCAGTACCGTCGACCGAGGCGAGTCGTCGTGTCTACGACGGATCAGGTAGACCTAACTGCTCTGAAGATGTGGAAATGGATGCAACGGCCCCTCTGGTGAGTGCCGCTGAGAATTTTAGGACTTTTGACGAAGGGCTGTGAAAGCCTCCTGACAGTATTAACTGGCCAACGAGGATCACACGCCCAAGGACGACGCCCATAGCCTCGCCAATGATGCCGCCAAGAGTTGCGACAGCAACGGCGTCAACGCTAGCCAGGACGACGCTGGGACGGAGAGTGAGGACGACTGCACCGCGATGTGGCGTGAACTCGTCCATGGAAACGGTACGTCTTCCCCGTACTCCCCAGGAAGAAAAAGAACTGACATCCATCCAGAGAGCAGACAGAACACGCCGTCTCTGGGAAGGACATCAAGGAGGAGGTAGATTTTTCCTAGCCCATCTCGCAGAGAGCCCTGCTGAACTCCCACCAGGACCACGTCCATTTTGATTGACCAGAGGAATCGCGGAGGCCAAACTGTGTCTCGAGGACAAAACCAAGGCCGACATTGATTTTCTGGACAGCTTGGGAACGACATCTCGCCAAAGCTGACAAGGATGCCAAGTTCCTCCATTCCTGGGACAACTTGATAGACGGGCAGGTAACCTTTGGGAGACTGGACTCGCGAACAGGTCGAACAAGCGGCTTAGAGATGTCCATGAGTGCACACCCGGGTGCACTCGCACTCGCGGGGCGGGTCACTCGCGGCTCTGAGCCGGACACCCGCACTCGCGCACCACCCGGGTACTCTACCCGGGTGGGCACCCATTCGCGAGTGTCTCGCACACACGGGTGCGACGACACCCGGGTAGGGTGGCGGGTGTACACGGGTGCACCCACCTATATTCATGGACAGTGAGCATCCCCGGGCAATGGCACGGGGACACTCAGCTGTTCATGAGGCTTAGTGGTGGGTGTGGTGAGGAAGTGGAGTGGTGGAGGTGGTGGTGGTGGGGTCCTGGTGGTGGTGGTGGTGGTGGTGAGGGAAGTCGTCCTCATCCTCAACGCTTCTCTTGCGCCCGCACCTCCATCCACACTTCTCTCCTTCAACGCCAACCCAGAGTCGAGCGCCGGTGTCGTCGTACAGGCCGTCAGAGGCAGCCTGAGTCGTGTGCTGCCCGTTTGCGGGGGCTTACGCGTCCTACTGCTGTTGTTGCTATGGAGACGACTCCGTATCGTCTCCTCGTCTATCCAGGCCGACGCAGAGCCGAGCACTGGTATCCTCGTCGCCGACTCAAGGTCGAGCGACGGGTCATCGTATGTAGTGGTGGTAGTCAGAAGCAGAGAGAATTAACCCGATCGAACGCTTACGCGTCCTTTCGGATCTCGGCCCGAGTTGCCGGATCAAGCGATATTCTTGCGGATGCATCGTTTGGGCGACGCAAGGGCCCGTGTAAGTCCAAATAAATTTGTAAATTTAGTATAAATATGTAGCTAACTGTCGAGTGTTTACCCGGGTGTTTGGCCGCGAGTACTCGTGGCCCAAAGCTGGACACCCGCACCCGGGTAGGCACTCGTGCAAACACCCCACCCGTATAAGGTAAACACTCGCCACCCGGGTGCTGAGTGCGAGTGCACCCGGGTGCACACTTAAACACCCGACACTCATGGTCATGACTAGCCCGGCTCGTGCAAGAACGGCGCGTGGCACGTCTACCGAGTCGTTCAAGGACCGCGCGAGAACAGGGGGGAAGGATTTGGGGGTTTTGAAGGAGATTGTAGAGACTGTGGAGGATGCGGCAGGCACTGTCGTGCAAGCGCTCTGGGAAGAGATTGGGAGGTTGAAGAGGGAATGCGCTAGCGACCTCGCACAGACCATGGACCTGGAGAGGCGTGTTGTCACGATGGCGCGGAGGGCAAAGCCGCTGTCGTAGCACTCGTGATTTAGGAGAATGCGAACCCCATGGACACGGAGTAGGCAGTTGATGTAGAGGTATTGCGAAAGATGATTCGCGGATGATTTTTGATAGTGTTTTTAGTGTGTTTTTTTTGTATATTGTTTCCACTCGAACCTTTGTGACCTTCAAAGAGGCGGAGTGTGATGGTGAATGGTGGATGGAACGGATGAGAAGGATGTTGAGATGGTAGCCGAAAGGACCAGAATCGACTGCGTACTTAGAGGCAACATGCTAGTGCTTAGCATGCGCTGTGGGCCAGAATGGAATGTTGATCAGACATCCCGTACGCTGAGGTAGGTAGGTAGATCTCTCCAGATGGAGATAGAAGGTAGCTCGTCGAGGTGCTCCCGAACGAGAGAGATAGAGAAGTGAGGGTGTCCGGATTCGAGTGACCATAGCCAAAAAAGTAGACCAGGTGAAGTGTTATCTGTGGAATGGATCCCTCGCGGTGGGCTCCACTTGTGCACTGGAGTTCGGTCCTAATCACAAGAACATCAAGAACTTGGGATCACCACAATGATGGAACACTTGAGGTGAGTGAGGTGAGAGAGAGATCAGAACCCAAGAGAAAGCAGAAGAGTGCTAATATGGGGGATCTGTCTAGATACCAAACTGTAGATACAGGCTGAGTACTGTAGGTTATATACAGTACGAAGCCTCCTATGTGTTAGGCTAAATGATGAGGCTACTGAGTCAGAGATGAATATCGAAACATGTATCAAGTGAAATAGCAAGGAAAAACCAAGAGGAAGTGAAATAAGAAAGGCAGTGTGAAATATGTGTGACCTTCTCCCAGTGTGCAATCCTGCAGGATTAATACCGTTTCCATGCACAGGGAGTGCATGAACGGTACAGATTCCCATGCATACCTCAATGACATCTCTTTCAATCTTTCTCACCTCTATTGTGGCTATTATTTAGAGTAGACCCATTATACTACGGAGTTCGTGGATGGAACGCGAGGCAGCGAAGAAGTTTTGGTTTGTGTATGTGATTGACTTTCCTTTCAACTAGGACACGGATTAGATTGGAAGGTCTTCTTTGTAGTTGTACCTCTGAGATACAGTCAGGATCTAGTCTTATGGTGATCGCGGGGTAGTTAGCAGTAGACCGGTTGATTATGTAAAACCCTTTTTTGGAATCGACACTTTTTTCGTTCCCACCACCATCTTGACGTGTTTGCTGCATGTCTGGACGCGATAACGCGTCGTCGTTTATTCAGTATGGCTCAGATACATCCAATAAAAGAAAACCTTGCAAAAATTACACCCTCCCACCCCCTCCAATACCGACATTGCCCGCTATACCATCAAATGCCTCGGAATACCAGCTTTCACCCACCCAAACTCTTCTCTCTCCGCTTGAACCCGGCTTTGATTTACCGCTAAATGACTTTCCTCCACCGGCTACTCCATACTCGCCTGCACCAGCTACTCCCTACTCTCCTCCCGAATACTCGCCGACTCTTCTTAGCGCCAATCTACGCCGTCTACATCTTGAGGCGCATAGTACCCCCTCTCCCAAGTTAACCGCAGCCCGTTTATCTAAATGGGAGCATGTAACGGCAGTTCTTGAGTGCATGCTGGAGCACTTCCCTGCTGCGGGTGATTTCTTTGAAGCGTTTGCAGAGAATATCCCTCGAAACACGCCTGATCCTCGCTCGACACTCCACGTGAAGACGTTATCCTCGTGGCTTTGCGGCCGCAACCGCTTTGGTCCCGTCGACTTCGTGCAGTCCATGTACCGAAACCGCCTCAGTGTGCCGAGTTATAACTCGGTCTACGTTGACGAGATTGAGAAGGCGTTTGACGGGTACCACGATCTGGCTGGAGATGATCGTATTCACTATGCTCGTATTGGTCTGTCCATCTGGGCGACGCAGCTTGTCGGAAAGCGATGTGACATGGAAGTAAAGACTTTGGGAAAAGAGGACCCGACACGGGCAGACTTTCGAGTTCATCTGCAGGCATCGGTGAACGAGAGAATGAAGGGGAAGCGGCAGCTCGTCTCAGAGGACGACGTCTTCGCCTTTAGCATGCAGCGGACAGCCGACATACTCAAGAACAGAGCTAGGACCTCGTGGTACATAACCGAATGCATGGCTGCAACCAAACGGAACGGCATCGCCGTCATCCGTACTAACCGGCCTCATCCTTTTGTAAGCTCTCTGTCTTTTACCTTTTCTCTCTTCTAATTTAGTTCAATAGATCCAAGCTACCGCTCTAAGCTCGTTTGCCCTCGCCAGAAACAAATCTGCAAACGGCTACATGGCACTCCAAATTGGTGTCTGGCTCTTTGCTCAGAAGGTGGCTACAGATATCAAGCGCATCGAGTCGCGGCTGGGCCACGCCGTTAGCGATACGACAGCGCGTGAAGCGCTCGACACAATGGGCGAGGCGCGTCTCAACAGTCTCAAGATGTTGACTGCTGAGTCCCTCAAGAACAAGGATCCGTATTGTCGAATTGTTGTCGACAACATCCAGCAACACCAGATCGTTCACGAGCCCGGTCTTGGCAAGCGCAGTAAACTTATCACAGGCACGGCTGGCACTGCAATTCATCTTGATGATTTTGAGCTGGGCGCTTTTGATCTCGACGACCATCTGGACCGCGTCATCGAAAACAAACGCGCCAAGCTCACGACAGAGGAACTCTTTGGGAGCATTGATTTCCCTCATCTACAGCGCACTCAATGCCTCCACGTCGTCCGTATACTCTGCGAGTTCGTTCCCGAGCTAGAGGCATACCGTACTCTTATCTCGAAGCGCTTCCGCGAGGAACCCATCAAAGTACATCGGATGCGAGAGGGACGAAAGACGACGGTGTATCCTCTAGGAGCGAACTCATTTTATGAGATGGAGACTAGTGGGATGAAGGGTGTCGACAATGACTTTCACACCCAGGTTGGGTATACTCCGGAGGCCGTCAATCTGGCGCGTACCATTATGCTAATGGGTGGCGATGGAGGGTCTTGGCTATGTGCCGACCGGCTCAAGTGGCATCTGCTGTGTCAAGCGTTGTCGCGACCGAACGACATATACAGGTCACACGTGAATCGAGTGTGGACAGCCGGTCTTTGGCACCAGAAGGCTACTATGCTGAACACGATGGCGGCAAACTATTACGGACCTACGACCACCAAGGATCCATCAGCGTTATCACGCAGTGCCTCGGCGACCAACATGTACATTCCAACCAAGACGTCAAGCTGTAACTTCTACCCAGCTTCGAGAACCATGCGGACTATCTGCGAGGCCCAGATCCTCGACATCTGGGACCTGTATCTTACCCAACATACCGGTCTCCTTCCCCATTTCGCACGTCTCGCTTCGCTCGACACTCTTCCCACTCTAGATGAACTCGTGACACACTCGGAAACCATTGTCAAACGGTACGCGTCAACGGCAGGCTATCACGCGGCCTTATCTCCTTCTCGAGCGAAGTCAGCACCACCCGAATACAAGTTTCCTGTCGGCCCTCCATGGACAGGTACCAATGGCGCGACCCCCGATGTTGATAGCTCCTCTCCTGATGTTGATGTCGGCGCACGTCGGGAGCGTGAAGATGAATCCCCTCCTGTATCGAGACCGCCCGAAACTGCGCCTGCATCTGCACCGAAGTCGACGGGGAATACAAGTACAACGTCCGAGAAGGTACATGTTGAAGAAGAATCGTTTGAAGGGGATCGTGTTCTTGCAAACTCGATCCTGTTTCCGCGTGACTTTCTGTGGTGGATAGAGCTTGCGTACGCGATCTCCGATGATGATATTGGCCGTGTTATGAAAGTATTAGAGGTTAGCTGTGTCTCAATCTTCGTCGCTTCATTTTAACACGTTTCACAGGTCTGGATTTTTATATTTGCAGGTGGGGGCAATAATAACTATACGACCATTCTCCTTGAAATGTACTGTCTTTTCCGTTATGAGTGTTCGAAGGATATGAAGGACGGCATCTGGAATAACTGGCTCGTGAACATAACTGCCGAGCTTGGGAAGTGGATAGAGGACGACTTACTTCAAGAGCATTATAACAAATGGCTCGAGGACATGCTTGCGAAGCACGGCGGATCCTTTGACGATGCCTTTTTCCGGCGAACTATATCTCCGAATGTGGATTTCTTTCTCCGTCTCAAGGAGGAACTCGAAAGCGCGTTTGAGCTCAGCAAGCGATCCAAATCTCATACATCTTCCCATCTCAGCAATGAACTCCGCATTCTCATGACGATTTACCGCGAAGACAAGATGGCCTACTTCCGTACTCGTCGCACCATGGGATTCGCAGCAAAGGAACTCATCAATGGGGGGTACATCGTAATCCAGGGAGGAAAGATGGCTGCATTCCAAGCAAAGGGTACAGAACGTGCCAGTCTTCTCGCGACACTACGTAAACTCGAGCGGCCATCTGAGCCAGTCACACCAACTACTGATCCCTCTCCAACTGCACCTGTTCTTGTATCACACGATCCGCCGACAACGCCAGAATCTGATGGAAACGTCGATGAAGATGAAGAAGACAGCGAGGGAGACATCATTGATGACAGTTTTGACGCCAACTATGAGCCTGACCCAGATCTTGTGGTCTTGTGGGAAGCTGACGGAAATATTGATGCTGATGATGAGATAGACGTCGACGTGATGGATGGCGATGTATGCCAAGATGGTTGGTCTGTGGAAAATGATGAGATTGATATGTAAAGTTATTAGAGACAATCAAGTGCTTACCATTCTCGAGCTCGTCGATAATTTGTGTGCGATGGTCCGAAGCTGCTCATAATATCCTTGACAGTACTTGTATCCTGTTTCCGAGTCTGCCGCGGTCGACGTGTACGAGCTGGAACATTTGTTACTTCTTCAAGTGGGCGCTTGTTTCGTGCTGGTCGAGACTGGGTCTCCTCGGGAGTAGGTACATCTTCCTCTTCGGGAGTAGGCACCTCAGGAGCAGGTACGTCTTCCTCTTCGGGCTCGCTCTCCTCAGGTCTCTCCTCATCCGCTTCTGACGGCACATCTGACTCTGATTCGGATTCTGAATCCCACTCGTCTCGTTGACGGCGTTTAGTACGAGCGGTTTTGCGTGTTGACGAACGACGAGCGCCTCGAATTTCTAGATCAAGATCCAACATGAGTGACCACAGCGAGTCCTTGTACGCATCACGGAAGGCCCATTTAACCGAATCAAGAATAGAATAGAGCTCGTCTGATGTCTTGAGTCGAAGAACGGCATCTGTGAGTTGTTCCTGTAAAGAAGATGGGAAGTATGAGGCCTCCGGACGATACTCGTTTCCCGGCTTGAACATCTCCGCTTCAATCAACGTCGACCGGAACTCCAGTAAGCGCGTAGTAACAAGCGGGCGTTCCTTTTTCTTTAGCTTGAACGTAGTCGAGACTTTTGGTGGGGCAGACTTTGGAGGAGGAAGTAGAAACGGAGGATAAAGCGGTGGTCCGGGAGGAAAGGTAACTGTGACGTTGTAGCGTTCGCAGCAAAGGGAGCAGTACAGCGGGCGATCAGCTTCTTTGCAGTCAAGTGTCGTTATCTCCAGTGGAGGGTTCTGCCAGCGGCGGTTCTTGGCTGCAATATAGCAGATCGTCTCTGTCAAAACCTCAGCCTTCGCGGGATCCATATATTCGACGGCTGGCTGCTTCTTCTTCTTTCGTCCACTCGGAGCAGGGGCAGATGATCCTAGAGAGGATACTGTTCCGTTCGCAACACCAGCGAGAAACTTCTTCGCATTGGCAAGGTCACTTTTCTGGTAGAGAATAATGGCCCTGCCCGTAGCGCCTTTCCGTCGTGATCCACGTCCATTTTCCTGCTCCGCTTCAGAAAGAGTCGGAGGAAAGCCGTTCAAGAGTGTGTCATCCACTGTAGCGTCGATTCCGTTAGCGAGGGCAATCGTAGCAAGAATAATACGGAGGTACGGGTCGTTGTCGATCAAGTGCAAGGTTTCTTGGTTAAAGTCATCATCGAGAAGCGCTGTATATTGACGAACACGTCGTGCATGGTCGACTCCAGGAGGTTGTTGCTTGAAAAGATAAACATACATCCGAGTAACTTATTCCAAAGAACGAGCATAAATGATAATCTTGCGACCTGAATTTAGGAAAGGAAGAAGGGAGGGAAACGAAGGGCCGTTGATACTGTGCTCGAGAGGCGCCATGATGAATTGGAGATCTGGGCGTTCATTACTGAAGCGAAACAGACGAAAGTTATTGGCGCGAAAGCCTAGTGTCTTGCAGAGAGAAGCTTGCGGCGCGCCGGGCTCAAGCGTTGCGGAAAGGCTGAAGAAAAACCTCAAACAGGCGGGGCTCCCCGACCAGGAGGCTTTTTTTGTTTCGAAGGCGGCGTTGTTGGGAATAAGAAGCGCACGAGCGACATCTTTTTGCTTGATGAGAAGAGATTGTTGAAAGTGATCATTGGCGATAGAATCAAACGTCGTTTCAAACCGACTCCCGCGTTAGCGTCTGTCCTGAATCGGCTCAGCAATATACTGTCGTAGTTCCTCGATAGATACTTACCCTGCCTGTTGTTTTTGTCAACTGCTAGTCCTTTAGCCTGTTTTGTTGAATCTATGAGTGTATATATCTTACTCCCACAACTTGCCCCTTGCCTTGGCTGTGATGTCTTCACCATTCATCGTAAGTATCCAGAGACTGTATGAAAGCCCTTAAACTTTGAACGCCGTGTCCGACGGGTCATCCCTCCTGTGGGTATATAAATTGACTTGGGATCGACTACAGAGCTCCTCCATTTGGCGGAAATAGGCGTATTAAATGAAGTTGCCTGCAGTCTCCGAAAGGGTTACACGACGACATCATAAGGCTCGGATAGAGAGCGCGCCCAGTCTTCCCGTGGAAAACAGCGTTGAGATAAGCGAGAATTGTGGCGCATCACGGGAAGTTCACCCACCTGATTGCTATCGACGTCAACATAGCACGAGACAAGGGTGAGTGCTCCGTCTGCTCAAAATGACATCCAAAGCCAACAGCAAAGGTCGGAGAAGAACTTGACTTGCCATCCGACTTCGTTATGACTAGACAAGCGAAAGAAATTAGTTTCAAAGCTTCATTTGAAGATGAAACATACACGATCCACAACCACGAACACTTAAAATTGACGACGGTGATGTTGGTTTATTCATACGCAGAAACCGTGTGGTTGATACTGTACTGTTTCGACCTTAGGTTCGCGGCCTGTGACGCGTTATGGTGCGAACTTATATAAACTAAGTTCGTTATCAGGAACGGGGCCGATTCTGACCTAATTTAGGCATCCCGCCGCAGGCGGGCCCGAAAAATTACCATTTTGAGCGATTTAACCCTGAAATTCAGCTCCGTTACGCGTTATCCTCAGCGCTAAGTTAGGTTCCGGCGACCGCGTGACGCGTTATGCGAATTTCCGGTCGAAACAGTACAGTACCCCAGGCTTCAGCAGGTGCAGTCTCGTTATTTGCATCGACATCCAGCGCATCACAGAACTGGAAAAACCGTCAGTACCACGATCCTGACTAGTCTCTTATAAACAGACGGACGATACACATGACGATGGCAAGCAAAGTATGTGTATGTAGTCTGTCGATGATCGCGGGGCCCTTAGCAGGACACCGGTTGATTATGTAAAACCCTCTTTTGGACTGCCCCTGTCCAGCGTCTATTTTCTCTGTACCGTCACCATCTATGTAATTTCAGTGCCTTTCCGCCTCTTTTCTCGCGTTTTTCTCGCGTCAAATCACTCTCAATGCCGTCAAAATTGTTATGGAATAGTGCTGAAGGAAAATCAGTCGTTAAACGCATCGTACTGAAGCGAATTCCGACATGGACGGATGGATTGACGGAAAGGCAGGAAGAACCGACACTGTTGATCCTAGATGGGATGGATGTTCTGCTATGCACGGCGACTGGAGATGGGAAATCGGCTCTCTTCACCGTTCCAATCCTTTGCCATCAAGAAGTAAGCAAGAACCCCACCGAGTATCCCAGCTTTTCTGTGCGCGCGCTACCTGTTGGACTCGTTGTGACTCCAACAAAAGGACTATCAAACAGCATAGTACGTACCTGCATCTTTTCTTGTTTTATCTCTAATACTGTGTAGGTTACAGGCCTCGCTAAACATGGAATTACCGCACTCGCATACAACGCCAACACTATCCGCGTAGCGACGCTCGAACGCCGCAACCTTGTCCAGGAACTCATCGAATGCATCAAGTATCGCGTCATATGTATCGACCCGGAGCACCTACATAGTCCTGCCTGGCGTACTATTCTCGACACTGCCGCATTCCGCGAGAATCTGATCTTTGCCTGTCTTGAGGAAGGTCACATTGCGGGAGAATGGGGACCGACTTTTCGCGAGGCATATAACAACATTGGGACATTCATGCGTGGCCGCCTTCCCTCTCATAGGCATTAAGGCGTGTCCTCTCTGTGGCATATTCCTCGCAAGCACGTTCAAGTAGTTGTTCAGCAAGGCCTTCATCGTCCTCCTCATCGCCGACAGCCTCATCCTGCATCATGTCCTGGATGTACCAGTCTGATTTAGACCTGACGATGTACGCATGTATGCATTACTTCTTGCGCGCCTTGAGGATTGCGATGTCCGTGGCGCAGAAACCGTCCGCAAAGACAACAACGATGGCGTCAAAGATGAATAGCCCTCGGTTATTGAAATAGTCTCAGTCGGAGACATTGAGCGTCCCCGCGCCGGGAACAGCAAACCAGATGATAGGCTTGGAAGGGTCGGGGTCTGCGTAGCGAGCGACCTCCGTCGTGGTCTCGACGATACCGGTTTGTGCAGCCCCAGTGGCCTTCGGGGACAGCCCGCGGAAAGAATTGACGAGGGAAGATTGCCACAGCCGGATATACCAGCTACGGTGATATGGACCATGGATCCAGGATCCGTGCCCGTAGCGTGTCTTTGTGGATTCGAACTGTCCGGATGAGCACTGCGCCGACGATCGTCGCAGTCTAAATCTCAGTAACGGTCGACGCCCAGCTTCTACAAGCCAGACCCAAACATGAACTGGTAAAATCATTCAGAAACAAAGCATCACGAACAACTTAGAACAGGGCATACATTCAGCAACAGTCCAGACCTATGCAGGGTACAGTTACCTAGCTTTAAGGTGGGTAGCCCTTTGAACAATGAACTTCCAAGTAAGTACTGTTATTTCAAGTGACAAAAAATTATACGCCAAGTGCCTGCAGCATCGCACCCTCATATACAACACCGTCGTCTAAATCATCCCAAACCCCACTCAGGCTCCAGTCAGACCAGCGCCTACGCAACATCCGAACCGCATTCCGCAAATACACCCTCTTCAACGACATCGGCAGCCTCCACCCATACAGCGTCAACCGTGAGTCGCGCATCCCAATCGCAACTTCAAGGTTCTCCAAACGCGTCAAGTCCGATAAATCAAAAGTCACTACACCGGTGAGCATATGGCGATTATAGATAAATGGAAGCACTAACCATCACGCTGGAAAAAAATCATCCTCACATGCCTCAACGTCTCCTTATTGCCTTGAAGTAAAGTATTCGCCTCCCAGAAATGACCCGTCGACCACGTGCTGACGGTCTCCAACTCCAGCCGCTCCAGCGTCCCCACGATGTTATCCCCCAACCAGCGCACAAGGTCGTTATTCCATCCCTCCACGCGCAGAGTGCGTAAACACGGCATGGACAGTCTCACGTCACCCAACCCGCATAGCGCTCCGGAATCCATACCCACCCAAATAGCAAGTTCGGCAAGCAACGGGAAACAGCCAACAAGTGCACGCATGAAGCTCGCCATGTCCTCGTGCGATGCGCAGTGCACTTTGAGACTGACAAGTTGCGGGAAATACTGCGCGAAGAGTCCTACGAATGACGGCTCATAACAGACCACCCCCGAGCGAAGCATGACGCCCTTGGTTTTGAGGACATGCAGCAATTTGCTGTAGGCGCGCTCACTGTCGGCCTTGTCAAAGCTGTAGGCACGCGCACGGGGATCCTTGTGGTCATGGACAGGTGGCATGCCGACAAGCGTTATACCGGCGATACGCGACGAAAACGTCTCACGCGATGAGCGTAAACGCTCGATGAGCCTTTCGGCACACCCTGAATAGAAGATGCTAAGAGTGAGAGGCGGGCAGTAATATCGGCTGATGCTAGTCCAAGTGGGATGGACAAGGGCACATGATAAAAGGGAGGCTTTATCTTCGGCGAGGTAGGAAATGATGTGGTCCAGAAGCTCTTGGGGTAGAAGGCCGAATGGACCAGTAGTACTAGCAGAGCGGCGAGTGTGGGTGAACTTGTCGAAAATCTTGCGGAAAATGTTGGAAGCCATTGTAGCTGTGATGGAGAAGGGGAAGCGGACAGCCGAGACTTGGTATGTATGGACCGCGAACGACTGGAAAAAGTCTCACCGGGCCTCGGCCGTCACGTTCCTCAGGCGCCAAAACTGACGAAGAAGAGCCCATAGCAGAAAACAGCCACGCCGCCATGTTGCGTGGTCCCCGCTGCCGGCGCCGGACAAATTGAGGCCTTGGCAGGCAGTGACGTGAATACGCAATCCATACTCTTCGAAGGAAATGACCAAAGCAGAATCTGCAACAAAATGAGAATTTTTGACAAAGTGGTATTAGGATGAAGGGCCACACTAGAGTAAGATTGACGGTCCCGGATATTGAAGCTGCAGTCTTTTGCCACATGGACGTCAGAGAACCGACCTAGCCGTCTTGATTGACAAGACGCGAAATCAACGCTCGACGGCGCGTGGGCTGCAAGGTCGAGTCCCGCCGTTCATCGTGTGTCATACATCCTTCGTTCAAGGGAGATGACGTGAGCACTAGTGCCGATATGAGGCACGGAGGACTCGATGGGGAGGCAGCCGGGAACGCGACGGCTTTTGTGCGAGCTGGCGAGCATGTTCAAAGCCGGCAAAGCAGATGTAGGGACTAAATCTAGTATGAATTGAGACTTGAACGATGTGGTATTGGGATGAAGGACCCACCAGAATGACAGTTGATGATGATTCAATCGGCTGACGCGTAGTGTTCGGCCTCCTCTAAAAGATGGACGAGGAACGACGCCAGCTTGGACGTGGATACTTGAATATGGACGTGTAGCAAAGAGGGCGGCGAAGTGACCGATGGTAGGGGGCGACGGGATCAGCTCGATGGTGGTGGTGGTAGTAAGGAAAGAAGACGCGACCGATCCTATTTAGGCCATGATCATCTTCCTTCTCGCTTGATTTCTTATGGACCGTGCACTCGTCCAATGACACGTTTAGATGATTGTTGTGAGTCGATATCCACAAAAAGGACAAAAGAAACCACACTTTCTCATTCAAGTCACTAGACTAAAAGTCTACATCTCAACTTGTGCAAGGTTATGAAACTGACACTACTAGATTCAGACTAGATTGCAACAAAGATTAAAAGTCAATAACATTGAAAGTAAAAGTAACGACTAAGCTAAGCAACTGCCAAACGCCGTGTGCAAAACTGCACCCTCAAAAAGCATGCCCTCCTCTGAATCATCCCCAACCTCACACCAACGCCCACGTACCACACGAATCATATTCCGCAAATACACCCTCTTCAACGACCTCGGCAGCCTCCACCCATCTAACGCCAAATGTGTTTCCCGCATCCCACTCGCAACTTGAAGATTTTCCAAACACATCAGGCCCGACAAATCAAAAGTCACTACAACGCATCAGTTGAATACGTCACGTTATAGAAGAAAAGAAGAACGGACTAACCATCACGCTTGAAAAACATCAACCGCACATGCTTCAACGTTTTCTTATTACCTTGAAGTAAAGCATCCGCCTCCCCGAAGTGACACGCGAACAGCACGCTGGCGGTCTCCAGCTCCAACCGCTCCAGCGTCCCCACGATGTTATAACCCAACCAGCGCACGAGCTCGTTATTCCACGCCTCCAGGCGCAGAACGCGTAAACACGGCATGTCCAGTCTCACATCACGCAATCCGTATACCGATGCGTCCGGAGAACCCAATGCGGTTGCACCCACCCCGATAGTAAGCTCGGCAAGCCACAGGAAAGAGCCGACAAGCGCACGCATAAAACTCGTGATGTCATGGTACGATGCAATGGCCACTTTGAGTGCGGTGAGAGCCGGGAAGTAGTCCGCCAGGGCGTGGACGAGAGATGGATCATTCTCCACCGCGCCAATTCGAAGCACGATTCCCTTGGCTTTAAGGGCAAGTATCAATTTGCTATAGGAGGGCACACGGGACTGGTCTCTGAAGAGCATACCGTAGAATGGAATGTCGCCTACAAGCGTTATGCCAGTGATGGACGAGGAAAGCGTTTCACGCGATGAGCTCAAGAGCTTCGCATAGTCGTTAGCACGGGATGAAGAGGAGACGACGATAAGACCGAAAGGCATGAGATGATACCGGCTGATGCTGGTCCAAGTGGGATGGACGAGTGCACACGAAAGAAGGGAGGCTTTATCGCCGGCGAGATAGGAAATGATGTAGTCCAGAAGTTCTTGGGGTAGAAGCCCGAATGGTCCAGTAGAAGAGCGACGAGTGTGGGTGAACTTGTCGAAGATCTTGCGGAAAATGTTAGAAGCCATTGTAGCTGTAATGGAGGAGGGGAAGCGAACAGACCAGACTGGGTATGTATGAACCGCACCGCCTCAGAATGACCACTGAGACTTGAGAAAGTCTGGGCCTCGGCCGTCACGCCCCATGTAAGCAAGCGTCGGGACTGAATCTAATATAGAATGAAATGCCAGCGATGTGGGACCAGTACGAGGGACGCACCACGGTGACAGTTGAGGATGATTGAATAGGTTGACATTTCGTATGCGTCCTAAACGAAGAACGAAGGGTACGCCAGCTTGGATGTGGATACTTAAAGTTGTTATCTCCGGGAGCAGCAAGGATCGCCAGACGGTTTGCGAGGTCGATACGAGCGCTCTAGTACAAAAGTGGCGCGCATACAACGCACTTGTCAATAGCAGACTAGTCCGTAATTGGTCGTCTTTGGTCGTAGCAGCTATATGACCCCGCGTATTTCACGTAGCGCGCAGTCGTCGGCCACGATGCGCGTGGGTAATAGAGTCGGAGGCAGCATATTGGGCACCTGACAAGGCCTTTATCATCAGGGCAAAGCGACTCGGCAATGACTGGAAAACGTACCAGATATGGATCCAACGTATCCCACAAAATATTTACTTGGGCCAGCAACCGCCTGATGGATAGCGCGTGGATAACAAATGCCGTAGGCGTGCAGCAAAGAGAACGGCGACGTGCGACGGAGTGACGGATGGTTGAGGACGACGGTGATGGTCATAAGGAAAGCAGACGCGACCGATCCTTTTTAGGCCATGACCCACCTCGCTTGATTTCATCTATTGGGAGGCCCAATGGCAGTATTCTGATTGTATATTCTAGCACAAACACGAAGAAGACTTTATGTTTTCGTGCTTTCACGATTGGCCTCAAAAACGACAGAAGAAGACAACTTGTGCAAGATTACTGCCCCACTTCACAACAAACCATTATTATATTCCAACATCAATAACATCGAGAGCAAGAATAACGACTAACACATGGAACGCCCAAACGCCGCGTGCAGATCCGCACCCTCTAAAAGCATGCCTACCTCCGGGTCATCCTCAACTTCCCACCATTGCCCATCTACCACGTGAATCGTCTTCCGCAAATACACTCTCTTCAAAGACCTCGGCAGCCTCCACCCATCCAACGCCCAGTGCGTGTCCCACTTCCCACTCGCAACCTCCAGATATTCCAAACGCGTCAAACCCGACAAATCAAAAGCCACTACAAACACACAGCTGAGTACATCACGTCATACAGAGAAAAAAGCACGAACCATCACACCAGGAAAAACTCATCCTCACATGCCTCAACGTCTTCTTATTCCCTTGAAGTAAAGTATTCGCCTCCCCGATGCGACAGCTCGACCGCGCGCTAGCAATCTCCAACTCCAACCGCTCCAGCGTCCCCACAATGTTATCCCCCAACCAGCGCACAAACATGTTATTCCACCCAAACACGTGCAGAGTGCGTAAACACGGCAGGTTCAGTCTCACGTTACCCAGCCCCCATATCCGTACGTCTCCAGTATGCACACCCAGCCCGATAGTCAGTCCGGTAAGCCGCGGGAAACATTCGACAAGCGCACACATAAAATCCGAGACGTCACAGTAGGAAGTGCAGGACACTTTAAGTGTGGTGAGAGCTGGGAAGTGTTGCGCCAGGGTCCGGACGAGAGATGGATCATGCATCGCCACACCCACTCGGAGAACGGCTCCTTTGGCTTTGAGGGCATCCAGCAATTCGCTAAAGGCGGGCACACGGGACCGGTCGTAGCATGGAATGTCGCCTCCAAGTTTTATGCCAGTGGTGATTGAGGAAAGCGTTTCACGCGACGAGCGCAAGAGCTTCACATAGTCGTAAGCACGGGATGAAGAGGAGACGACAAGACCGAGAGGCTTGAGATGATACCGGCTGATGCTGGTCCAAGTGGGATGGACGAGTGCACACGAAAGAAGGGAGGCTTTATCGCCGGCGAGATAGGAAATGATGTGGTCCAGGAGCTCTTGGGGTACCAACCCGAATGGAGAGGGGCGACGAGAGTAAATAAATTTGTTGATAAAGCTCTGGATAGCGCTGAATGCCATGATGAGTGTGTTTAGGAGAGTGCAGTTGAAGGCTTTCCTTATCACCTCTAGAAGTGCGACATGGAGAGACATGGTCAAGTCGGTGAATCAACGATCGAGACGTCCGTCTCAACCTCCAAAACCTAAAACGGTCATTCAGACACAAAGCATCACGGACAAAGACCTGGAACGGTTACCTAGCATTATGAATCCGCGATCCTCGTACAGCTTAATCACCAGCGCGTGTTCGTATGGCACAGTGAACTCGTCCCTAGTCCATCGTCGAGTGTAGCACATACAGTCACCTCGGCATTTAACCTATCGCGTGGAAGGAAGTCAATCGTCCGCCGTCGGCGTATATAACAGGGGCGTAAGGTGTAGTCCGACTGTGACGCCTTCCATCGTGTATCCCATATAAAGCACTAGTGGTGATACGGGGGGACGAGGGTCTCGATGTGGAGGGAGCTAGGAACGCATTGGCTTCAGCATAGTGGGTTGTCGAGCTGGCAAGCACTCTAACGATATGCGATTGACATGAACGCACCACATTGACGACCGTTGGTGATGATTGAATCGGCTGCGTCCTCTAAAAGCTGGACGAAAAACGAAGGGTATGGAAGCTTGGGTGTGGGTACTTGGATATGGAGGATAGTGGCTATGGCTATCTCCAAAGGATTACCAGACTCTTTGAGGAGGCTCGTGAGCGAGATGATAAAAGAGGTAAAACTACAACCAATGTAAGCACTCTAGGAGAGGATCGGAGCGCGTACAACGCACCTGTGAATACCCTTGGTTGTAGAAGATAGTGTCTAGGTTCGCGTCCTAGCGCGTGTGATATCACCCGTCGTCGTATGCGACGATAATAGAGTCGTAGCTTTGTTAAAGGCAGCATATCTGGGCGCCTGAGAAAGAGTTTAGGACATAACGAGCCAGATATCACGCATATCCCCCAAAGCATTGCCTGCGAGCACAAAGTCGGATACCGCGTCCATAACGAATCCAGTATGTAGTCGGAGGATGCCCTGCGCAGCGGAAAGAGCGGCGTCGTGCAATGGTGATGGTGGTGTTAAAGAAAGAAGCAGACCCTGCCGACTCGCGATAGGCTGGATCCAGTTTAGGCAACCCGGCCAACTTGGGATGTGCCGCCTGCGGCGGCTAGATACCTTGCTTGTACACAAGAAACAACGTGCATCTGTTATTAAAAAGTCTCAATAGTTGACGGTTAGAGTGCACCATTTGCGCTATCTTTGCGATAAATGTATCGGTAGGTAGGAACAGAAGCATAGGAACCCAGTTGTGTTACGCTGCGCTTGATATTAATGCGGTACTTGCCATCTTCTGGGTCCAGCAAGCTCTGCATCGAGAGGTGATGCAGGTACAACTCGTGTTCTCTAACTCTGTGAGCTTGGCTTGATGCATCTGTAAGTTCAGACTCAGAGTTGTCTGATGGGTCATCAGGAAAACCGAGGGCCCTAGAAAGTGCTTCCGAATCCTAGGAAATTGTGGTATGTAGTACTTCAAGTCATGCTAGTTTCGGATGGTCGGTCCCCGCTACCCGCTACTACTTACCATGGCAAGGACCCGGAGGTGTTTCAATAGCCAAGTTCTACACCGCTAATTACCTCTGGCAGCCATGTCTACTCATTGACAATCCCAAAATCAATAAGACAGTGAATAAAACTGTATTTTGCAATAGAGTACAGACTCAGACCGATAATTATGAAGAGAAACGACATAATCTATGTTTCCAGATTGCTAACTTCTAAGTGGTGTGTCCCGCGTCGTCGTCCTGAGTGTCGGTATCAACTACATTCTCGGCCTCATCCTTGTCGGGTGCATCCTCGTCCGCCTCATAGTCTTGTGATTGCTTCAGCGTCGTCGTCATCGTAGTGGCTTTGACCTTGACCTTGTTGTCTTTGGCGTCAACCTTGTCCTCGTCAGCTTCGGCGTCGCCCTCACCCTTGTCCTGGTCATCTCGTATGTCGTCACTCGGTTTTTTCAGCATCTCGTGTTATATGGCCGTTGTTGATGTTGATATCGATGCCATGGGCGTCGATGTCGTTGCTATGGTGGACATCATGCTTATCGCAGCTTGTACTGTGTACGTTGCGGTGGTTGTGCGTTTCTGTATCATACTCGTTGCTGCTGGTGTCATGATAGTGCTGTGCGTTCGTCGCTGCCGGCTCGTTGTCGCTGCCCGTCGTCCTGTGCTCGTCGCTCTTAGTGCTGGGCAGAGTCTGGAGGACCGTACTTGTCGTCGCTGCTGGTGCTATGGTCCCAGGTGGTCAGTTTCGCAGACGTTGATTTTCAACGAGGAGGCGTTGGATCCGGGGTAAGGGCTTTGAACGCGTTCATTATTGAAGGCCTGAGACACAAAAGTCTTGAATAGTTCCAAATCGTCGTAGATAAACTTCGTAGCAAGTAACAAGTATGCGTCCTGGACTCCTGAAAAATCGGTGCACGCAGAAGCACCACGACACCGCCGTTGTGGGCCATCGGCAACTCCGGGAGGTTGAGGAGAGGGAGTGCCGCAGCGACGAAAGTGATGACAGCGACATGTAGGTTCACAAGGTCCAGTCACCAGTACAGATTAGGATTGTGTATTCTGACGATTCGACAGCCAACCGCAGAGTACGCTCGGATGAACGCGATCGGCGCGTCGAAGCTAGTCCAGTGCCAAGGGGTGGTTGGAGAATGAGAGCAGAATCAAAGCCTTCCTGTGCTTAGCGACGTGAAGGTGACTTAAGTTCGTGAAAACGGGGTCATCAGCAGGAGATTGTCTGCATATTAGAACCTCCCGGTCACCGACGGTCAGGCACCACGGCCACACGTGACCTTGGCCGGCTGCCGTCCTGCGGCCATTGGATTGCAGACCGTCCACATATGGATTGCAGCCCGTCTGTGGCTGACAACACTACAAAACCCCCTCCTAAATATTCACAGTATATCTCCCCCTTACCCCTTCAAAGGGCCTTGACCAAGTTGGTACATGGCTCGGCAGATGTGTACGTCCGCGGCCAGTCCCCGACGCGTACCGAGATCGGACTCTCCGGGGGCGGGATCGCAATCTCTGGAGGCGGGATCACAGCCCGACCTCTGCATCCCTAGCGAACAGCCGCAACATACTCATCAGGACTGCACTCTTGCCTTCCTTGATCACAACCTTGAGCAGACATTTGTTTCCAATCTCTCTACATCTTAGTCTGCAATCCATACCCTTATCCAGCTTGCAATCTCTACTTCTCTAGTCTGCAATCCATACCCTTGTCCAGGTTGCAATCTCTCTACATATTAGTCTGCAATCCATATCCCTGGCAAGATTGCAATCTCTACACCTTTTAGTCTGCAATCTGTACATGTCCTAATCACATTACAGTTGTAAGTTTGACAGAAGTTCATTTATTAAATACACTACCAAAGATACAACAGTGAACTTGGAGACTCAAAACGAGTCGGGCTGGTAAACGGCGATGAAGCCCTTAGTCACCGCCGTTGAAGGGGGAACAGCATGCTACCTTCACACAGCCAATTATTTGGAAGGCAGGCCAGGCGTCGAAGAGAGAGGACATGTAGAATTACGATACGTACCCATCTATGATGGGTGGCCATCACCTCTGAGAGAACGACGTCGGCACTGTCTGATGGTCAAAGTTTCTGCATTTATTGATTAATGAGGGGGAAATAAAGGGAAAAGAGTACTAACATGTAGTGCAAGATGTCCGCCCTGGCGGGAGAAGAGACCTCCTCGTCCGGACGTTTCAGGACAGTCCACTGCGGAAGGGTAGTCCAAACCATCTCAGCGCCAAGTGCTCCTCGTTCGGTGAGCAGGAACAAGTGCATCAGTTTCGATGCCTTCCAGCTTTTCTTCTCAACACGCTCCGTCAAGTCCCACAGGAAAAAGTCGATAACCACACTGCTCACCCTTTCGCCCTGGCTTCCCTCCGACTTCATATCTATCATCGCATCGCGTACGCGTTCCATAGCGACAATGCTGGAGGCCCGAAGACTAAGCTCCTCCATGCATCGAGAAGGGAAGTACATGCCCTTTCGTAGTATGGTGTCGAGCTAGAATAGAATCTTCAAGTGGTACAAGATTTGACGGAGGCGATAGTCCGCGAACATGGTGAGCTGGTGAATCTGCACTCCAAGAGAACCGGGGAAGAGCAGGTGAGGATCAACACATCACCGCTATGCGTTCTCTCAGGAGCGGAATGCCTTCAGTCTCACACTATGCGGCAGGAGGAAATGTTGATTCTATAACAGAATCTGAACAAAGCGTCTCCAAAGCATAAAACTGAGGGTCAGTTATAGGAATAGCATCATCCTGCAACGGTGGAAAACACACGAATACGTGGCACAGTAAAAGGCCAAAATACGAACCTCTATTCATCTCTACCGGTCAAGCGCAGTTCCATCACCATTGTGGCACGTTGGAACTCCTCGAGAAAACCATGAAAGGAACCACTGAAGTTCTGGGAGAGTATTAGATGTCTGCAAATGGTAAGTACGGACGCAAGCCCGAAAGTCTTGGAGTTTGCAATCCGGGTATGTGACCGTTTCCCGCGAGACTGCGATCCATGGAGGGTGTCGAATGCAGACGAAAAGCGGGCGAGACTGCAAGCTATGGAGGAAAGCGAGTGCAGACGAGGATGAGCGAGACTGCAAGCTATGGAGGGAAGCGAGTGCAGACGAGGACGAGCAAGACTGCGATCTATGGAGGGTGTGTGCAGCCCGATGGCCGCAGGACTGCAATCCAATGGCCGCAAGACTGCAATCCAATGGCCGCAGGACGGCAGCCGGCCAATGTCACGTGTGGCCGCGGTGCCTGGCCGCCAGGTTCCAATATGCAGACAATTTGATCAGCAGCTGCCAAAGTACTCGAGGTGGGATTAAGTTAGTAACTGAGAAGTTAGGGGCGCGTATGGAAAAGGAAGCCGGCCGCGGTTTGTACATGTTTGTGAAAAAGAAGCCGGCGGTTAATTTCAACGGAGGAAGGACCTTGATTGACAAGCAAGAGATCTTACGAGCTCGCCGATAATTACTAATAAGTAGACATTTATTCTTCCCAAGAATGAACCGTTGGGTCTAACACGTTATCAATCAAAGGTTGTGAAACAAGACTTGTTACATGAACAGAAGAGTTAGAGAAGAGTAGTACTAAATGCCACAAGCTTACAGAACCTGCCTCCGGCAGGGGTCCTCGCAGGCTCGGACCCCTTTACCTTCGTCAGTTTCCTTCAGCTTGTTGGGGCTCTGCCCCAAACCCCGTCGTAAGTGTACTCAGTAGGATTTTTATTAGTATAAGGGCCTAAGCATCATAGTAGCCTCAGAATACAATATTCTTGATACAGTACTACTGATCCTTAGTACTTTTATCTTAATGTGCTGTTAGTATTATCCTTTCTGTGTTTCACAGCCTAAGTTCAGGAACCATAACTATATACAGTCACAGTGGTATAGTTTACGACGCAGTCCCATCTTGGACCCGTAACTAAAAGGTCATGTCGGGGAGTTGAGATCACTTATGGTACGGTTACAGGTCCTCAGAGCATTCATAAGTAGAATGAGCGATAGAGGCCACGGCAGGACTTTGCACTGGTTGGGATGGTTAGTTGGCACCTTTGGGAGGTGATGACAGCTACATATATTACTTCCACTGCTCTGTAGTCTTAGTTAATGTTACTGTTACAAAGCAAAGGAGGGGAGTAGTGGTGGTCGTGGTGGTGGCCACTGTCATTGTTGTCGCCGTTGTCGTTGTCTTTCCAGACACCGTACACGTCTTCTAAACACATCATTGCCTGCTATCAACTCATCCCATCACCTACCCATCCTGTCCAGTCGTCGCACCCATCCACGCGTCACTGCGGTCCAGTCATCGCTGAGGTTGCGGCCAGTGAATGGTGCTACAGTCCTTGTCAGCGCAACGGTCCAGTCGTCGCCGTCCTCTGCTGCTGTCACAAAGACAGCAGCAGCATCCAGAACAGAGCCAGAGACTAAGGGCACACCTCAGAGGCTGCCTGACAATCATGAGAGCAGCAGGAGCGACAATCGTCGCGTCCCAGGTGGCCGTGGTGGTAAGAGAAAGACAGAGAAACAACTCGATCACGCGCTTACGCGTCTGTTCGGATCTCGTCCCGGATCGCCGAATTGGGAGAAACATGTAGATGTCTCGTTCTCGGCCATTTGCTCTGAAGAAAATTTGTAAATTCAGTTAAATGTAGAGGTCAGTATGTCAAACAGGACACCATACCCCTCCATACCCATCCCCTGACCTACCCAACCCATCATACCATCAGATATCATCTATTTACTATCTGTAGAGCAAGTCTTGTCTTTATGCTTTACAGACACTGGCAACCCATATGATGTTCAGAATGCAAAGTTTGAACTGGCCTTGTTCAATGAAGGACTGACTAACCTTGCAGACTGGGCAGAAGCTGCAACGTCAAATTTCGCACTTTTAGACAGGGCACCGGTGAGAATTGAACTCGCGGCACCGGACAAACGGCACAGAAGAAAAGCCGGTCACACGCATGGCACTTGCTTATGTAAATAAAACTGGATTTACTGATGTAAGCAAGCGACCCCGCCCCACTCTCTATTGTATAGTAGATTACAAGATAAAAATTGGAATAGACTGGTTGTGAAGACAGCGAGCCTCATTATCAGCTGGCTTTTCCCTGCTCGCGAATCGCGGCCGTGACCAGTAAGAGTAACGACTAACGCATGGAGCTCCCAAATGCCGCGTGCAGCTCCGCACCCTCGAAAACCATTCCCTCCTCTGAATCATCCCCAACCTCGCAGCAATGCCCACGCATCACCCGAATCATATTCCGCAAATGCACCCTCTTCAACGACCTCGGCAGCCTCCACCCGTCTTCGCGCATCCCACTCGCAACTTCAAGATTTTCCAAACACGTCAAGCCCGATAAATCAAAAGTCACTACAAACGCACGAGTTGAGTACATCACGTTATAGAAGAAAAGAAAAACGGACTAACCATCACGCTTGAAAAACATCAACCGCACATGCTTCAACGTCTTCTTATTACCTTGAAGTAAAGCATTCGCCTCCTCGAAGTGACAAGTGAACAACACGCTGGCAGTCTCCAACTCCAACCGCTCCAGCGTCCCCACGACGTTATCCCCCAACCAGCGCACAAGCATGTTATTCCACCCCTCCACGCGCAGAGTGCGTAAACACGGCATGTCCAATCTCACGTTACGCAACCCGGATACCGATGCGTCCGGAGAAACCAATTCGGTTGCACCCACCCCGATAGTAAGCTCGGCAAGCCATAGGAAGGAGCCCACAAGCGCACACATAAAACTCGTGATGTCGTGGTACGATTCGCAGACCACTTTAAGTGTGGTGAGAGCCGGGAAGTAGTCCGCCAGGATGCGGACGAGAGATGGATCATGCGCCACCACGCCCACTCGAAGCACAACTCCCTTGGCTTTAAGGGCAAGCAGCAATTCGCTATAGGAGGGCACACGGGACTGGCCGCTGACGGAGAGTCTACTGTGGTATGGAATGTCGCCTACAAGGTTTATGCCAGTGATGGACGAGGAAAGAGTTTCACGCGAAGAGCGCAAGAGCTTCACATAGTCGTTAGCACCGGATGAAGAGGAGATGACAAGACCGAGAGGCATGAGATGATACCGGCTAATGCTGGTCCAAGTGGAATGGACGAGTGCGCACGAAAGAAGGGAGGCTTTATCGTTTGCGAGGTAGGAAATGATGTGGTCCAGGAGCTCTTGCGGTACCAGCCCAAATGGAGAGGGGCGACGAGAGTAAATAAATTTGTTGAAGAAGCTCTGGATAGCGCTCAATGCCATGATGGGTGTGTTTAGGAGAGAGACAGTCGAACGCTTGAGACATGGTCAAGATCGAGACGCCCGTCTTCGACAAGCCAATCCATCCTCCAAAACCTAAAACGGTCATTCAGAAACACAGCATCACGAACGAAGAATAGGGCATACCTTTAGCAACAGTAAAAGATCCAAGACCTATGCGTGGTACGTTTACCCCTTTGAACATGTTACAACGTAATCACTAGCGTGCGGTCGTATAGCACAGCGAACTCGTCCTAGTCCATCGTCGAGCGTAGCACATACAATCACCTCGGCGTTTAACCTATCACCTGAATCGTCCGCCGCCGGCGTAGACATAACAGGGCCGTAACGTCTAATCCAAGTCCGATTGTGACGCCGTCCACCGCGTATCTCGTCCAAAAGAGATGACCATAACGCTCGATGTAAAGGAAGCTGGGAACGTATTGGTTTTGGCGCAGTGGGTTATCGAGCTGGCAAGCATGTTCAAACTACTAAGATAGAATGAGATTCTAACGACATGGGATTGACATGGCAGGACGCACCAGATGGATAATTGAGCATGGTGTTTGAGGATTGATTCGGCTGACACGTAGTCTAAAAGATGGACGAAGAACCAAGGGTACGCCAGCTTGGATGTAAGGACTGGGATATGGACGATACTCGCCGCCTGGGCAGGAGACGGTTTGTGGAGGCGGGGCGAGAGCGACATGATACAAGAGGTAAAGCTACAGCAAATGTAAGCACTCTAGGACACGATTGGAGCGCGTAGAACGCACTCGTCAATGCCCTACGGGGTAGACTAGTCCCGGAATGGGTCGTAGGAGCGAATAGTTCCAGGACTGCGCGCGCGATGTTGCCAGTCGTCGTGCACGATGCGCGCGGCTGATAGAGTCGAAGCCAAGACAGTATTTTTGTGCACCTGAGAAAGAGTTTAGGGCAGAGCGACTCGGAAACGACTTTGAAAGCATACCGTAAACATTACGAATGTCCGTTGTATCCTAGAAAGATTTCTCGCGAGGACTCGGATACCGCGTACATAGCGAATCCAGCAGTGGGGAAATGTCCTGCGCAGCGAGGAGGGCGGGGACGACGTGCAATGGCGTGACAGTGATTGTGGTAGTAAGGAAAGAAGCACACCCGACTAAATCCCGACCCGCGATTGGCTGGATCCCATTTAGGGAATCAACGCCAGACTGCTTGATTTCGTTCTTGTTTCGTTCAGGCCAACAATAAGTATTATGATTGTACGACGCTAAGCGATTTTCGACTAGCCCTTCAAACACGTCGTCCGAAAATTCTGTTCGTTTGCTCTGATCAAAAAGACCTCGTGTTGCAGCTCTCGGGCATTGAACGTTGAACCTGTACGTAGGAAGGTGTGCTACTGACTGATATCTTCGGGTAATGAGGTACTCACCTGTCCAATGGGGTCTGTATAGTGCGCGCCGCGGGGGGAAAGTGACGGAAGAAGTGGCCACATTTCGGGTAGACGCTTGGGTAAACGCCAAGCTACGGCGTATGGATGAATTGAGATGATAACGCGGAATTGATACCGCACCGTTCATCAATACAACAAATGACCGTGTTAATTGAAATCAGTGAATGGACGTCTCCGTCCGCCGCTAACAGGGGCATCATGTAAGTTGAGAATGCGACAGAGACAGTTTTTGGACTCGTTCGGTGATGGCTTTCCCGTTGTGAGGCCCCAAGACATTCGACATGGGTAACCTGAGGCTGAAGGAAGGTCGGACCAAGGGTCGAGAGGCGTGAGATGATATCGGCTGATGCGACCAAAACAATTTCTTGCAAGGTGGCAACTTCATAGCCCACCGCGAGGGTCGAACTCGCAGCCTTCAGATCGTCCACCAAGGATAAGAGTCTGACGCTCTATCCGATTGAGCTAGGCGGGCGATACCCATGTGTGGCGCAAGAAGTTGCGGTCGGCGCAGAAGAATATAATGCACAGTTCGGCGCCGAAACCAAATGGAATATGTCGCCTCATTCGCTTCCACGGGGCCTAGAGGACTTCGAATACAAGGATGACGCTTGATAACACATCTCTTTAAAATTACCGAGAAACAAGCCGAGATAGTTCGTTCACGCGTTAATACGCACTTCTCGCGCGTTCGGATGTCTGAAATAGCGTCGATTACGCTGTTACTTCCCCGCTGAACAGTTTATTCATCGCTGGGAGGACGGAAGCCCGTGAAACAAGGCCCATTTTTCCCAGAGGAGTTTTCGACCTGAAGATTACGAAAATTAGGATCACAAAAGACGGAGCAAGTGTAGAGCCACGGCTAAGACAGTAAATCCATGATACCCAGAACCGCGATGAGGGAAAGAAGGAAACAGACCCGCACAGCCACCTTGAACGCTTGAGTGTCACATGACTTTCGCCTTGTTCAGTTGATGCCTCCATCTTCCCTAATGCGACTGGGCTTGTCCCTCAATTCTAGGCTTTGATCTTCCACATTTTCATGAATTTACTTCTATAAGCGCGTAATCGTCCTTCTGCTGGGTTCATCATACAAACAGGAATGGTCGACGGTGCTACAATGCGGGTCTACCGCTCAAAGCGGGACGTGACCCGCCGCTCTTCGCAGTCGAAATATACTATTCTTGGTTTTATCTCCCCGGGCACCTACGGGCTCGTATACAAGGCTCATGTGAGGATCAAGCCGACGATCAACACCTATGAACACTGGCGATCTAGGTCTCGCGCGTCTCGTGTACGAGCCCCTCCAGCAGGAGATAAAGTCATCTGGTACCGCATTTTGGAGCTTCTGATGGACGCCAAACAGTATAGAAAGGCATTGGCCAGTCTACGCCCCATCTAGAAAGCGAAGGAGCGAAACTGGATTCAAAAAAGAACGTACCATTCCAACACGACCAACTTCTGAAAATATTCGAAGTCCTTGAAACGCCTAATGGTAAGTCTGCTTCATACATCGTCGACTTGTTTTTCAATTGTACGTAGAACACGCTTGCCCGCTCGTCAAGGCCCATCTCCCTCGATACCGAGACACCAAGTTCTCCCTCGTACCCCACCCCTATCGCGGTCATCTCCTATAGACGAGGGATATGAGTTGCGACAAACGGTGGACGGCGTCGCTGGTTAAACGCCACTGTGGCCGTATGGTCGACGCCGAGTTTCAATGGACCATTGTACAACGCAAATGCCACGCTGGTGATGGCGTTGTGTTCAAAGGGTGTCGGATAATGAGTGTTACTGACGGTATGCCCTTTTCTTCGTCCGTGATGCTTTGTTTCTAACGACTTGTTCGTTTCAGGTTTTGGATGGATTAGCTTGTAGAAGCCGAGCGTCTCGATCGTTGATTCAGCGGGCTACTGAGACTTGACCGTCTCTCAATGTCGCAATAGAGGCTGTGCCCAGGTGGCCCCTTTGCAAAAGTTTTATAAGGAACGCCTTCGATTACCGTCAACACATCCATCATGGCCATTAGCACCATACAGAATTTCATAAACAAATTGTCCCACTCTCGTCGCTCCTCTGCTTGTACCGGCCCATTCGGGCTTGTACCGCAAGAACTTCTGGACCACATTATTTCTCTCATCGACGACAAGGCTACCCTCTTAAATTGCGCACTCGTCCACCCCACTTGGACCAGCATCAGCCGTTATCATCTACCGCATCTCACACTTGCCATCCACTCTCCGTCTCGTGCCAAGGAGCTCAGGAAGTTATTGCGCTCATCGCGTCAGACGCTTTCCTCGCGTATCATCGGCATAGTTCTCGTTGGCGACGTACCCTTCGATGACATCGACATGAACGGCAAGTCTCCCCGTGCGCGTTCTTACAACAAATTGCTGCATGTCCTCAAAGCCAAGGGAATTATGCTTCGCTCGGGGGCAGTCGAGAATGATCCCTCTCTGGTCCGGATATTCGCCCGG
The DNA here is from genome assembly GCA_036872995.1 of Hymenopellis raphanipes. Lineage (NCBI taxonomy): Eukaryota > Fungi > Basidiomycota > Agaricomycetes > Agaricales > Physalacriaceae > Hymenopellis > Hymenopellis raphanipes. The sequence goes on from JAYMDG010000029.1 coordinate 158,807, forward strand.
TATTTCCCTACTGTCACCCAAATCAAAGTGACCTGCCCTTCGTACCAATTCATCACGAGCTTTATGCGCGCGCTTGCTGGCTCCTTCCCCAACCTCGCCGAGCTCAGCATTGAGCTTGGATTGGGTGGACTGGATTTACCGGGCACACCGTTATATGGGTTGGACGACTTGAGGCTGCAGATGCCGTGCTTAGACACCCTCCGCGTGGTCGGGTGGAATAACCACCTTGTGCGCTGGTTGGGGGATAACGTCGTGGGGACACTGGAGCACTTAGATCTTGAAAGCACCAGCATGCTATCGACATGTCATCTGAGAGAGGCGAATTCGCTGATCCAAGGAAACAAGGAAACGTTGAGGGATCTCAGGCTGACTTTTGTGAAGCGTAATGGTTAGTGCCTTCTCTCCTTCTTTGTTTGCAATGGACCGATCTCGTCTGTTTCTAGTGGCTTTCGATTTGTCGGGCTTACACTGTTTGGAAAATTTGGAGGTTACGAGTGGGATGCATGCACCACTGTTGGCGTTGGATGGATGGAGGCTGCCGAGTTCGAGGTCGTGGTCGTTGAAGAGAGTGTATTTACGGAATGTGAACCTTTTGTTTTGTGGACGCGGGTTCGGCGTTGCGAATGATTCGGATGCGGGCATTGTTTTCGAGGGCGCGATTCTGCGCAAGATGCTGGGGACTCGGATGTGATTAGTTCGTTTATTCTGTTATTGATTCCCATACCTCAATGACATTGCTTTCAATTTTTCTTGGCTACAATATCAGATATGAACCGTCTGGTTACTTAGAGCAGACCCATTCTTCACAGTTCGTGGATGGAACATGAATTGGTGCAGCAGTTTTGATGGACATGGATCATACAAAGTATTCTTTGTGGTTGTGCCTCTCAGATGAAGTCGGGATCGCGTATCTGACGCGTTGCAGAAATAGGATCGGATTCGGTTGCGTCTTCTTTCTTTCTGACCACCACCAACTTGAATGTCCATCTCAACGCCGCCCCCACCCGACCGTCATCTTCATTGTGGTGTTTAACAGTATCGTCATGCTTTCCAATCAACTCCGCAATTGGGTACTGTAGTTGACGGTACGCCTCTTCTTCCCACAGCCTACTACGAGTTATGTGGCGTCGTCTTCAAATTCCTCTGGGAATCGACGCCCACCATGAAGGTGCCTCGTACTGAAGCAGATCGTCTTACATTTGAACCGCTTCAGGCCTTGTCAGAGGAAAAAAGAGCGTGATATCCCCGGTCGAGGCGCACATCGCGGCGGCCGTGTATTTGCTTCCCCCATGTCGGACTGATGGTCTTTTGCGGAGGGCGGGTTTGGCGTCCGGGCCAGTTCAAGTTGTCAAAGTAAGTGGAGAGTCTGAAGGGATCGCTTTATACTGTATCAGTAGTGTCTTGCTTCAATGATGATTTCGCCTTCGTAAGGCTAGCGTTGGTGATATCCTCAGAGTCAATGCTGCACCTTGGCAGCGTCTGGTTCAACAGCTGCGATAGCCATATTCGATAGAAAGTAATCAAGATCGGAAAACTGAACAATAAATTACTGAGGTGGTAAAATAGTAGTACAATGAGTTATCGCGTGCACGAACTGAACCTGCTACACTCAACGAGAATATTTCTACTAGAGCATGCATCGCCGTTCATTCACAGCATATCGCGTTTCGGTCATATGCAACTCGGTCGTCAGCAGCACCGAGCTGTCTTCCTGCAGCGACGCCTCAAGTTCGATGAGGTCAACCTTTATGATGTGTTTAGGCCTTGGCTGATGCAGCCTAAGGAGACCATATCCGTGAACCAGGTTGCACAAGTTCATAGGGTTGGCGGACTGGATCCCGTCTAAGTCGTAGACGGCCTGAGCAGAACCGGGGGCGATGTTCTTTGCCCTCCGTGGACCGGACTCGACGATTGGATCTGCCGCAGGATTCCACTCTGGAAAAGAAGCCTGGGACGGCGCTGAGAAGGAGGAGTGCGACGTTGAGTAGAGGGAGTCTGATGTTACGAATGATGATGTCGAGGAAATTGAAAACGAAACGAGGTCCGTGTCGATATCCAGGAGTAAAGGCGACACGGCGTCGAAGACGAGTGGTGGAAGCACCGCCGCGTGGGAGTGACGGGGGAATGGTTGGAAGACAAGCTCGCTCAGCGGTACGTTTCCCATGCTCGAGGTGAATTGCATGGAATGCAAAAGGCCGTCGATGGTAGCCTGCATGTCGATCCGGTCCGCGTCGCCATATGGCAAGGGTACCATCACACGGCAAATGTCCACCAGATAGGCCTCCCACTCGACATGTCCGATTTCGATTGTTCCCGTGCGTCGCGAAGTGAGGACTCTTGTCATTTTCTGCTTGACCGACCTGTAGTCTGACAGAGTTGCCAGGCCGGAGATGTATAATCTTCATATCAATCTTCAGCGAACAGTTAAACAGGAAGATACGAGACTCACTGTTCCTCATCGCTGAGCGTGGCGTCGCCCATAGCTTGTAACGCCATGAGGTAAAATATTCTCAGAATCGCCTGAAACTCGTCAACAACGTCGGTGGAGCCAAATTCGGCGGGGTCAAGCAATGTGTCGAGTCGAGAGTAAAACCGGGAGCAGAAGACAATGATTTGAAACAGAGTGAAGGGAGTCTGGTAAGGCGAGCACACTAGCTCGAAGACACCGCTGTAGACAGCGCGATAGTCCGGGGAGAACATGAAGTCTCTAGAGAGACTATGTATGAGTAACTTGATATGTGAGAGAACATATCAACACGAACATTACTTCGGCGTCGTCGTCGATCCCTGTGACCATTGAGAACAGAAGGGCGGAGAGCCAATCGGCTATAAAAGCGTAAGAGCGGGAGTTCAAGTCTAGAGAGCGCGAAGGCGACGGCATGATGAAGTATAGGCGGGGCTGGCGCTAACGGTCGAAGTATACACGTCGTGGGGTATGAAGAGAGACCCGCCACCAAGATTATATAGTACCTCGTCCGAGTCGAGCCTAACATCTTGCGTAATCACAACCAGCGAGCAGACAATGGTCAGTGGCGGGGGTTCAGGGCTTGGACCAGCACCGGACAATGGGTAGCTGGAGAATGTGGTAAGTGTCAAGGCTACAATGCATAAACGGTGTGGACAGAACAACTCACAGGGCAAATTTCAACTTTGAATCGCAACGCAACAAAGGATCTAGGCGTGAAATTCCAGAGCTGGAGAAGCAAATACTGCGCCTTCATTCAAAACTACAGTTCAGGTGGAGGAGCACGCGGTCTACCATGTCGCGCTGACGACGTTCATGGCTCAGCTCTCGCGCCTCTAGCGGAGGACAATGGTAGTATTTATCTGTATTTGGTGAGTATGGTGGTACAATGGCTGGACGATATGGACAAGACGACTTACGAGAAATTTTCACTTCCTATTCGGAATATAATGAGTCCATTGCTCAGAAGAGTTCGGCGTAGACCCTGGGAGATATCCAATGAAACGCTTTTCCAGCCTTTCCGCTGTCTAATGTTGTGTGTTGAAGGACAACTAGGTCGAACGAGCTTTTTAGTAGTAGACACAGTTCTGGATAAGGACTGGTAGTAGAGCGGACTCTATTCGAAATCTTCAGGTCATTTCAATTGTGCGCGACAGCAGCCACCTACCTGATTCCGCAATGGCCATCTCGCTATGTGGCGGTACGTTGGCAAGTCGCGACGCGTTACGTGATCCAGATTCACTGCTTCGGAATCTTCCGGCGAGCCTTGGATATCAAAACCCACGACTTCGCAAGGTGCAATCATTGAGGACATGGCGACTCAGCTCGTTGTCTACGGAATCTGCGAATTCTGAGAGTGAATGCCGTGTGGTGACAGGTGTATCCAATGACGCATCGACTTTGCTTCACCCCGGCGCAAATGCACCCAGACTCCCTTTCGTACTTATGTATGTCTTGAAGTCGGGTACTGGTAGATACCCAAACAAAAAATACAGCACGTAGTCAATTCGATCCAATTCAATAATAGCACAACAAGTCAAATCCCAAAACGTGAATGTGTCTACGACTAGCGAGACTTAAAAAACAACATACTCCGACTCGCTCCCCTCAGATACGACAGGGTGCGTCGCCCACTTGCTTAGCACTGCTTGAAGTCGGCGACGCGCGTCGTCGTCAGAGAACGACGCCAAACCGGAAATGACACTGGCATCCAACCCGGGGGCAATGTTCCTCGTCCTGCACCGACCGGTGTCAACAGTTGGATCGTCGGCGGGGTTCCACACCTCGTACGGTGAAGGAGGTGGTGCTTTAGACAAGGACTGCGACGATGACTCGAGGACGGAGCCGCCACAGGAAGCTGGCTTTATGATGGACTTTGGGAGCCAATTGGGGTCCACGTTAAGGCCGATATATGCTGCCCAGTCCATGACAAGTGGAGGAAGCACCGTATTGGCGTCATGAGGATGGGGACTAAACGGGAGTTTCCTCAAGGACACATTTCCCAGCCTCGTGCCGATCTCCATGTAATGGAGAAGAGAAGCGATAGTGACTCGCATGTCGTCAACGTCCTCGTCGCTGGCAGGGGGCATGAGCGTCGTCAAACGAGACATCTCCGCCAGGCAATGCGCCCATTCGCCCTGCCCAATATGAATCTTGCCTGTGAGTGGCGAGGCGATGGCGTTCGTGAGATTCTGCCTGATAAGCCTGTAGTCGGATAGCTGAGCAGTGGTGAAGCGGGATAAGTACGATCTACACAATGATTAGTCCTCAACAAACCTTCATGCGGAAAGGTATGGCACTCACCGTTCCACAATTTTGTGCTTGATCTCGTCAAGATCAGCGAGTATTGCCATGAGATGGAATATTTTCAGCATCATCATGAAATCCTCGACAACGTGGGTGACGCCAAAATCGGCCGGGGCGAGAAACTGAGAGGTGGAATAGAAGCGAAGACAAAAGGCGATGATTCGGAAAAGGGTGAGCGGGGTCTGGGAGGGCGAGGAAACGAGTTCGGAGACAGAATCCAACACCGTTGTATAATGCGACAAGGAAACAAAGTCGCTAAACAATCAGAGATGAGTGACCGACATTGGAGAAGGGAAATTTAGACGAACGTGAGAGCTGCATCATCCTCGACACCAGTGGCGATTCTGAACAGGAGAGCACAAAGCCAATTGGCTATGAAACTCAGACTAGAGTTCGAATCGGGTGACGGAGGCATCATAGCGTAGGACCACAGCGTGGAAAATTGGTTCGAGTTATTCATGGTGTCGGGGCTGGAGAGATGTCCACGACGCGCGAGAGTCATGCATTATATACCTCGCGGATAGACAGCCCATTGTGTAATCAAAGACAATGGCCAGTAGCATAGATTCAGGGCCAGCTGGATATATTCGGTAAGCAAAGGAGTACAATGGGCGGATAAAGTGGACGCGTTAACTCACGAGAGATTTCAGAGCATATTGGAAATACCACGTGTGCACTGGATTGAGGGTCACGACATGGAATTCTGCAGACGAAGAAGCAAATAATGCGCCTTAGTTGACCGCGCTTCCAAACTGTTCACAAGTGGGAGGACGGCGTGGGCTAACGCGTCGTGTTGATGAATATGCCAGCCCAAGTTTCGTACCTCCGGCGTTGTACAATGGCGTTTGTTTTATTCGGAAAGTACGGCCGTACAATGGCTGGAAACTGTGGACAAAATGATCTCTCCATTCGGAGCTAGGACGGCAAACGCGATTGTAGGCATTGCCAAACGCGTCGCTTTGTCCACTTTATAGCTTCGGTTCCTGATGACGAGAGTAAGACACACTCTGAGTTTTCTCTGAGTACAGTTCTGAAATCACCGTTTTTCTGAACTCGATAGTGCCTACTTAGTGGGCTCGGCGACATCCAGATTACTATGTGGCGGTCTGTTGACAACTTGGGGTGCGTTACGTAATGAACGACTCTGCTTCGGGATCTTCCGGCCCAGCTTGACTTCTAGCCTTCATCAAAGATGATGGTCTTGAAAGAACGCATCCCGAACATCGATTGCTCCCTTTTGATAGCTAAAATTGACCTCCAAGTCTTGCTCTGTATCAACGTGATTCCTCGCCATTCACGCATTGCCCTTGGATAGCTGCGCTCCTTCGATGATGATCTTTGACGGTGACTCGCCGCGTTCTTCTAGTTTTCTCCGGAATGCCGACTTTCTGAGTTCCTGGATTTGATTCAGCGCATGGTTCATATAACCTCCTGCAAGAGGTGAAGTCGGAGAACTTTTCCGATGAAATCCGCAATTGGATAGTTGACGGTAAGCTTTTCGTCATACTATCGCTGTTGTGCTCTGAACGCCCTCTTAGGCGCTCGTACGTGTTGCGCGCAGGACTCCACTTAGGATTCTCTGGCACTGGCGACTCGGACTCGAAACGTGAACTGGAGAGACTCTTTAGAAGGTCTGTCATATGGCTTCTCAGCTCTGACTTTTCATCGATTTTGTTTAAACATCGGCCATCGCAATGGCGCCGATGTTTAAACAAAATCCCGTCGCCCCTCCCGGTACACCAGAGGCCCGAGGCTTCACCTGCTCCTGTTTCAACACTGTTTAAACATTCTACATGTTTAAACATAACTGACCAAATTCGAACAACCCAATGTTTAAACCTGAATTCACAATTAAACACTATTTAAACAGAAGAGGGTGAGAAGGGCCCTCAAGGTCTCGCCGTTGAAACAAGATCAGCCAGTTTAAACAATCTGCCCAACAAGGTCATGTTTGAACACAAAAGCGAAATGTGCCTGCACGCGGTGGTGCATCACACAACCGCTCCCCCGACGGTCGCAACGTGGAGCGCCGACAGTCTGCGGTCACCCTACGCCCAGTAGTCAAGTGGTTGGAAACACGACCGCGGTCGACGAGGAAATGCTGGCGTGTTCGACCTGAAGATAAGTCAGTCAACGAAGCTTTCGTGGGCTATTAGTTTGTATTGGACGAAGAAATTGACTTTTTTTGTCCACTAGTCTACATAAGGAGTTACAGGTTTGCATTTTGTCCCCCTTGGACTTGATCTAACCTTCCTTAGGCCTCGACTCGCCTATTGGAATATCACTCAAAACGAGTTTAGTCACTAAAGTTTGCTACACCATCGGAATGTCTTCTGAAGTCAGAGCGCCCCGGAACACACTATGCAATCGCCGACGAGTCCAACGAAACTTCGTCGTCCACTGCTCAGCCAGGAAGTAACAGTAAGGTAACCGTGTAATTCACGCTGTTTACGACATCAAGACTCAGAGGTGCGTATTCCGAACGTGCTTCAAGTTTGTGGTAAGTGAGGTGTTATCTGGGATCATCATTGCCCTCAAAGTCCCTTAGGTTCCCAGGTTGTAAATATTGTGATATGCGCCGTTGGATTCACACAGCAATCTCCCATGATCCTCTCCTGCTGTCCGCGGAACGGAATTTCTCGCCGCCATGCAAGAATATCGCCTGCCTAGCTCAATCGGATAGAGCGTCAGACTTTTATCCTATGCGGACGATCTGAAGGCTGCGAGTTCGACCCTCGCGGTGGGCTATGAAATGGAAAATGGTAGGAGTGTAATTTTGCATAGGGTGGCGCAGTAAACCTCTGGGGGGTTGTTGTTGTTGTTGTTGTTGTGATACAGCCAATGGCCCACGGGACCGGCTGGTCGCAGTTAGTAACGGTATCGATACCGACCCCCCGGGAGGCCCTTAGGGTGGCGAAGTACTGTACTATTTTGACCATAGGTTCACGGGTTGTGACCTGTGACCTCATGAACATGTTGAGTGCCATGTTCATGCTGGTCGAAACTGTGTAACCAAAAAAAATTATGTTCACTGAAATTTCTAAGCTTGCATAGTTTTGAGCTTAATTTTACTTGTAAATCTACTTAAATAGCATAAATTCACTGTTTTCATGCTAAACAAGATGAAATGGAAGCAAAAACTGCCAAAAATGGGCCAGAGGAGCAAAATTTAGGTAAAAGTCAAATTTGTGACCAATTTCGGACATGTTCATGACCCCTTGTGACCTAGTGACCAACTACAATTAGGTTCGCATCACAAGGCCTTGTGACCTGTGACGTGAACCTACGGTCGAAATAGTACAGTAAACCCTCCAGGAGGTAACTTACCGGTAAGTTACTAGGGGGGTCCGGGAGGCCTAGGTATCAATACGGTAAGTTACCGTTACTTACCGGCACGTGACTTTTCACGTGAGAAGCGTGGCGCAATTTCTCACCAGTGCTTCTGGGCCTTGATTTTTGGCTTCTCAGCATGAATTTTGGCCTCAAATTGCACATGCTTCAATTGTATCTACTGTGCAGTGCCTTATCCACTATCTGTGGCCTCCAGTACCCTCCCATCCCCATCCGCAACCTCCTCTCTGGCCATGCCAATCACATGACATGTCACGTGTTAGGTAAGTTACCTACCTTCTGGACCTTGAGGTAACTTACCGGTATCAATACCGGTAACTAACCGCAGTAAACCCTACCGGTATCAAAACCTAGGGTTTACTTCGCCACCCTAGAGGCCCTGGTTTTGAAACTGTTACTAACGGTTTGGATACCAGCACGTGATTTAACACGTGATGTGGCGCCGCGCCGCCCTGCCGCCCCCATCCCGCCTCTGTCCTGCCGCTCTCAGCGTCTTCTTGGGCCAGCAGGCCATCACGTGAAAGATCACGTGCCGGTATCGAAACCTACCCCTCGACCTCGGCGGGTTTCGATACCGTATCAATACCGTTAAAAACCGCAGTAAACCCGAGGTGTATCAAAACCTAGGGTTTACTGCGCCACCCTAATTTTGCACCTTTTGAAATGTTTGAAGCGAGCGCCGAGCAACGTCAGGTCTAGGACGCCAGTCAAGCTTCTTCCTGTCATCATACAGCATGCATTCTAGCGTTGGAGGCCGATGTGAAGCCAAGCGCGAAAGGATGCCGGAAGCAGCCGAGCGCGGACAGCTTCAAGCAAACGCGTTGGTTGGTGTTGCGCCGGATTGGCCATTTGACTGGTTAGCTATTCTGTTTTTCATTTTGTCTGGGTAACGTTCTGTACATTTCTATTTATGCAACGTTTGATTGGGACGCTCTCATATTTGCGTGATAACCATACAGTCAACTTTTTACAAGGTGTGCTGAAGGTGTGTTGATAACTCCGCAAGAACGTTTGCTAATTTGACTCATTCACTCCCCTTTCCCTCACGGGTCTCTTGATCCCAGACGCGTTGCCGTTGAGACATCGCCACGAAGTGAAGGTGATTGCCATAATGGGACGCAGCGAATCGGGTGGTCGGGATTTACTCGGATCCTTCTTTCCTTACGACCACCACCGTCACCCCATTGCACGTCGCCGCCCTTCTCGCCGCGCAGGTCATTCACCGACTACTGGATCCGTTATGGACGTGATATCCGAGAGGCAGCTGATCACTTGTGCAAACTTTTTGGGACTCGATGTATATCCGACTTTTCCGGTAGGCTTTCAAAGTCTTTTCCGAGCCGCTATACCCAGAAGGCTTTCTCAGATGCACGACTGGCCGGCTTTACATAACATCGCTCCAGCCATGGATATCGACCACGACGAGCAGCGTCCCTTATTTCATAGCCACCACCTTCCCCGCTACACGCGACGTACCGACTACCGATGGGGCAGTCAAGCGAAGACCCAATATTCAATCTGCCGAGTTGGGAGTTGCACAGATCTGATTGGGACCGGACTCGATTGCTTGCCTTGATGCACTGCTGTTCAGGCCAGCCGTGCCTGTGAAAGGCTCATGACTTCGACTCCAGTAACGTTTGATAAAGCGTGGAATGAGACACGCCACGAAGGGGTGTAGAGCCATCAGCGGTCCGTAATCCTGTTCCTAGACCAGAGTCTTTTAGTCGGAAAGTCGACTGGTACGTCATCGAATGGCTTCCTTACTTTGTCGCTAATGACCGTGGTAGCCTTTATCCGCGGTCGTCTGGAGAACGTCGGCCCCAAGATCAATCCCATTCGGTTATCCTAGGTGTAGAACCCTCAGCAGTCCGTAATCTCGTTCCTTGACCAGAGTCTTTCAAGGACATCAATCTGATTGCGAATCCGCGTCCCATGTGAGCAATTTCCGTACTCCTTCCACGAGACCGCGAGTTTTGACGTGTTTTCCCGCAGACTGAAAACTAGTTCGGGCCGATCACTGGATGTGGCGTGGCGTATGCTCAAGTAAACATCTAGTACGGTACTTGGCGGGCTCGTAGACTGGGATGCCACCGTCTTTCCAGACAACGGTATTCGAAGTGGTGCACGCCCGTTCACTTCACGGCCTACGTTGGTTCTTAGACTTTCCGTACTCCAAACGTAAAGCCTGGTGTCGTCGCACCGATAGCGGAACCGCAGAGATCTAACGAACATGGTGGTTCCACGCCAGCTTCTTTGTGCAGCTGACAAGGGGCGGAGATTTCTGTTGGATGTTCACGAGTACCATTTTCGACACATAAAAGCTCGATTTCCGAGACCGAGAGCTCCCAACATCGCAGGACTCACCATGTTGAAACTTCTGCACGCCCTGCTATTCCTTGCGTCTCTTCGTCTCGCTGCTTCACAGGCGGCGGCCGACTTTCCGGACTGCGTTAATGGTCCCCTAGCCACAAATGGTGTTTGCGACACCTCTTTGGATCCAAGAACGAGAGCTACGGCCTTGGTCGACGTGATGACCGTCGACGAACTCATCGCGAACACTGGCACCAATGCGGTCGGTGTACAGCGCCTCGGCCTTCCTCCGTATCAATGGTGGAGCGAGAATCTAGTACGTTAATTTAACTATCTAGCATTCTTTGAATTGACCCTCATATCAGCATGGCGTCGCTTTAAGCCCTGGCGTGAACTTCAGCGCTTCGGGTGACTTCAGCTCTGCGACCTCCTTCCCAGAACCCATCCTTACTGCAGCCGCCTTCGACGATGAGCTCGTTTATCAAATCGCCGCCATCATAGGCAAAGAAGGACGAGCGTTCAACAACGCTGGTCGGGCCGGTCTGGACTACTTTGGGCCAAATATCAATCCGTTCAAAGATCCTCGGTGGGGTCGTGGCCAGGAATCGCCCGGAGAGGATCCATATCACACATCCCAATACGTCTACAGCCTCATTCTCGGTTTCCAGGGCGGCCTTGACCCAGACAGGTATCTCGTCGCGATCAACTGCAAGCATTACGCTGGATACGATCTTGATTATTGGGGAGGCGTTTCGCGCTACAACTTCGATGCCATCATTTCTCAGCAAGACCTCAGCGAGTTCTACATGCCCTCGTTCCAAACTTGCGTACGCGATGCCAAGGCCGCTGCCGCGTTATGCAGCTACAACGCTGTCAATGGTGTCCCGATGTGTGCGAACTCGTACCTGCTACAGGACGTGCTGAGGGATCACCTTGGACTAGGCGAGGACAAGTGGATCGTGGGCGACTGTGGTGCTATTGCCACCATGGTTTCCCTAAGCCACTATGCGGATAGTTTGCCGCAGGCTGCTGCGTATGGTCTGAACGCGGGCACAGATCTTGACTGCGTCAGCAGAAACACAGGCGGCGCATACCAAGAATACCTTGGGGCGGCTTTGGAGCAGGGCTTGACGACTGAGGACAAGCTGAAGAGTTCATTGATTCGGTTGTATATATCTCTCGTTCGGTACGTTCCGCATCTATTATTGTCGAATTCTTCTGAATATTTCTTCAACAGCTTGGGCTACTTCGACCCGGCCGAGTCACAACCGTATCGCCAGTTCACCTGGGCCGATGTCAATACCGAGGAAGCGCAAGCGCTTGCGTATAAGGCGGCGTCTAAGGGTGTCACTCTACTCAAGAATGACGGCACTCTCCCTTTCAGCTCGTCCATCAAAAAGATCGCGCTTATTGGTCCCTGGGCAAACGCAACCACCGCCATGACGGGCAACTACCAGGGACCAGCTGCTGCCTATGTCGGGCCCATCCAAGGCGCAGAGCAGGCCGGATACGACGTCACCTTTGTGTATGGAACGGGTATGAACTCGCAGGATACGAGCGGATTTGCGGCTGCGGTAGAAGCTGCTGAGGGCGCTGATGCTATCGTCTTCGCTGGTGGTATCGACAATACCATCGAGTTTGAAATTGGAGATCGAGTCAATATTTCGTGGCCTGGGAACCAGCTCGATTTGATTAAGGAGCTGGGAAGTGTGGGTAAGCCGCTTGTTGTTGTGCAATTGGGCGGTGGGCAGGTTGATGGGAGTGAGCTTAAAGTCAACGATGCGGTATGTCTATGTCTTGGGTGATGAATGAAATCTCATATCTATCTAGGTCAACGCGCTTTTGTGGGCTGGATACCCCGGCCAGAGCGGTGGAGCTGCGATCTTTGATATAATTGCGGGAAAGGCTGCCCCGGCTGGTCGACTGGTTACGACTCAATACCCGGCTTCGTACGTCGACGAAGTCCCCATGACTGATATGACGCTCCGCCCGAGCGCGTCCAACCCCGGTCGGACGTACATCTGGTACAGCGGCGAGCCGGTGTACGAGTTTGGGTTTGGACTGCATTATACGGAGTTCAAGTTGAAGTGGGTGAAGGGGCCGGCGAGGTCGTATCGGATTGACAAGCTCGTCGCTGCTGCTCCCGCTGTGGGACACGCGGACCTCGCGCCGTTCGGGACGTTCGAGGTGGAGGTGACGAATGTCGGAGGCGTCAAGTCGGATTATTCCGCGCTGCTGTTTGTGAATGGTACGCATGGACCGGCGCCGTACCCGAATAAGCGGCTTGTGGCGTACGCGAGGGTGCGTGATGTGGATGTGGGGAGGAGTAAGATGGCGAGGTTGGATGTTACGCTTGGGTCTATTGCGAGGGCGGATGAGGCGGGGGATATGTGGGTGTATCCTGGGAGGTATGGGTTTGTGGTTGATGTTCCGGGGAGGTTGGGTGCGAGTTTTGAGTTGGTTGGTGAGGCGGCGAAGATTTCGGAGTGGCCTCGGCCTGCTTGAATGTGGTCGTTTTGGGTTTCTCTCTCTTGTTTGTTTGCTTTCACGTAGTATCTCTTGTAGTTTTTGAGTATCACAAACATGTAAAAGTCACAGTGCTCTTTCTGTATATCATGAGTCACTGTGCAGCGTTAACTCGTTGAAAACTGCGACCTCGTTCGACGCGTATAGTAGCAGCAAATGTGCATCAAACTGATCACCATCGTTGTAGTCTACTGTGGCGCAACACATCTGAAGTCTTGGTTTCAAAGACTTGTGGCCGGAAGCATAGATACGCTGTTTTCTCTAGACCAACGACCAAGATACTAACACATGTAGCCTTGAGTGGGATTGCCGAGGGCACTAAAATGAGTTCAGTACCTTTCACTCTCTGACTGGGAGTCAAACCCAGCTTTCGTGCGTCAACAGACCTTGTTAAGGAGCAATGACAGGCCCGTGTACTGACCGTATCAGAGATGATTGTCCCGGAGGTACGGTGTCGTGAATAACAGTGCGGCGTCTACTCCTTCAAACCATGATGAGTAGATCAGAGCGCGTGTAGGAGAAATGAATGTGCATCTGGAAACTTGAACTGGTGTGGCGTAACAAATTTGAAGTCGTGGTTTGTACTTGGAGGAGCAACGCCCATACATATGGTGTTTTATACCGAGGTACTAAAATGTATCGTTGACGGGTGACGTTTCCGAAGGCAATAAAATTGGTTTCGGCGTAGTACTTGGCCCAAAAATTCGCCTCCGCTGGTCACTCTCTGACTGGGAGTCGAACCCAGCTCTCGCGCGTGAACCTTTTAGACTAAGGAGCAATGACAGGTGCGTGTACTGACCGGTGTACTATCAGAGATGATTGTCCCGGATGTATGTCATTGAATAACAGTGCAGCCTTTACCATGACCTCGTTCGACGTGTAGAACAAAGCGTGTGTAAGAGAAATGAATCTGCGTGTGGAAAATGATAAGCACCGTTGTAGACTTTGTGTGCTGTGGCGCAACATTGGTTTCAAGCCTTAAAGACTTGCGGACAGAAGCGCAAGGTACTAAAAGATGTATCTGTGGTTGACCGTTGCCTGGTCAATGGTTGCCGAAGGCAATAAAATCGGTTTGGTCGTAGCACTTGGCCAAAAAATCATTGCCTTTCGTCTCCTGACTCTCTGACTGGGAGTCGAACCCAGCTTTCGCGCGTTTATAGTAAATTATACACTGAAGGAGGATGACAGGCGCGTGTACTAACCGATATACTATCAGAGATGTTGTTGACTTGTCAGAAACTACCAAGCCTTTAAACACCAATGACTATCTGAGTTTCAAGGATCAGGATCCGAGTCGTCAGTGTATTCGAGTGGGAAGCTGGCGTACGGACGAGGACTGAACGAGAGTGGTGGTATGATGATTATCCCTCTCCGTGGCGCGACTAAACACGCTGAGTTTCCTGTGCCAGAGCCGGGTCGAGGATATTGGCAACCTTACACAAGTGTACCTCTTGAGGTTCATTACACAATCAACCCAAGACTGGCAAAACTTTCTGGATTGTTTGACAAGCAAAACTATGAAAACTAGACTGCGGTGATCGATTAAAGCTTGAACAAAACGAATAGGTGAGAGACGCAAAAGCTTCCGCGTCTAGCGTCCCCGCCTATTGGTGTACTGCACAGAGCTAAAGCGACCACAGTCCGACCCACACGAACCCAATCAGTCTCCGGCCTGATTCCGCTACTACTCCCAGGTGTTTCCGGGCGCCAATGACCTCTCTTCTAATGCGATACCGGGAGGAAGAAGAGCGTGGATTTGCGGGTGTGCTTGAAGTCCGTCATGGCCTCCTCACCGCAGTGCATAAGTCCTGAAAGGGCGAACGCGGCAACGAGGAGAGTTGCGTACGTAGCGAATGAGGTTTTGTTCTTTCCGAACAAGTTGCGCGCGGCGGTAAAGTTCTGTTGAACCCAATAGTCACTAGCCTCTAAGAAGAGAGTAGACTGACTTTACCCTTACAACGATTTGGTGCCATGTTCTCCTAAAAGCGACGTGAGCGCTGTTTCTGCACCACAGAGAGACTGTATAAATACCGCCAGAAACCTCTAATTGTGTACGCGTTTTTCAGACTGCCAAAGCCAACCGAGGATCCCAAACTGACATGAACAATGCCCAGAATCATGTCCTGCACGACGCGAAAGCATCTGATGACAGCTGTCATGGCAATAACGAATGTACGCCACGGATAGAGGGGTGGGCGGCTGTCGAAGTGGATTCCGAGGGATGTGAATCTGGGTCGCGTCCAAAATGATATAACAGGGTATAGCGCGTCGCAGACTCCTCCAACGCGTTCTGCGCAGTACGCGAATAACTCTGCGATGTGAGGTCAATGACAGGCCGTCTCACCGCTATGTACTTAGACGCCATCCATTGGAATCTTTAAACGTGTGAATCGACCGGCTGAAATCTTCGTAAAACAGCACTGAGCAGAGTAACGAAAGGCTTCCGCCAGGCTCTATTTGTTGTTGTCTTTTGAGCGGTTGTACAGAACTTTTAAGTTCTATAGCAGGCGCGGGGGCTAAAGGAAATGATCATTAGATAGGAACAAATAAATGAAAGGCACATACTGGCCAGTGCTGACTACCTGAGCACTGCTGCCTGATGCGGTTCCAGGCAGTTCGTGCTTCGTAGGGATTCGGAAGGGCATGATCAAAAGAGAGAGAGCTCCTTTCTGTTCCGGATGATTTTAGAACTGGTGAATATGTGATGGGTCTGTTTGTAATCTGACAGGTTTGAGTAGTTGGAATTGGAGCTAGCTTGGGACCAAATGTTCTTAAAAACCAGAGGGAAAGACAGTACCGTATTCGTCAGAGAGTAAGAAAACACAGCTAGGATGTAGGGTAGGGAAGCCACCCAAGGATCTGAAGACTGACTGCCTGCTGGAGTACCAGTGGAAAGAGGAAGAGCTGGGCTGCACAGCCACCTAACTTGGCCGCCGTGGAAAATATGCCTTTTCTGGCGATGCGTCGGCCGGCCGCTCCGCTCATCGTCTTTCTCTTCCTGCCATCATGCTGAAATCTCCAGAGAGTTTACCCCTATGGTAGACAAGCTAGGTGAGTCGTATACTCCTAATACTGTCTATTGCTTGCCCTGTAACCAGACGCTGGAATGGATGCTGGTCACCATATCATTGCACGGCGCCTTACACCAAATTTCGGAAACAGATTCTCACTGGCAAACGGGCGCATTTCATAGAATTTCCGTTTATCCTGCCTCGGCCTGACGCGACGGTTGGCTCGATTGTCGGCATTGCCATGAACGAAAACCATGCAGAAGAGAAACGACGCGAATCCGACTTTTGGGCGGTACAAGAATATATCCGGGACGGAAAACTTGGCCGCATGCACCAGAACTTCAGGTGTGTATACGTTATTAGTTTCTGAGCCAATTGAAATAAGTTTTTCTAGCTACGGCATGTCACTCAAACATCCAACAAACGTTCGTAACTTTGGAATGGTCGCTAGATATCTACCGAAACAATGAACGTCTCGCCGCTATTCCTTCTCGTTAACCAACACCTCCACTCAACTCTTCGGGTCCCGCCAGAGAAGGAATACCTTCGGCCGGTCTCGCGCGCCTCGGCTACATCCTCTCCTATGTCGTTCGTGTCCGCGTTCATATCATGCAGGACACATATGGTATCTCTGCCTGCTTCGGCCGCGTGCAGGTTAGGTTCTTCTCGAGAACGCAAAGATGGTATTGCACGAAATAAAGGCCAAATGGTGCGACAAAATCCAGATCGACACGACGCACTTTATTTGCACGACACCTGCAGCGACAGCCCGTGACGCTCAAGCTAATGGAAGTAGTGCCAGCGCGCCTGGTGTGGAATACCCCAGAACATTACAGCTCAGTATACCGCTCCTATATCCGAATTGAATTATTGCGTGCCACACCGAAAATCGGTAAGTGTCGCGGGATGTTAATATCTGAATTTTATCGTCTCATACACTTTCAGAATGGTGCCCATTGGCGCTTTTGATTTCAAATCCAACCCGCCCGGAGCGCCGCGTTCTCAATTACTTTCCCAAGTAAACGTTGGTCGAACCACGGCGAGCCCGGCTCACGCCAACAGGACATCGATGCTTCCTACCATGTGTGTTGCGTCGCCCTCGTCGTCTCCTACCCCGTCATCCACCCCAAGCTTGTCAATCAGGGTACTCCCTCATTGCAGGACGTAGACCGTAGTTGACTGTTGGAACGTCGCCCGTCCTCCAAGGGGGGATACGGGTGGACGAACTCCAGCGAGTATAGAGGTTCCGCCCCACGACGGACGATGCCCATGACGATGTGGGTGACACTGTCGATGTGGATTTGAATTGAGTCATACTTTTTACTCTTACCCAAAATGTTGTTTAGGCTGTTTAATTTATGCTGTCCACGCGCTGCTCGGTTGATGGCTTTGATCTGTCGGTCGTCAAATTTATTGATGTGATGGCTTTCAGAGATACGTACTTCCTTGGGAAACACCATCTTGTTCTCTAGAATCTAGGTTGGGTTGCTTTGAGTCTTGGGCCTCCTTGAGGAAAACAAGTTCTGTTAACATTTTAGTGAGTGAATCAAAATGAGGCTTGCAAGCTGCAGCTGGAACTCACTTTGGCTGGGAGCACTTGGGTTAGGCCCAAGCGGCGCGTGAAGGGCAGGCATTGACACCATCCATGAAAGGCCTTCGTCTTGCGTGATACGACGCGGTGGCGGCCGGGTTTGCTGACTTAACACAGTTTCGAATGCGTTATACGGAGTGTCATCCGTAATTTGGGCGTTTGGTACGACGACTGACTTCTATGTGGGGAGAGGATCTTCGTGAAGCCATTTGCGCTGAAGCGCTTCAGCCTTTGGTGGGATCGTATGCGAAGCGGCTTGTGAGGAGATCATATGTGTTCGCTTCGCCACACCATTCATACGGGCGGTTCGGGAATCGGGAGATAAAGTCATTTCGCATATCGCTTCCGCCAACGCGACAGGTTACGGATCCAGACGCTTCAAGCTCTGATATTCGGGCATACTTGGGAACCCCGCCCAGTCCGCATGGTGAGCTGTCATTTGAAGAGACTTTTGAGAAACTTACCATCAGGCATTCAAAGGACCTTCAGTATTCTGATGAGTCGGTCGCGGTGGAACGGCACGTTCTTTTTTGAATCCAGTCTCAGTCTGCTCATCACGAGCTCGGGGCGGGGTAGCAGATTGTAACGACGAAATTATCCCCAGCAAGTATGGACTGGAGCGTACGCGAGACGCGCGAGACACAACACGCCCGACGCCTGCGGTGCGCCGATCGGGATTTTCTTTGCGCCACACAATCTTATCGCCCGCCTAGCTCAATCGGATAGAGCGTCAGACTCTTATGCCATCCATAAAACTTTCATCTGAAGGCTGCGAGTTCGACCCTCGCGGTGGGCTATTGGGTGTTTTGAAGTGTAACTTTTGTTCTGCAGTGTTGTCTAGTGTTGCCGTATAAGCAGTCGTAAGTTTTTTGCTTTGTCCCCTTGAACTTGGTCTTCAGCTTTGGCCCTCAAGTCTCATTATTCAATCTTATTGCACCGTCCGAACGGCTTCTGAAGTCACAGCGCCACGGATGCCGTCGCTGATGAGTACAGTGAAACGTTGTCGTCTGCATTCATGGTGTACATTCGTTAACTCGACAAGCCAAAATGGGACTCTCGCGTGCCTCTACAGTTAGGTTCTGTCCTTGTAGTAAATTGACTTCCCAGTCAGTCTGAACTGGCAGTGGCTGATTGGCTCAACTTTTCCACCAGGTAAGAATGGATCTAGGCTTATGCTTTCTCGGCGATCAATAAAGATATTCACCGAGGACAAGAAGAGGGGTGTAGGAAGGGCAAGCTCAACGTTATCAAGTGTCATCATTGTGCTCAACGTTGTTTAGGTTCCGTAACCGTGCATGAGATTGTTCTTAAAGTCTGCTCATCACGAGCTCGGGGCGGGGCATCAGATTGTAATGACCACCTTATCACCAGCAAATGCAGACTGGAGAGGCTAGTACGCGAGACACAACACATCGAATCTCCCACCATTCTCGGCCTACGCCCGATCGGAATTTCTTTGCGCCACATAAGGATATCGCCCGCCTAGCTCAATCGGATAGAGCGTCAGACTCTTATAATAAAATCCGTACCATTTGAATCTGAAGGCTGCGAGTTCGACCCTCGCGGTGGGCTATAGATATTGAAGCTGGTTTGTGTTTTTGTGTCTTGTGTCCCCTTGAACTTGGTCCTTGCGTATTAGGGTGGCGCAGTAAACCTCTGGGGGGTGTTAGTAACGGTATCAATACTGATTCCCCGGAAGGCCTCAGTTTTGAAACTGTTAGTAACGGTTTTGATACCGGCACGTGTTCGTGACACGTGATGTGGCGCAGGCGGCGCGCCCCCCTGGTCCCGCCTTTGCCCGCTACTCCCTGCTTGTTCTCAATGCCGCGCCGCCATCATGTGAAAAATCATGTGCTGGTATCGAAACCTACCCGCCAACTGCCAGGGGTTTCAATACCGTATCGATACCACATTAAACCCTAGGTGTATCAAAACCTAGGGTTTACTTCACCACCCTATTGCGTATTCCGTCCGGGTGCCAGTCTCTTGTGAAATCACAGCGCCACGCGAAACACATGTATGACGTGGCCGATGAAACTTTCTCATTTGCCTTCTCGGCGTACATGAAGCACCTGACAATGAGGTCGAGGGCCATAGTTGCGTACGCGCCATCAAGCGCTTGTACCGAGTCACTCAACCTCGACCTAGTACTTACTCCTATCAAGTTTCTCACTTCACGACCTTGCCTAACTAATTGCACATTCACATGGGCTAGTAGTGTCTGATTGACGTTTCTGAAGGAGGTTCTAATATCTATTCGGTATTGCTATACACGGTGCATCTTCGATTCTAAATGGAGCGGGTATCGTTAAATAGAGTATGTATGCTGCTGTCTTTTCGCGGTGGTCTTCCTCTCACGTATACCACCGTCGATGAGAGGAGTTGTGTCTACTACTGTTTCGAAAGTCTTCTTCTACGGTCCCGTAGAAGAAAACCCAACAATGACTGATATCACTGGATGCTAGTAGCGGAACGCAGAATGTGCCGAGGAGGCGGAGTGCGATGAATAGGGCGCTGAGCAGCATGAGCGCTAATGAGACGAGGAGGCTCGGTAAGCCCGAGAATGGACGGATGCAGCTGAATGCGAATAGTGGGCATTTGATGAATATCCAAGCCAGTTTTATGATGAGGCGCTGGTGGCTGGCGAGGGTGCGGATGAAGCGGCTTAGGATGAGCGCCAAGCAGAAGAGGATGCGGGCTGCTTCGGGGAGGAGGCAGAGGGAGAGGAAGAGGAGGCGCGGGAGGCGCGCGGCGATTTGGAGTGCGGCGCTCATCCAGATGTTTGGGCTGTCTTGGAGGCGTGCTAGGCAGACTTCGTGGTCCATGTTGATGGTGCCGTGGGAGGTGTGTCGCGTGAAAATGGTCCCTTATTAAAGTGTTTGAAGACTGAGGACTGTTGCGCGGGCGAAACAGCCTGTATCTAGCCCGCTGCATGTGTGGTGTGGTCTTCGATTGAGTATTTCACAGACCAGGGGTTTTTCATGCGCCATCGTTGTCTTTCCGCGGAATGTTTCTGACCAAGTAGTCTCCGCGGACCGTTTCGACATTGATATCCTCAAGGCTTGCTAGAAGCATTGTATCCCCCAAGTCGGACCTGTACGTCCAGTGGAAGTGGTGTATGATGGAAGAGTAGTATATGAAATGAGCAGTGTAAGTACTTATCTTTGGCTTTCTCTCGCGAATGTCAGTGATGTTGCTTTTCCAAGCTTCATATTCAGATGAAAAACAGTTCCTGAATGAAGTTGTAATCAAGCACGTCGAAGTGTTGATTGCCTAAAAAGGATCCAGCCTATCGCGAGTCCGGATTTAGTCGGGTATGCTTCTTTCATTACTACCACCATCACCGTCAATTATTGCACGTCGCCGCCCTCCTCGCTACGCAGGACATCCTCCGACTATTGGATTCGATACAGACGCCGTATCCGACTTTGTGCTCGCAGGCAATAGAAACTTTGTGGGATACGCGTACGTTTTCCCAGCCATTTCCGCGTCGCTATGCCCTAAGCTCCTGCTCAGGCCCCAAAATATGCTGACTTCACCATGGATTTGACGCCATCAGCCGCGTGCATCGCGCACGACGCCTGGCGAAGGCGCACTAGGCACTACCGTTTCTACGACCAAGGGTATTGACAGGTGCGTTATATGCGCTCCAATCCCATCCTAGTGCTTACATTGGGTATAGCCTTACCTCTTCTAACATCGCGTCGCCCATGTACCGCCTCCTCGAACCGTCTGGCAAACCTTGCTGCACGGGCGGCCAGTATCCAACTACCCACGTTCAAGTTGGCGTACCCTTCGCTTTTCGTCCATCTTTTAGAGCAAGCCGAACACTACGCGTCAGCCGATTCAATCATCATCCTTCCTGTCAATCTGGTGCGTCCTTCATGTCAATCTCATATCGTTAGAATCTTATCCTATATTAGATTCAGTCCCTACAACCTCCTTTGAATATGCTTGCCAGCTCGACAACCCTGCGCAGAAACCGTCGCGTTCCCAGCTCCCTTTACCTCGAGACCCTTGTCCCCCGTATCACCACTGGTGCTTTGGCTAATAGGACACTCGACGGACGGCGTCATAAGCGGACCAGACCTGGCGGCGTCTACGCCGACGGCGAACCATTCAGGCGATAGCTTAAATGTCGAGGTGATTGTACGCGCTACACTCGACGACGAATTTCAATGGACTAGGACGAGTTCACAGTGCCATACGACCACGCGCTGATGATTAAGTTGTACGAGGTCCGCGGAGTCATAGAGCTAGGTAACCGTACCATGCATAGGTCTTGGATCTTTACTGTTGCTAAAGGTATGCTCTATGCTTGGTCCGTGATGCTTTGTTTCTGAATGACCGGTTTAGAATTTGGAGGTGGCTTGTCGAAGACGGGCGTCTCCAGGTCGTCTCGATCGTTGATTCATCGACTTGACCATGTCTCTCGATGTCGCACTTCTGGAGGCTGTGCGCAGGTGATAAGGAAAGCCTTCGACTGCTCTCTCAGCACATCCATCATGGCATTCAGTATCATCCAGAACTTTATCGACAAATTTAGTTACCCTCGTCGCTGCCCTGCTTGCACTGGCCCGTTCGGGCTTGTACCCCAAGAGCTTCTGGATCACATCATGTTCTACGTTGCCGCCGATAAAGCCTCCCTTCTTTCGTGTGCACTCGTCCATCCCACATGGACTAGCATCAGCCGGTATCATTTCAAACCTCTCGGTCTTGTCGTCTCCACTTCATCCCATGCTTACGACTATGCGAAGCTCTTGCGCTCGTCGCGTCAAACTCTTTCCTCGTCCATCACTGGCATAAAACTTGTAGGCGACATTCCGTTCTACGGTTGGCTCCCCCTCCCCTTGATCGAGCAGTCCCGTGTGCCCTCCTATAGCGAATTACTGCATGTCCTTGGAGCCAAGGGAATCGTGCTACGAATTGGCGCGGTGGAGAATGATCCATCTCTCGTCTATGCCCTGGCGGACTACTTCCCGGCCCTTACCGCACTCAAAGTGGCCTGCGCCTCGTACCACGACATCACGAGTTTTATGCGTGCGCTTGTCGGCTCTTTCCTGTGGCTTGCCGAGCTTACTATCGGGGTGGGTCAAACCGCATTGGGTTCTCCGGACGCGTCGGTATCCGGGTTGCGTGACGTGAGACTGGACATGCCGTCTTTACGCACTCTGCGCGTGGAGGGGTGGAATAACGAGCTCGTGCGCTGGTTGGGGGATAACATCGTGGGGACGCTGGAGCGGTTGGAGTTGGAGACCGCCAGCGTGTTGTTCGCGTGCCGCTTCGGGGAGGCGAATGCTTTACTTCAAGGTAATAGAGAGACGTTGAAGCATGTGCGGTTGATGTTTTTCTACCGAAATGGTTAGTCTGTTTTTCTTTTTCTTCTATAACGTGATGTACTCAGCTCGTGCGTTTGTAGTGACTTTTGATTTGTCGGGCTTGACGTGTTTGGAAAATCTTGAAGTTGCGAGTGGGATGCGGGAAACACATTTGGCGTTGGATGGGTGGAGGCTGCCGAGGTCGTTGAAGAGGGTGTATTTGCGGAATATGATTCGTGTGGTACGTGGGCGTTGGTGTGAGGTTGGGGATGATTCGGAGGAAGGGATGCTTTTTGAGGGTGCGGATCTGCACACGGCGTTTGGCAGTTGCTTAGCTTAGCCGTTACTCTTACTGGTTATGGTCGCGACTGGCGAGGAAGAAAAGCCAGCTGATAATGATGCTAGCTGTCTTAATAACCTCTGTTCCAATTTTTATCTTGTAATATTTACTTAGTACTACTCTTCTCTAACTCTTCTGTTCATGTGGTAAGTCTTGTTTCACAAACCTTTGAGTGATAACCTGCGGTTAATCCTCGGGAAGAATAAAGGTCTGCTTATTAGTAATTATCGGGGGAGCTCGTATTTACTAGTGTTGGTCTGAACGAAATCAAGCGACTTGGAGTCGGAAGTTTTGCCTAAATGGGATCCAGCCTATCGCGAGCTGGGGTTTAGTCGGGTCTGCTTCTTTCTTTACCACCATCATCACTGTCACTCCATTGCACGACGCCGCTCTTTCCGCTGCGCAGGGCATCCTCCGACCACATACTGGATTTGTTATAGACGCGGTATCCGACTTTGTGCACGTAGAGCGGATTAACTTCCACCTCCTCCGCCACAACCTCCTCCACACCCTCCACATCCGCCTCCACCACCACATCCCCCTAGGACGTATGATAAGATCCAAGAAGCTGCATTCTTGAAGAAACAACTTACCCCCACAACCACCAACCCCAGCAGCGCAAGCTGCCGTCCCTCCACCAGCACCCACAACATACCCAGTCGCCGCCACACACCCAATCGGCGCGTAGTACAGAGGCCTGGGCATCAAGAACGCCGGATCGTGTCCATCTCTCCGTTTCTTCTTTGTGGGATATGCGCGATATCTAGTACGTTTTCCCAGGCCTTTCCTAGTCGCCATGCCCTAAGCTCCTTCTCAGACGCCTAAGACTGCTGCCTCCCAGAACGCATCGCGCACGATGACTGGCGACATGGCGCGCCCTACAGGTGCTACGAATTATCTGCTCCTAGTTCCTATGGCCATTTCCGGGACTAGCCTTCTCCGTAGGGTATTGAAAGGTCCGTTGGACGCGCTCCGCTCGTGTCCTAGAGTGCTTAGATTGGATGTAGTTTTACCTCTTTTATTGTCTCTCAAAGAGTCTGTAATCCTTTGGAGATAGCCATAGCCAGTAACATCCAACATCAAGTACCCACACCCAAGGATATGCCGGCTTTGTTCTTCGTGTGTCTTTTAGAGCAAGCCGAATGCTACGTGTCAGCTCATTCAATCATCACCGACTGTCAATCTGGTGCGTCTTTCATGTCAACGCATATCGTTAGAAGCTCATTCTATATGGTTCAGTCCCTATGTTTGCTTAACTGCGCTCGCCAGCTCGACAACCCACTGTGGAAAAGCCGCCGCGTTCCCAGCTCCCTCCACATCGACACGTGTTATGGTCATCTCTTTGGGCGAAGGATATGGAATACACGAAGGACAGCGTCGCAATCGGATTAGACCTTACGGCCCTGTTATGTCTACGCCGGCGGCGGACCATTCAGGGGATAGAGTAAATGTCGAGGTGATCATACGTGCTGCACAGGACGAGTTCACTGTGCCATACGACCACGAGGTTCGCGGAGCCATAACGCTAGGTAACCGTTCTAGGTCTTTGTCCGTGATGTTTTGTCTCTGAATGACCGGTTCAGGTTTTGGAGGAGACGGAGGTGCTTGTCGAAGCCGGGCGTCTCGAAGTCGTCTCGATCGTTGATTCACCGACTTGACCATGTCTCTCCATGTCGCACTTCTAGAGGTGATAAGGAAAGCCTTCAACTGCACTCTCCTAAACACACTCATCATGGCATTCAGCACTATCCAGACCTTTATCAAGAAGTTTATTTACTCTCGTCGCCCCTCTCCATTCCGGCTGGTACCGCAAGAGCTCCTGGACCACATCATTTCCTATCTCGCCGACGATAAAGCCTCCCTTCTTTCATGTGCACTCGTCCATCACACTTGGACCAGCATCAGCCGGTATCATCTCAAGCCTCTTGGTCTTGTCGTCTCCTCTTCATCCCGCGCTAACGACTATGCGAAGCTCTTGCGCTCGTCGCGTGAAACGCTTTTCTCAATCACCACTGGCATAACGCTTGTAGGCGACATTCCATGCTACGGCCATTCCCATGTGCCCGCCTATAGCAACTTGCTGGATGCGCTTAAAGCCAAGGGAGCCGTGCTTCGAGTGGGCGTGGTGGCGGATGATCCATCTCTCGTCTGCACCCTGGCGCAACACTTCCCAGCTCTCACCGCGCTTCAAGTGTGCTGCGCTTCGGACTGGGACAGCCCGAGTTTTATGCGTGCGGTTGTCGGCTCTTTCCCGCGGCTTGTCGACCTTACTATCGGGGTGGGTCTGGGCGCATTAAATTCTGCGGACACATGTGTATGGGGGTTGGGTGGCGTGAGACTGGACCTGCCGTGTTTACGCACTCTGCACGTGTTTGGGTGGAATAACATGTTTGTGCGCTGGTTGGGGGATAACGTTGTGGGGACGCTGGAGCGGTTGGTGTTGGAGACCGCCACCGCGTGGTCGAGCTGTCGCATCGGGGAGGCGAATGCTTTACTTCAAGGCAATAAGAAGACGTTGAGGCATGTGTGGATTATTTCTTTCATTCGTGATGGTTCGTGTGTTTTTCTCTTCTTTTATAATGTGATGTACTCAATTTGTGTGTTTGTACTAGTGACATTTGACTTGTCAGGTTTGACGCGTTTGGAATATTTGGAGGTTGCGAGTGGGATGCGCGAAACGCACTTGGATGGGTGGAGGCTGCCGAGGTCGCTGAAGAGGGCGTGTTTGCGGAATATGATTCGTGTGGAGCGTGACGGTGGGCATCGGTATGTGGTTGCTGACCCGGAGGAAGGGATTCGTTTTGAGGGTGCGGGTCTGCGTACGATGATTAGTAATTCTTTAGCTTAGTCGTTACTTTTACTCTCGGTGTTATGTATTGCCTTTTAATCTTTGTTGCATGTCAGTTTCATAACCTTGCACAAGTTGAGATATATACTCTATACTCTTAGTCTAGTGACAATGAGAAGGTGTGGTTTCTTTTGTCCTTTTTGTGTCGCAACAATCGTCTCAAGGTGCCATTGGACGAGTGGACGGTCCATAAGAAATCAAGCGAGATGGAAGATGATCATGGCCTAAATAGGATCGGTCGCGTCTTTTTTCTTTACGACCACCATCACCGTCGGCCCCCACCATCCGTCACTCCGTCCGTCCTCTTTGCTGCACTGGATGTTCTACGACTGTGGATGCGGTATCTGATAGGCCGCTGCTGGAGGCTTCAACCAAAAAAGCCATGAGTCGTCATGTCCTGGCTCAAACATTCAACCAGGCCCCGTCTCCATGAGCCACGCTTATCGCGCATGACGACTGGCAGTAGCACGGCGACGATATGTGCAATACCATAGTCCTACAACCGATTACGGTCCTTATGTGCTCCTACGCTCTTGTCCGGGAGTGCCTACACAGGGGCACAGCCAGTAGCACGACCGGCTTGCGCAAGTGGTGTCATCTGGCGCGGCGACGATACGCTGCCTATGACCGATTACGGGATTGACCTGAGGTGCGTTGTCCTTATGTGCTCCTCCGCTCGTGTCGCAGAGTGCTTACATTGGGTGTAGCCTTACCTCTCTTAACATCGCGTCGCCCACGCCCGTCTGGCGATCCTTGGAGATAGTATCCACATCCAAGCTGGCGTACCTTTCGTTCTTCGTTCAGGACGCACACGAAAGGTCAGCCGATTCAATCATCAATAATGATGCTCAACTGTCAATCTGGTTCGTCATCCCAATGCCACGTCTTTCAAATCTCATTCCATACTAGATTTGGTCCCTGCAATACCCTACATCTGCCTAACCACCTTTGACCATGCTCGCCGCCAACTCTCATATCGCTACTAGTGCTCTGTTCATCTCCTTTGAACGAAGGATAGATAACACATGGAACAGAACGGCTGGGAGCGGACCTTGCGGCCCCGTTATGTCTACGTGCTGTCGAGCGTTGATTTCGCGTCTTGTCGATCAAGGCGGCTAGGTTGGTATTTTGACGTCTATGTTTTGTCTAGTACCTAATGTTATGTTTTTAGAGTCAGCAAGAAAGACAGCGGCTTCAATATTCGGGACCGTCAATCTCGTACGTCCCTTCATTCCAATACAACTTGATCGAAATCTCATTTTGTTGCAGATTCCGTCCGTCCTCGTTTTCGTCGGCTTCCTTGGTTTTGGCGGCTGGAGCGTGACAGCCGAGGGCCTCTGAGACTTCCTCAAGTCTCTCAATGTCGCATGCGGTCCATACATGCCAAGTCTCATTTATATTGGACAGTTGACACTGTCCGCTTCCCTCCTCCATCACAGCTACAATGTTTTTCAACATTTTCCGCAAGATCTTCGACAAGCTCGCCCACCCTCGCCGCTCTTGCACGGGTCCATTCGGGCGTCTACCCCAAGAGCTTCTAGACCACATCATTTCCTTCCTCGCCGACGATAAAACCTCTCTTTCATCATGCGCCCTGGTCCACCCCACTTGGACTAGCATCAGCCGATATTACTGCCCGCCTCTCACTCTTGGCGTCCGCTATTCAGGGCGTGCCAAAGAGCTCACGAAGCTTTTACGCTCATCGCGTGAGACGCTTTCGTCGCGTATCGCTGGCATAGTGCTTGTGGGCGAGGCACCCTTCCATGACATCGACGTGAATGACAAAGAGCCCCCCGCGCGCGCCTACAGCGAATTGCTGCAAGTCCTCAAAACCAAGGGCGTCATGCTTCGCTCGGGGGTGGTCTGTAATGAGCCGTCATTCGTAGGACTCCTCGCGCAGTATTTCCCGCAACTTGTCAGTCTCCAGGTGGTCTGCGCATCGCACCAGAATATGACGAGCTTCATGCGGGCACTTGTTGGCTCTTTCCCATTGCTTGCCGAACTCGCTATCGGGGGTAGATTTGGTGAAGTACCGGATGGGTCGCTAGATGGGTTGGTCGATGTGAGACTGGCTATGCCTTGTTTGCGCACCCTGCGCGTGCGTGGCTGGAATAACGAGCTTGTCCGCTGGTTGGGGGATAATGTCGTGGGGACGCTGGAGCGGTTGGAGTTACAGAGCGTCAGCGTGACGTCGGCGTGTATCTTGGGGGAGGCGAATGCTTTACTTGAAGGCAATAAGAAGACGTTGAGGCATGTGAAGATGATTTTTTTCAAGCCTGATGGTTAGTGTTTCCATTTGTCTATGATCGTGATATGCTCACCTCGTCTGTTAGAGACTCCTTTTGATTTATCGGGTTTGACGCGTTTGGAGTCCCTCGAAGTCGTGAGGGGGATGCGGGAAACGCACGCGTTGGATGAGTGGAGGCTGCCGAGGTCGTTGAAGAAGGTGGATAAGCTGGATCTCATCCTTGTGGTGCGTGAGCATCCGTGTGAGTGCGGATTCGGATCCAGAGGAGGGAATGATGTATGAGGGTGCGGAGCTGCACACGGCGTTTGGGAGTTCTTTATCTTAGTGGATACTCTTGCTCTCGATGTTATTGACTTTTAATCCTCGTCGCAAGTACATAGTGGTTTGTTCTAAGGGCCAGGAAATGTGAAATCTTCCTTGGCGCCACGAATGGACAATCAGAGTAGTGACGTATCCGCATTCGTAAAATACAGAACCAGTACCTCTGCCATTGGGCGAGTAGGATCGATCGCGTCTTCTTTCCGTACGACCACCATCACCAAACTGGTCTCGTCGCCCGTTCTCTTTGCTACACGGATGATGTACGACTATGGACGCGGTATCCGGTAGGCGGCTGCTGGAAGCTTCAAGGAAATACTTTGTGGGATGGGATGCATGTTTTCTCAAGGTAGCCACCGCACGACGAGCGGCTTATGCGCTACGTGAGCCTACGCCTAATTACGGGATCGATAGGTGAGTTGTATGTGCTCCTCCGCTCGTGTCCCAGAGTGTTTACGTTGGGTGTAGCTTTACCTCTTTTATTCCGCAAACTGTTTACCGATCCTTTAGGGATGGCCATAGCCAGTAACCCCAAGTAAGCTGGCGTGCCCTTCGTTCCTCGTTCATCTTTTAGGGCAAGTCGAAGACCTCGTATACCGTATACGATTCACTCATAAACAACAATCATCCTCAATTATCCATCTGGTGTGTTTTTTTATACCAATCCCACATCGTTGGAAGTTCATTCTATGTTAGATTCAGTCCCCACAAGATCCTACATCTGCTTTACCGCTTTTGGCCATGCTTGCTAGCTCGATAATTCATCCACGGCCCCAAAACCGTGGCGCTCCCAGCTTCCTCCACATCGTGTCCTCCGTCTCTCGTAGTGCTTTGGTCATCTTCGGATACAGTATTTGACACACGGTGAACGGCGTCATAATCGGGACTAGACCTTGCGGCCCCGTCATGTCTACGCACGGTCGAGCGTTGATTTCGCGTCTTCTCAGTCAAAGCGGCTAGGTCGGTACTGTGACATCTATGTTTTGTCTAGTTCTTGATGTTATGTTTTTAGAACAAGCCAAAGACAGAAGCTTCAATATGCAGGACCGTCAATCTAGTGCGTACCTTCATTTCAATACCACTTTTTCGAGATCTCATCCTGCCGTCCCTACGTAGAGACTGCTCGCCCAGTAGTCGCGCTCCCAGGTCTCGTCGCCAAGCGCTCTCCTCGTCCTCGTCCTCGTCCTTGTCCTTGATATCGCTCGCTTTTGCCTCGATATGTTCGACTCCCGCAGCGGGGACCATCCACGGTACCTGTTATCTGGGCTTTTTTTCCTCGGCTTCTTTGGTTTTGGCGGCTGAGGACATGGAGCGTGACGGCTGAAGCCAGTGAGACTTTCTCTAGTCTCTCAATGCCGCAGTGGTCGTTCTGGAGGCGGTGCGGTCCATACATACCAAGTCTCATTTATAACGGACGGTGGATACTGCCCGCTTCCCTCCATCACAGCTACTTGAATGGCTTTGAACATTTTCCGCAAGGTCTTCGACAAGTTCACCCACACTCGCCGCTCTGCTACTGGTCCATTCGGGCGTCTACCACAAGAGCTTCTGGACCACATCATTTCCTACCTCGCCGACGATAAAGCCTCCCTTTTATCATGCGCCCTTGTCCATCCCACTTGGACTAGCATCAGCCGATATTACTGCCCGCCTCTCACTCTTAGCTTCTACTATTCAGGGTGTGCCGAAAGGCTCATCAAGCGTTTACGCTCATCGCGTGAGACCTTCTCGTCATGTATCGCCGGTATAACGCTTGTCGGGATGGCACCTTTCCATGACACCGACATGAATGACAAGGATCCGCGGGTGACGAGCTTTATGCGTGCACTTGCCGGCTCTTTCCCTTTGCTTGCTGAGCTTACTATCAAGGGTGGGTTCGAATATGTAGAACCGGATGTGTCGCTCGATGGATTGGCCGATCTGAGACTGGCAATGCCGTGCTTGCGCACCCTGCGCGTGGTTGGGTGGAACAATGAGCTCGTGCGCTGGTTGGGAGATAATGTCGTGGGGACGCTGGAGCGGCTGGAGTTGGAGAGCGCCAGTCTGGGGGCGACATTTTTGGGAGAGGCGAATTTGCTGATCCAAGGAAATAAGGAAACATTGAGGGATTTGAGGTTGACTTTTTTGAAGCGTGATGGTCAGTGTTTCCTTTTCTTTTCTTATCTTCGCGATGTGTTCATCTCATTCATCTAGTGACTTTCGATTTATCTGCCCTAATGCGATTGGAGAACCTGGAAGTTACGAGTGGGATTCGCGACTCGTACGCGGCGTTGAATGGGTGGCGGCTGCCGATGTCGTTGACGAGGGTCCATTTACGGAATGCGGTTCGTATAGTGCATAACTACTGGTACCGGACTGGGATTTGGGATGATTTGGAGGAGAGTGTTAAATATGAGGGTGCGATTCTACAGGCGGCGCTTGCCAATGCTGTATAGTAATCAGATTACTTTCCATAATAGTATTGCTTTCAAAGTGGAGGGTCTTCATTGTGATTGTTGATGAGAAGTGTTGGAGCAGAACTGAAGACTACGAGCATTGTGACCACAAAAGAAAAGGAGAAAGTTGCTCTGGGTTACGATTGCCCAATTGAATGTTCGGCAGTTGGTCCGCTTCCTTCTTGATAACTACCACTGGCACCGTCCATTACAACATCGTCGCTGTCCTATCTGCATGGGACATTTCCCGACCTCTAGATGCAGCTACTC
The DNA here is from genome assembly GCA_036872995.1 of Hymenopellis raphanipes. Classification (NCBI taxonomy): domain Eukaryota; kingdom Fungi; phylum Basidiomycota; class Agaricomycetes; order Agaricales; family Physalacriaceae; genus Hymenopellis; species Hymenopellis raphanipes. Next base: position 190,144 of record JAYMDG010000029.1, read on the forward strand.
ATGCCAGACGCCAACGATTCGCTAGCATCGCGCTACAGTATACTGCGTGTCTCGTTTACTATAATGGATGCAGTTGTTACGCGCTCCCCTGTGGCCTTTGTAGTGCTCAAATGATATGAAGCCTTTCCGGTTTCCTCGCGGTTCGCGCCTAACGTTAATCCCTAGGCCTCTAGTTGTTGTGGAGCATTCGAAACTACTATTCTGCAGGAGATCTTCAAGAGGATTACTACCTCTCCACTTTCTTCAGAGCCTTCAACGCCCAATGTCCCTTTCTTCATAGCCAGCGAGTCACCTTGCTCGACGTACCCGATGTATATATCGCCTACCAGCGCGCCAAGACCCTGTATTCAATCTGCCGAGTTGACGGGGTCTTCGCGCTGTCCGAATCATTTATGCTCGCTGGGCCGTTCGGCTGCTTTTGTACCAAGTCGCTAAACGACAGACGGAGGCTTTTCGCTCAATGACTGCTGCCCGTGTCGTTGAAGATAGATGCTAGGTTCCACAAGTGGTATGGGCCATATCTATACGCGCTGGCTTAGTATACGAATCGTGGATCCAGCGTCGTCGTAGATTCATGACAACATGTGTTGATTAGACTGTGCTCTCAAGTATGATTGCCTTTTTTCTATTTCCTCTTGTCTCACCTACTTCAGATACTGTAGTATTTCGACCGCATCTTCACAAGGGTGGACACCGGACAAATCATCTTCACTAGGACACATCTTCATTTCGCCTAAAATGGTAATGGAATTACTATAAAAGGGAAGCGCAGCGAAGCCGCGCCGCCAAAAAAGGCAAATCAGGGTTCAAATTGTGCATTGGATACAGGACAAAGTGCCCAGATCTTCACTTCACAGGTGTTCTGGACACCGGACGTGAAGATCCGGTCGAAATAGTACAGTATTGCTGCACGTTAATCGCCGTGCTTCAAGCATGTGTTACTGGCTAATCAGGCTTCGTCAAGACACAAGATTGATTTTAATGAACATTTGGATGGATTATTTCTTGATTGACGAGTCTTCCGAATTTCTTCCTTGACATTACTTGCATTTGAGGCCACATCTCTGGGTATCACAGGTCTTGTCCTGAGTTCTCGAAATGGAGTTGAAGGAAAGGCTTAAGTACGGCGCCACACTTGAAGGTAGGTAGGTAGAATCGTCACATAAACAAGGGTTGTTTTATCCACGGATGCAGTAAACCACTCGGTAATCCTTCACGCCTCGTCTTTGAGTTCATGTCGGCGGCTGGGAAATGGCGAACACGTCGCTAAAGTCCAAGGCCCAGTCCACGTTACTGTCAACATTATCACCATGGGAAAATCAAAGTACATATCGCAGCCACTCACTCAGCGCGCACAGCCTTCAAAACATAATCATAAGTCGTCACCTCGGGGACAACAGGTAGCGTAACCTGGATGCGCTGCGGCGCGGGGTCTACGAACTCTGCGAGGATGCCCTTCAGCCCAAAGGCAGTGTCGTCGGTGCTCATGAGGAAGATGCTCCAGGGCGTGTAGTCGTTCGCGCCGTTGACCCAGGTGATGTTTGTAAGTTGGCCGGAGACGGGGTTGGTAGGGACGGAGATGATCAGGCCGAGGACGGCGGAGGGGACGAGGAGCGTGCTGGAGGTGGTAAGCAGAGGTCGAAATCTGAGACGAGGGGGAGGACCTCACCTGAGCAAGATTGTGAACTTCATGGTGGATGAGGATGGGTTCAGTGGCACGGTGTTTTATATATGAAAGAATGCTTGTCTGATTCTCACACTCATCTTCGATTACTTGTATACCTCGACCAGGAGGGACGTCGAAACGTTGATAGAATTCAGTTTTACGCGACTTTTCGGCGAAGATTGCCCACCCAGGAGTTGATTGAAGAGTCACGGGTACAAGGAACGACCCTTCAGCTTCAACGGCGGCCAATCTTGAGCGTCTCCTCGGACTGCATGAAATCAGAGAGGGCCGGCCTTCCAGCCGGTAAAGGCACTTTCGATAACTGCTGGAAAATTGATTGCTGTATTATACAACAGGATCGGCGGACTATGTATGTCCGTAGACAGCCTGAGGTGTATAAGGCTCCTCCAAATACTTAACATCTTCCTCCGACAATTTGACATGAATCGCATCTGTATCACGGTCAGTCGACTGCTATCACCACAATGTGCACACTCACCGATAGCCTCCATCATATTCTCTATCGACGTCGTCCCAACGATCGGCGCAGAGACACCCTCTTTGCTCAGGATCCAAGCAAGCGCGATCTGAGCCATTTTCAGTCCCTTCTTTGTTGCAAGTTCCTCAACCCTGCGACAGAGTATCAGAATGTAACTGGTTGGCTGAGCGTACATGATAGTCACCTCGTGATGACCTCGTCCGAACTGCCGTAGCCATTGATCATCCTTTAGATGCCTTCGTTAGTTTTATGAAGTTCAGATAGCTTGGTCGGTTTACCGATCGACGTCAGCTCTCTTCGTCGCCTTCTGTTCTGCGAGTGAACGAGCGAGCTTTCCGCGTGCCAAGGGAGACCATGGGATCGACGTGACACCGAAGTGCTATACAGTACAATGAAGATGGGCACAGGGAAGGAAAAATGGAACGACGTTATACCTTGAGAGTCGGGAACATTTCACGTTCCTCCTCCCGGTAGAGTAAGCTGTAATGGTTCTGCATCGAGATGAAGGGCGTGAGGTTGTGTTGGGTGGCGTAATCTTCGCCTTGACATGAGGATAGGCCACGCAGATATGAGACAGCCACGTACTCTGCATGATATGGACTGCGACGATGTGGTTGAGAACATTTTCGGAAATGAAGAACACCGGATTCGACGTACACTGATACGCATGACAAGAAGACATGCCGATGTAGCGAACCAGGCCAGTTTGTACAACGTCGTGCAAGGCACGCATCTAAATACCAACAGGAGTCAGAGGGTGAAGGTACAGGCCAATGAGCCTCACCGTTTCTTCGATAGGCGTGTCGTAATCGAAACGATGGCCTATACGATGGTCAGAACGACGGCTTTCATGATATCAGGTGGCTTACATTGGAGAACATCGATGTAGTCGAGTTGGAGCCTACGGAGACTAGCATTGACCGCGTCGAAGATGTGCTGAAAAGTTGTATTAGAGCTTGACGGGCGTGGGCATCCATTACTAGCTCGTGCTTACCTTTCGGCTCAGTCCATGCTGATTCACGTACCCGAGCTTGTCGAGCGCATCCCCAGAAAGGTGAGATATCTGCGCGTTAGCGGTATCCGGAGAAACAGCGCAGTAAACCTAGTACCGGACATTCAATTGTTTCGTACGCGTTAGCAACAAAGTTAATCCGCACCTTGGTCATCACAACAATCTTCTCTCGAACGAAGTTGTGTTGTTTGATAGCCTTTCCGAGAATGGTTTCCGATTCGCCGTGAGAGTAGGCCTACAAGGCCAGTCAGGCACAGCAAGTAAAGGAGACAAGAACACCAACATTAGCTGTGTCAAACGTATTGATGCCGGCGTCGTATCTGAAGAAACTCGTCAGCCGAAAGACGAAAGCACAAGAAGAACTGTTTACGCCGCCTTGATATGTGCTATGCCCTCTTGCTCCGGGAGAACCCAGGAATACCAGTCTGGATTGCCATATGACATGCAACCCAAGATAATCTTGGAGACTCTCAATCCGGAGGACCCAAGTCGAACTAGGAAAGTGTAGGTATGGATGTAGAACGTAGATCATGTGGCGTACCATATTCCATTGGTACAGGCATGAGGACACGTTGAGATACTTGCAGGTGAATTCAGATAGATATTGACGTAGTTCATCGCACCTTATATAGTCCGTGTAGACATAGATCTTCGAGAATTAGGAGACTGAGGTTGGGGGTGCGAGATACTCGTTTTAGACGACGTTTCCGAGATTCCGTGCGTCGTGCGATGCAGGTCGGACATAGACACGTGATGGGGAAGAGGAGTCGGACAGTCGCGCAGAGATACAGCAGGGCTTCAAATACTTTACACGTTTGCCCGGCGTAATGGTGAGATTGTAGTGTAAGTTACGGGTGTTCGAATTCTGTTTGTTGCGACTGTTGGTGTACGGCGGAAGACGGCATATCATGTGACTCAAGGTTTCGCGTGTTTCAAAGTCCGCTTGGGCTTGACACCATACCTTCTGGTGCACTATCGAGGTTTCCTATCCTCCGTTTCGAGTCTGCGGGGAAGCCACTCTGAAGTGTGCGTCTTGAGAAAGTCAGCTTTTTCATTCCTATCAAACTATTCTGAAGCAAGCCGCTAAATAGACGATATACAGCGTGGTACGTCAAGTTCAATCAAGTTGCGCGTGTTCCGCATTCTGCAGTCGTTCTCCCTTTGAGAACCTCATATTATTCATATTGTTCGACAATGAACTCGCGAGTATCCACGCCCCTCGCCACGATATAGTTTACCTAAGTTCCCGGTCGCTTAACGCGCCGAAGCTGCACATGAGCTCAAAATAGGACATGCGGCGCGGCCCGTCAAGCTTATCGAACATACCTAGATCAAGTATACCCACGCTTTTCGACGCTTTGGGCAGCTTTGAAATTGAAGCACGCGTTCTACCTGGTGTATTACTTTAAAAGGATGAAGGATGCTTAGCTTGCTCCTCCCTGCCTCTTCCCATCATCACGATGGCGCTGCATGGCCGGTCGACAGTCCCTTCGACCTCGCCCATCCACAATGTACCCATGTCCAACGAGCTGGACATTGAACGATTGAAGGTAAGTTTCATTTTCCAAATCGTGTCTCCTTATCGACGACATGCACAGGCAAAAGCGATTGCGGCGTCGACTTTTGATGCGGAGGCAGCAGAGAGCTTCAACGCCATTCTCCGCCTCGTCTACAGTGACTGCCGCCTGTTCCACCATTTTGCGGAGGTCGCAAAGAACTGGTTCGAGCGTCCGCTCACCATGCAGGGCGGCATCTTCCACGTGCAGAGCTGGTCCGCTGGTCTTATCTACGGCCTCATCAACGGCTTTTGCGATGAGCCTACTTGGCCGGATGACCGCCTCGTGCAGATGAAGGCGCTGTGGCCGTACCTTGGGGGTTGGATACAGCGACTCTGCGAGGTTTTTGTGCAATCGGAGTGTACCCTTCCTCTGGAGCATTTGGATTCCGCGTTCTACAACGCGTCCTTGTTCATTACTCGCCTCATCGGTAGTCCTATGGACATCAACTTTAGTTGTCGCTTCGACAAAGATGGACATTTCTGCCAACTCATCTGTGCGCGTTCGTTCCTTGACCTGGTCGTCAAAGCGTGGGTTCGGTCATCTTCATCCATACGACATCGCACCATCTTCAACCTGCTGGGCGGGGTCATGAAATCCATGGACAACTTTGGAATTTTCACTTGCCGGCAAGGGGAGCTGGCCTTCATGCAAACGCTAGACGCGCTTGGACCTTTTACTTCAGATGCTACGTCCCTCATTCCTGCTCTCCAGGTTCCCATTCTTTTCTCTCCATTCTCCTCAGACATGGACACCGAGCTCACCCTCTTATACCTTGCCCTGACCAGCCGATCTTCTCTGACCTTTCGTCGTGAATATCTCCGGTTGGGCTTTGTACAGCATGTCTGCGGCGTGTTTCAGTCCATCGTCTCGACCATACACGCGCCTTCCGCCGGCCCGAATCTCCTCAGTATCGCACCCCCACCTTCCGCCATCGACTCTGTAAACTTCTTTCATCCCCGTGGCGCCATGCTCATTGGCTATTGCATCCGAATCATCTCATGTTTTCTCGAGGAAGGCCAGCGGTGGATTATCAAGGCCTTGCGATCTAACCTCCTCGAGGCTTTATGCCGGCTGGAGTACTGGGCGATGCACTATCCGCGGTTCATGATGGACCACGGTCCCATGATTGCGGTGCTCTGGAATCATATCACTCGCTACGTCGTCCACCCGCTGGTCTTCAAGGCGGTGAGCAGGAGTCTGAACAGCGCGCTGAAGGAGCGGAGGATTCCAATGAGCATGCAGTCGCCTTGTATCGCCGATGCTATTGGTTTCCTGTGTATGGAAATGAGGCTTCTCGCACCGGCGAAGGCCGCAGTGAAGGGCATGGCGTATTCGTGCAGTAATGAAGAGGTCTGTCATTTACTTATCGCGGAATGATACACACTAATGATTTTGATGTAGTGCGACCGAACGGGTGTGACCAGACGCTGCGACTGCTGCGAGCTAAATTTTTATTGCTCTCGCAAATGTCAGAGAGACGACTGGAAGCGACATCGGAAGGAGTGTTTGACGGATATCGACGAGCTGTCGGATCTTCGGCCCAGCTTACATAATCTGTAGCTTACGCGTCCGCATTTCCGTCGTTGTATTCTTGCCGTTTACCACCATGTACAGTAGTACAGTTACCGTGGCCTAAACGTCTCTTACTTCGTTGTTTGCTTGACTCCCGGCTCTTGTTTCCTGGTCAAACTCTGTCATAAACGGCAACCTTGGTTGGAGGGCATACCAATCCGTCTTGAGTGACGTTAAAAACTTTGTTGGACGAGCAGTAGGCTGTTGACTGCTACGATGGACCGATACCAATGGTTTTCTGGATTCCCCGAGTGTGTTGACCCGTTCCCTTCCCCGAACCTCCCCCGCATGTCCGTAATCGACGTTAAACTATCCGCCGATGTACTGGCACCCGCGCCCTCGACACGGCTACAAAACTGTCCCCGGAAACCCCCCGCCCTCGACACGGCTTGTAAACTGTCCCCGGATACGGCCTCGACACGCCAGTGAAACTGTCCCTGGACCCCCGAGCATGTCGCTCAACCGCCCTAGTCACGGCCCGTAAACTGACCTTCCGTCGGCATCATTTCCACCGACATCCTTCTTCATTGCTGTCATCATTTTACCGCCGATGCACTTATCCAGACCGTGATGGTCCCTTTCCGAATACTGTCCACCGATGACACCGGATATTCAGGATTCATTTAGTTGCGAGGAGAGTTGTTGATTCGAGGGGATGCAGTTTCCTTTTCTTTTGTTGGTTTGTTGATTTTCACTGGATCCTCCGCTCGAGGGGATGTGACGGATATCGACGAGCTGTCGGATCTTCGGCCCAGCTTACATAATCTGTAGCTTACGCGTCCGCATTTCCGTCGTTGTATTCTTGCCGTTTACCACCATGTACAGTAGTACAGTTACCGTGGCCTAAACGTCTCTTACTTCGTTGTTTGCTTGACTCCCGGCTCTTGTTTCCTGGTCAAACTCTGTCAGTGTTCTCTCCGTGAAGAGCTTTACCGTCGTGGGCTATCATATGTTGTTTTCGCCATGCGCTACTGACGATGTCTTTGTATAGAAGCCCGCCCCGTACCGCGTATGAGTACTCGCCGAGTGCAGTACTTCGACGCACTCTTCCAATATTTGGCCACACACGGCCCTGACAAAGACCTTTTACTTACGCTCCGACGTGATTACCTACAATCTCGTAGACATATCCATGATACCATGCCGGACAAGACGTCGTCCAACGGCGACGACGTCATGTATGTGCTCGACTATACACGTCTTCCAAGACGCATTGCAATTATGCCCCTGGCACAGGAGATGCGCTCGCACCTCCCAGCCCACAAACCAATGATGAATACGACTGAGAACATTGTTCTCCAGTGGAAAATATCCTGGAATAATGATATTTTCCAGAATACAACGCGCATCGAGATTGATGTCAGCCCCTCGCCGTCAACGCACCAGAACTTTTAGTTCGTCACGAGGCGTTGACGGCCACAATCGGTTCGAGCTATACGCACGAATTGGGCAAAGAACTAAAGCGAGCTTCAAGCTCCAGAGCCGCAAACGATGCGCGCAGTAAATGTACTATATATTAGCTAGCGAAGTTAGTTCGCGTGAGCCATGCATTTCTCAAGCTGGCTCCCAAACTTTACCTACACGATGATCTCGAGCTCTCTTGTACCTACTCAGCCACGGTAGCTTTCCTTACTGTGGGTTTTATCCTCAGAGAGGTTTTCCCCAGAAGGTTTTGAGGCACCCGTTGGTTTATTTTCAAGTCGATCCAGAATGTACTGTACTTATATCAATGTTGTACTAGGAGGTGGTGCTAGACAGAACTTGGGTAAAGATAACATGAAGCACTGGTTGCAGGTAACAGTAAATTTTAAATGTCCGTGATACTCATAAACCTACGAGGGAACGAGCGATACAAGGTAAAAGCATTGAAACAGGAAGAGGAAATGAGATAAACACGTTCAAGCCGAGTCCGGCTGAGGCCACGACGAAATCTTTGTCGCCTCACTGGTACACTCGAAACTAATAGTTAAGCCATTTCCTATTGGTCCTCCATCCTATCTAGCACGATGACGCTTAATGAGCCAACGTTAACACCAACAGGAACGGATGCAAATATCTCGTCATTCAACGACGTCGTTTCAACAGGAAACGACGCCTTACGCCCTGGAGTCTCCGCGAGGACGAGCGAAGACACCGGCGACGAGAACCTCAACTTGTGCCCGATCTACGTTTGCGCTTCTCCGCGATGGGCATAAGGTCGGGAGCTGGCTCTCCAGTCTCTGCAGGCTTGGGCTCGAAAGGCTGCCTGATGGATGGGGAGTACCCTGGGCGAGGCGGATGAGGGGGAGGAGGCGACGAGGGCGACGCGACACGCATGGCGGGAAGCATCGATGCCCTATTGGCGTGAACCGGGCTCGTCGGGGATCGACAAACGTTTGCTTGGAAATGTGATTGCGAACGAGGTGCTACGGGTCGGTCGGATTTGAGATCCAATGCGCCAATGGAAACCACTCTGGAAGTGTATGAGACGATAAAATACAGATATTAACATCTTGCCACACATACCACTTTTCGGTGTGGCGTGCAATAAGATAATCCGGATAGAGAAGAGGTATACTGACCTGGAACGCCCTTGTGTCGCACCGACGCTACTTCCAGTAGCTTGAGTGTCGCTGCAGGTGTCGTGCAAATAAAGTGAGTCGCGTCGATCTAGATTTTGTCGCTCCATTTGGCGCAACGCCAGCCTGCGTTCTCGAGCAGAACCTCATCCTGCACGTCGCGGACGGATATACCAGACGTGTCCGGCATGGTATGAGTGCGGACACGAATGACGGATGTGCCAACCGAGGTGCGCAGACAAGCTGGAAGGTGTATTCCTCGTCTGTTTGTAGTTGAGAGAGCCGGGTCGAGGTGTTCGTTAAGGGTGAAGGGATGGCGATGATTGTTTCGGTAGATGTTGAGCAGCTTCGTGGTCGCGAGCACGATAGGTGGCCCTTCTAAAATTACGATGCTAGAAAAAGTTATTTCAATTGATACAGAAAATAATAAAGCATACACACCTGGAGGTCTGGTGCATGCAGCTGCAAGTTTTCCGTCCCGAACTCCATCGATATATTTCGTCTCGTAACGCCCTAAAATCGGATTGGCGTCATTTCTCTTCTCCATGGTTTTGGTTTCCAGCAATGCCGAGAATGGAGCCAGCTGTCGCGCCAGGTGGCAGCAGGATAAACGGAAATTCTATGAGATGTGCCCGTTCGCCAATGAGAATCTGTTTCCGATACATGGTATAACGCGCCGTGCCAGCATCCATGCCAGCGTCTGGCGACAGGGTAAGCAATAGACAGTACGAGCAGAATACGACTCACCTAGCTTGCCCAACGTAGAGGTAAGCTCTCTGGATTTTTGCATGTTGGTAGAAAGAGAAAGGATGATGAGCGCAGCTCGACGCGTCGCCAGAAAAGGCATATTTCCCACGGATGTAGCCTTAGGTGGCTGTGCAACCCAAGTCTTTTTTTCTACTGGTACCTGACTGGTACTCAAGCAGGTAGTCAGATCTTGGGGTGGATTCCCTGCCCTACATCCTAGCTTTGTTTTCTTCCTCTTGGATGAATATTTTACTGTCTTGACCTCTGGTTTTCAAGAACATTTGGACCCAAGCTAGCTCCAATTCCAACTACTCAAGCCTGTCAGATTACAAACAGACCCATCACATATTCACCAGCCCTAAAACTACTCGGAACAGATGGAGCTCCCTTCCTTTTGATCGTGCCCTTCTGAATCTCTCGCAGAAACTGCATCGGGCAGTAGTCAGATCTGGCGAGTATGTGCCTTTCTTTTATTTGTTCCTATCTAATGGATGTTTCCGTTAGCCTCCTGCCTCTGCTATAGAACTTGAGTGTTCCTATGTGACTGTTCAAAAGACAACGACAAATAGAGCCTGGCGGAAGCCTTTCGTTACTCTGCTGTTTTACGAAGATTTCAACCCGTTGATTCACGCGTTGGATGGCGGTGAATCATTGCCCTCACATCGACGTACTCGCGTCCTGCGCAGAACGCGAAGGAGTCTGCGAGACGCTCTACCCTGTTATATTGTTTTGACGCGACCCAGATTGACATCCTTCGGAATCCACAGACAGCCGCCCGACCCTTTCATATCCGTGGCGTACACTCATCATTGCCATGACAGCTGTCCTCGTCGGCTTCGGTCTCGTGGTGCAATACAAGATTCCGGGCGTCGTTCATGACAGTTTGGGATCCTCGGTTGGGCCGAACCGTAACATCAAGCACGTTGAACCGGATACCACGCATGTTCTCCTCAGCGCAGACACCTTCCTTTGTTGCCCACTGGAAGGCAGCAACACAAGCAACTTTGGCAGTCTGAAAAACGTAGTACACAATCAGAGGTTTCTGGGGTATGTATACGGTCTCTGAGTGGTGCAGAAACAGCGCTCATTTCGCTTCGGGGAGAACTTGGCATCAAATCCTTGTAAGGGTAAATTCAGTCTACTCTCTTTCTGGCGGCTTCTGGCTATTACTTTTAACAGAACGTCGCCGCCGTTGGTAAAGTTGTTCGGAAAGAACAAAAACACATTCGCCGCATACACGACTGTCCTCGTCACCGCGTTCGCCGTTTCAGAACCCATGTACTGTGGCGGGGACGCCATGATGGATTTCAAATACACCGGCAAATCCACGCTCTTCTTCCTTCTGGTATCGCGTTAGAACAGATGGTCACCTGCGCCAGAAATGCCTGGGAGTAGCGAGATCGTGTGGGTCGGACTGTGGTTGAGCTTTAGCGCTGTGCAGTACATCAATAGGCGGGGATGCTCGACGCGGAAGCTTTTCCTCTCTCACCTATTCGTTTTGTTCAAGCTTTAATGGATCGCTGCAGTCTAGTATTCATAGTTTTGCTTAGCGAACAATCCAGAAAAGCGTTGCTAGTCTTGGGTTGGTTGTGGAATGAACCTCAAGAGGCACACTGGTGTGTAAGGTTGCGAAGTATCCTCGACCCATCTGGCTCAGGAAATTTAACGTGTTTAGGCACGCCACGGAGTAACCTGGGGTAATTCTCCGCCACGACTACGAGCGATCTCAATGATAGTTAATCTCTGATAGTATATCGGTGAGTACACGCGCCTGTCATAAGTGGATTGAGACATCACCGTGCGAAAGCTGGGTTCGACTCCCAGTCAGAGAGTCGAAATATGGCGAACAAGTGTTTTTGGCGAAGTACTACGACCAAACCGATTTTATTTCCTTCGGAAACCGGGCAACGGTCAACCACAGATGCGTGTTTTAGTACCTTTAGGGTGGCGCAGTAAACCTCCCAGGGGTGTTACTAACGGTATCGATACCGGGCCTCCGGGAGGCTATGGTTTTGAAACCGTTAGTAACGGTTTCGATACCAGCACGTGATTATTCACGTGATCCGCGTGGCGTCAATTTTCGCTGAGAATCTTCTATCATCTGCCCGGGTGTTCCATGCTTTCAACTGTGACTAACAGCAAGTAAATAAGGCTTCTCCAGTGCTTCTTTTGCTTCAAGATCTGCCATACTGTGGGTGGCGAGGGTGAACGAAGGGACGGCCACGAAATTTGGCTGAGAAAGTCACGTGAATGGTCACGTGCCGGTATCGAAACCTACCTCCCCACCGGGGTAGGTTTCAATACTGTATCGATACTGTTAATAACCGCAGTAAACCCGAGGTGTATCAAAACCTAGGGTTTACTGCACCACCCTAAGTACCTTGGTCTAACACAGTGTCACGGTATCTATGCTTCGCTCCGCAAGTCTTTGAAACCAAAACTTCAAGCATGTTGCGCCACAGCACACAAAGTCTACAATGGTGCCTATCAGTATGAGACACATGCATTTCTCCTATACACGCGCGGCTTTGATCTCCGCGAACGAGGTCATGGTAAAGGTTGCACCGTTATTCATGGCCTACATACGGGGCAATCATCTCTGATAGTACACCGGTCAGTACACGCGCCTGTCATTGCTCCTTAGTCTAAAAGGTTGACGCGCGAAAGCTGGGTTCGACTCCCAGTCAGAGAGTGTAGGCTGGTGATGAAGTTTTGGGCCAACCAAAGTTCAAACCGATTTTATTGCCTTCGGCAACCCACATGTCAAGGATACTGTGCACGTATGTTAGCACCTTGTTCTAAAACACTGCATCTCTGGGCGTTGCCCTTCCAAGTACAAACCACGACTTCAAATTTGTTACGCCACACCAGTTCAAGTTTCCCGATACATATTCATTTCTCCTACACGCGCACTGATCTACGCGTCGAACGAGGTCATGGTAAACGCTGCACCGTTATTCATGACCTACACACAAGCCAATCATCTCTGATAGTACACCGGTCAGTACACGCACCTGTCATTGCTTCCAAAGGCGTATAGAGGCGCGAAAACTGGGTTCGACTCCAGTCAGAGAGTGAAAAAAAATTCGTGTAACGAAATTTTTGGCCTAAATATTCCTTTCGGTAACCTCACTTGGCAAGGATACGTTTTAGCACCTCTATCTAAAACACGACATCTAAGGTTATTGCCCTTCCAACTCCAAACCAAGACTTGAAATGTGTTACGCCACAGCAGACAGTCTACAACGGTGCCTATCAGCGTGATGCACATTCGTGTCTCCTAAGAAAACGCGCCCCCGGTCTATGCATTGAACGACCTGGTCATGATTTTGAGCGAGTAAAGGTTGCACTGTTATTCATACATAACATACAGAAAGAGGACTGCTACTTTTGAATGTCCGCGATACTCCAAAACTACAAGCAATACGACGTAAAACCAAACGAACAATGGACAGAAAAACAAAACGACCACACTCAAGCAGGCCGAGGCCACTCCGAAATCCTCACCGCCTCCCCAACCAACTCAAAACCCACACCCAACCGCCCGGGAACATCAACCACAAACCCATACTTCCCAGGATACACCCACATATCACCCACCTCATCCGCCCGCGCAATAGACCCAAGCGTAACATCCAGCCTTGCCGTCTTACTCCTCCCCACACCCACATCACGCACCCTCGCATACGCCACAAGCCGCTTATTCGGATACGGCGCAGGTCCATGTGTGCCATTCACGAACAGCAGCGCCGAATAGTCCGACTTGACCCCTCCGACATTTGTCACCTCCACCTCGAACGTCCCGAATGGCGCGAGGTCCGCATGTCCCACAGCAGCAGCAGCAACGAGCTTCTCAATTCGATACGACTTCGCCGGCCCCTTCGCCCACTTCAACTTGAACTCCGTATAATGCAGCCCAAACCCAAACTCGTAGACCGGCTCGCCGCTGTACCAGATGTACGTGCGACCGGGGTTGGACGCGCTAGGCCGGAGCGTCATATCCGTCATGGGGACCTCGTCAACATACGAAGCGGGGTATTGAGTCGTAACGAGTCGACCAGCCGGGGCAGCCTTTCCCGCAATGATATCAAAGACCGCAGCTCCACCACTTTGGCCGGGGTATCCAGCCCACAAAAGCGCGTTTACCTAGATCGACATCAGATTATGGATAAAATCCAAGACGCAGACGTACCGCATCGCTCTCCTTAAGCTCACTCCCATCAACCTGCCCACCGCCCAATTGAACGACAACAAGCGGCTTACCCAAAGCCCCCAACTCCTTAATCAAATCGAGCTGGTTCCCAGGCCACGAGATAGTCACTCGATCCCCAATTTCCGCCTCGATGGTATTGTCGATACCGCCAGCGAAGACGATAGCATCGGCGCCCTCGGCAGCTTCTACCGCAGCCGCAAATCCGCTTGTATCCTGCGAGTTCATACCCGTTCCAAACACAAAGGTGACGTCGTATCCGGCCTGCTCCGCGCCTTGGATGGGCCCAACATACGCTGCAGCTGGTCCTTGGTAGTTGCCGGTCATCGCGTCGGTTGCATTTGCCCAGGGACCAATAAGCGCGATTTTTTTGATAGATGAGCTGAAAGGGAGAGCGCCGTCATTCTTAAGTAGAGTGATGCCCTCAGACGCCGCCTTATACGCGAGCTGTTGGGCTTCCTCGGTATTTACATCCGACCAGGTGAACTGACGATACGGCTGTGACTCGGCCGGGTCGAAGTAGCCCAAGCTGTTGAAGAACTATTCAGAAGAATTCGACAATAATAGAGGCAGAACGTACCGAACCAGAGATATATACAGTCGAATCAATGAACTCTTCAGCTTGTCCTCAGTCGTCAATCCCTGCTCCAAAGCCGACCCAAGATATTCTTGGTACGCGCCGCCTGTGTGTACGCTGACGCAGTCAAGATCTGTACCCGCGTTCAGCCCATCGGCAGCGGCCTGTGGCAAACTATCCGCAAAGTGGTGAAACGAAAACATGGTCGCAATAGCACCACAGTCGCCCACGATCCACTTGTCCTCGCCCAGTCCAAGGTGATCCCTCAGCACATCTTGAAGCAGGAAGGAGTTCGCACACATCGGGACGCCGTTGACAGCATTATAACTGCACATCACGGATGCGGCCTTGGCATCGCGTACGCAGGTCTGGAATGCGGGCGTGTAAAACTCGCTGAGGTCCTGCTGAGAAATGATAGCATCAAAGTTGTAGCGCACAACGCCTCCCCAATAATCGAGATCGTATCCCACGAAATGCTTGCAGTCGGCCGCGACAAGGTACTGGGTTGGATCGAGACCGCCCTGTAAACCGAGAATGAGGTTGTAGACATATTGGGATGAATGGTATGGATCCTCTCCGGGCGTTTCCTGACCACGACCCCACCGAGGATCTTTGAAAGGATTGATATTGGGCGTGAAGTAGTCCAGACCGGCCCGACCAGCGTTGTTAAACGCTCGTCCTTCTTTGCCTATGATGGCGGCGATTTGATGGACGAGCTCATCGTCAAAGGCGGCTGCAGTAAGTATGGGTTGCGGGAAGGAGGTTGCAGAGCTGAAGTCGCCCGAAGCGCTGAAGTTCACGCCAGGGCTGAAAGCAACACCATGCTAATATGAAGGTCAATTCAAAGAATGCTAGATAGCTAAAATCGCTTACTAGAGCCTCGCTCCACCACTCGTACGGAGGAAGACCGAGGCGCTGTACACCCACGGCACCGGTGCCAGTGTTAGCGATGAGTTCGTCAACGGTCATCGCGTCGACCAAGGCCGTAGCTCTCGTTCTTGGGTCCAAAGAGGTGTCGCAAACACCATTTGTGGCTAGGGGACCATTAACGCAGTCCGGAAAGTTGGTCGCCACCTGTGAAACAGCGAGACGAAGAAACGCAAGGACTAGCAGGGCGTGCAGAAGTCTCGACATGATTAGTTCTGCGATGATGGGAGCTCTCGGTTTCGGAAAGCGAGCTTTTATGTGTCGAAAATGGCACTCGTGAGCATCCAACAGAAATCTCTGCCCCTTGTCAGCTGCACGAAGAAGTTGGCGTGGAACCTCCATGTTCGCTAGTTCTCTGCGGTTCCGCTATCGGTGCGACGACACCAGGCTTTATGTTTGAAGGGCGGAAGGGTTAAGAACCAACCTCGCGGGCCGTGACGTGAAGGAAGCCCAGTACTTCGAATACACCTGTCTGGAACGACAGTGGCATCCCAGCAGCTTCTAATTAGCCCGCCGATTACAGCGCCAGATGTGTACCCGAGTATACGCCACGGCACATCTGATCGGCTCGAGCTTTGCTCTCAGTCTACAGGAAAACACATCAAAACTGGTGGTCCCGTGGTAAGAGTGTAGTAATTGCTCACATGGGAAGTGGATTCACGATCTGATTGCAGTTCTTGAAAGACTCCGGTCAAGGAACAAGATTACGGACTGCTGACGGCTCTACACCTGGATTAACCGAATGGGATTGATCTCGGGAACGTTCTCCAGAAGACCGCGTATAATGGCTATCACTTTCATCAGCGACACAGCAAGCAAGTTTACTGTAACAACCTACAGGTTGACTTTCCGAATATTTCAATAAGTCCTCGCACAAATCGTCGTCTGCTTGTTCTTTTGCGAACTCGATAGCCTGAAATGTAAGTTAATGATATCAATCACGCACAAGGCCAAAGCGACCGACCTGTCGAACGTCGCCAAGCCTTTCAGTAATGAGCGTCAACGCTAGCTTCTTATTACCCATTGGTCCCAGCAGGTATACCATTTCGCGGACCGGATCCTTGTCTTGACAGACTCGGTACGCCTGAGTTCTACAGTCAGTTCCTTCATGATAACGTCGCCATCATAAAGCGTACTTACCCTCTCCAAGTTGTAATCCGTACTACTACTAGCGTCGATCAAGCTCGGTCACGAATATTCTGAATACAGTTTCAGCTACCAAATCAAGCGTCAATAAGGTCATACACTGGACGCTTGAAAGCATACCAATTTATCCGCATGCTGAGCAACCAGATGCGAATCCCTCGCAAACGACGCGTCAAGAACAAGAACAAGCGACTCCAATTGACGGACGACACGTTCCCCTACGAAGGAAGTTAATCATCTACGGCCTCCGCTCGTTTGGGAGAACTCACAGAAATAGATCCACTAGCCGAGTAATAGCGTCGCTCTTCCGTTCCTCAATCGTCTCCCCAGCCTCTTCTCGCTTATGCATAAGCTCGTGGCAAAATTCCACAAGAAGCAGAGTCTAATCTTTCATGACGCTCAGGGCATCAGCAGCAAGCTCACCCGAACACAAAATAATCCGCAGTGGGGGACGGTCTGTCTGTTTACGTGCTTGCTTCGAGCGTTGTTCGGGCGTTTCATCGTTAAACGACATGTCAAGTCACGTGTAAGCGAGGATGAGTAGGAAAGAAGGCGTAGAGACTGGCGCTGTCACGGATGGGCCGCGAGATGCTCCGAAGTATAGTCGGGGCGAAGGAGAACAGAGGTTTGCATGGAAGACCTCTGTGATCGCTGGGCTAGGTAGCCCAGGCGGGGAAGGTCCCAAAGGAGAAGGGGAAGAGGCAGGAAGAGAGAACGGGATTCGGGTGTCCGGGTATTCGGGTATCCAGTCGGGTACACAATGGTAGCAGAATCCCGCAGTAGAAGTAGCATGCGTTTAGTCGTAGCACAGCCACACAATCCATCGTCTTCCCATCATCACCCTTCGCGAGTGGTCAGGCCGTCAGGAACCCCTAGCCCATCTGGTGATGAGGACGGGATTCGAAGCAAGCATTTCGGACCAACGCGTTATTTTCTTTCTCGTGTTCACGTGGATTTGGCTCGGTGTCGTTAAACGTGTTGGATTGGCCTCGTGTTTTACTCCAGGACAAATGGGTGGCTGTGATATCGACAACGCGACTTTCTATGGCGATGGACGCGAGGGCGAGAACGCTGGAGAGTTCATCGATCGCATTTCCCGCTACTTTCTAATTCATGCCGACACAATCCCCGACGATAACACGAGATTCCAAATTCTGAAAACACTTTTCCCCCGCCACTCTGACGCACATCAATGGATCGATAAAGTAACCACAAATACCACGAATCCAATAACAACTTGGGAATCCACGCGCGCCGTGCTGGGATTAAAAGACGCATTCGAGGTGGAGTGGCCGGATGTCACTCCAGCGGAAAAACGGCCTCATGAGAAGCGAGCAGCGCTGTTAGCGAAGGCGACTGAGTTGACGGAGGAGAATATGACGAGCTGGGTGATGGTTGGTGGCATTAAGCAGATGATGATTCGCGTGTGGGTCAATGCCGTCACACGCTTGGCTCACCAAATTCCAGACATTGCGGGGCTATGCATCGACGACGTCAAGGACCGCATGCCACGTTCATTGAGAGCGCATCTAGTTGGCGTTCCGATAACGACCTGGACGGATTTCAGACTGGCGGTCGACGAGCTCACTTTGACGCAACTTTTATTCTTGCAGGCCGAAGGCGTTCGACTTGCACGTTTCGAGGAGCAGAATACTGCGCTTAGGGCACTGGAGGCTATGCTCAGGACCATACCCACCTCACATCCTGTACCGCGCGCATTTCCTCCCCAGATTCCAAAAGTCGCGCCGGTTTCGAGCATATGCACATACAAATCTTTCCCACCATTGACGACCGCATCTTCCGCATCTTTATCATCTATCGATGTTACACCAGTACTTCAGCACAACGTCGAGACTTCGGTAAACACTTCTACTACAGAAATACTTCCGATCGTGTACGACAATGAAGACGAATTTATGTTTTATTCTGCTGATGCTGGAGTCAACGATAACGGACAGAAGCGAGAGCCGGTACGACGAGATGTGCCGTACACGCAACGTGTAATCTTGGAGGGTCCACGAGGAGAGAATGT
The DNA here is from genome assembly GCA_036872995.1 of Hymenopellis raphanipes. Classification (NCBI taxonomy): domain Eukaryota; kingdom Fungi; phylum Basidiomycota; class Agaricomycetes; order Agaricales; family Physalacriaceae; genus Hymenopellis; species Hymenopellis raphanipes. The sequence continues at coordinate 208,649 of JAYMDG010000029.1, forward strand.
GAGACTCATAGCAGTGTTTGACGATGGCTCTATGGTGGGAGCCATTGATTCTGCTGTTTACCAAAGAGTGGCTCATCGCCTAAGTCCATTGAAGCAATCATCACGATGGCTGCGAATGGCAAATGGTGTTCGTGTACGCTCAGAGGGAGTGTGGGAAGGGAAAGTTACAGTGGGAGGAGTGGTCGGAACGGGCGCATTTGAGATATTTGCAGGAGGCGGGAGCTGGGTACGGTAAGCGGGAGGGCCAAGGATGGTTTTTGACTTTTGTCATGGGCCACCGGCTGTGATCGGGTAGGTCGGCCGTTCGATTACCACTCAGTGCACTATTATCATACACTTTTTCAACACTCGTACACCCAGTGCGACTACTGGCACACCCAGTGTGGCGCAGCGCAGCCATATCTAGCATGCATATGCACTGTTCTAGCACTTGTAAGTTAACAAAGAAGGGCAGATACATTCTCTAGGACCTAGTACTGGTTACGTAGCACGTAGAAACATCTAGATTTAGTCCACGTCACTCTCATCTTCAGTGTTCTTAGCTAAACCTTCACCAAGCGCTGGAAGACCCAGGTCCTGGCACCTCGCAATACATCCATGCATGCCTTGGAATACTTCAATACTTTCTTGGCCCCCATCACCAACTCCACTGTCTCTATAACGCTGTGAGCAGTAGTTTAGTCAACAAAAAGTGCTTGCAGGACGTACTGTGTGGCTGTATGCATCATACAATCAAAGAGTATGTTCTTACCACGAAAGGGAGATGCTTTAAGTGGATTAGAAGCTATCAAATTGAAAGAAGGTGCTAGGACTCACTTTGAATATCGGCGAGTACTACAGTCTGATGCGAGTACTCGAACACAAAGTGAGCAAAGGTGTTCAAAACACTTCCAAGCTTGTTGAAGGTGTGAGTTGGATGATGATTGGTGCCACTCCACTTGACAGATGCTGTTGTGCGCTTTGGCTCAAAGAGCCAGGCTGTTGTCCAATTATTCTTGTCCACCAAACCTTCGTTGCTTGGAAACGATACAAGAGCCTCCCGTTCCAGAAAATCAGCAGGAGTACTGCAAGAGGCAGGACAGCCATGTCCATGGGGATGGGGAATAACCGCTTCCAACACAATGAGATACTCGGTTACATCAAGGTCTGGTTAAAAGGTCAGAAGGTCATAGTATATCTGTTAACAAAGACACGTACAGGTTTGATCACCAACACTGTCCACACCCTCACGACGAGCGCACTCTTGAAAGTGATTCAAGAAGTACTTGGCCTTACTAAGGCGCTCTCCTTCTTTGGCAATTTCTTTCTGGTTATCCTCTAGACTGACGCACTCTGGACCATGCCCAACATTATAGAAGCGTTTCGCTGCCCATTGAGAGCCACGAAGAGTTGCCTAATAGACTGAATGAGGTGTAGAATGAAATATGAAACATAAATACGCACAGCATAGACCTTTTGGGTCATTCCTTCAGCGAAAGGCTTATCAGCTAGAGACCTCAACGAGTCCGACGTGAGTCAGACTCGCGACTCGTGACGTGAGTACTCACGTCAAAAAAGGTCCTGCTCAGACTCGCATCGGACTCGACTCGCGGTGACTCACGAGTCATCGCGAGTCTACTCGCGAGTACTCGCTATGAGTCCGAGTCATCTCGGATACTCACAAGTACTCGCGAGTCCATCACCTCCCAATATTCATGCTCAGCGAGCATCCCTGGGCAATGGCACAGGGACAGTCAGCTGGGCATGAGGATGAGGTGGAGGTGATGGCAGGAGGGTGGTAGGGTGGTGAAACAGTGGTGGTGAGGATGGTGAAACAGTGGTGGTGAGGGTGGTGAAGCAGCAGTGGTGATGGGCGGGAGTCATGGTGATGATGGAGCAGAAGGAGGTGGTGATAGTGGAAGGTGGAGAAGGTGAAGGTGTCCGTCGTCGTCCTCAACGCGTTGAACGCATTGAACGCGTCATCGCGGCGTCGTCTTCCTTAAGTCGTCCGAGTCCTTGTCCGGGTCGTCCTCTGCTACGTCACAAAGACGGCAGCAGCAGGCTTAGCACACAGCCAAAGCCAAAGATGCACCCCACAGGCTGTCTGACAATCGTCAGAGCAGCAGGAGCGACAATCGCCGCATCCTGGGTGGTCGTGGTGGTGGGAGGAAGTAAGAGAGACGACCCGATCAGACGCTTACGCGTCCTTTCGGATCTCGGCCCGATTCGCCGGATCTGGCGAAATAGTCGCGTATGGCTCGTTTGAGCGACGCTAGGGTCCGTTTAACTAGGTAAAATTTTGTAAATTCATCTTAAATATAACTCTAAATATTTGCGAGTCATCACATGATGACTCGCGCCCCGGAAACTGATACTCGCACTCATACTCGGACTCGTCACTATGTGACTCGCGAGTCCCACGAGTGCGAACTCCGAGGTGCCCGAGGCGAGTCGAGTCCTGGCAAGACTCGCGGACTCGTGGACTCGTTGAGGTCTCTATTATCAGCAATAGTAGCATTCTCAAGTTGGATATCCGGAGTGCTGACATCGGGCCACGAGACTGTAGTCTGACCACGGTCATCAATGGTGATGCTTCCGACAGCTACTTGGATATCTGTGAAGCCTGCAGGACGAAAATGCGAAACGAGATGACCACTAGGATTGACTAAGCAACAGTATCAGTCAAATGGCAGTATGAAGTCAAGTAAATCGCACTTTTAGCTTTCTTTGATGGAGGAAGCGCAGTACTGTTGAGTGACGAGCTTGAAGAAGAGTGGCGATTCTCCAGACTCTCCTTCTCTCGCTTGCGCTTGTCCTTCTCCTTAAGCATGAAGTCGGGAACTTTAGTGGTAGGGTTAAGGCGCTTGAACTATAACTTTCAGTACAATGACTTGTAGCTAAGAAGAGACATACATCATCAATCTAAGGATCAGCACGGGTACTCCCGCGGGCATCCGGGCCATGGACCATACCCGCACCCGTGGCGGGTCCCTACCCATACCCGTATAGACGGGTTAGTCCAAGACCCGCCGGGTCACGGCGCACCCGCGGGCTCGCAGCACCCCAAACAGCTCGAACACTATGTAATTGATACTATAATACTACACATCCTCATCAGAGGATACATATACCATCTCTACATCACCTCCTGAAGTAGTAACATTAATCGTATCAAAACCATCCGGCAAATCAATGTCAACAAGGTCCTTCTCCTTCGCGCTGGGCTTCACTGCACCATCTTTCGCGATCACGGCAAGATCGTCGTCATGTATCAAACCCTTCAGCGACCAGTCCCCGACACACATCAAGGCCCGTATCGACTGGGGACTGAGTCGGTTACGCTCCCAGTCGATAAGACGCCGTCCTCGACTGAAGACGCGTTCTACAACAACAGACGTTGCTAAACAAAGTTGTTAGTTACTTTGATTCAAAAGAAATCAACACGTACCGGGGATAGTGTGGTAGTCGAGGGCCATTCTCGACAGCCGCGGGAAAGAGCTCCGCTTGTCAATCCACCACTGAATAACATCGTCAACAGGTTCCGTATCTGAAGACAAGTAACGGTCGAGCTCGTCGCGTTCGGTAGGTGCACGGCCCTGTTTCCGCTGCTCCCAAATCTTTGCAGCCTGGATAAATGTTAGATTAATACGAGAGTAAGAATCAATGATAAACGTACAGTGCTCGTCGCCGCTGTTGCCTTTTTGGCGACCTTGTCCTCCGGCAGAAGCTCCGTTCGACCCCGGTACTCATCGCGCCATACGGTTTTGACGGCTGCCTGAGCCTTATCGACCCAGCTTGGCTCCCAATCGTTGTCTTGAAAATACTCGAGCTTGTGAGATGGATGAAGAACTGCGTAGACATGAGGTAGTGGACATCTCAATTGAAGAAATAGAACTTACTCATCGCAATACGATAAACGGCCGTATCATCCGTCAACGCATAGTATTTGTTGAGCGTTCGGCTCGCGAGGAAGAGGCTCGTCTTGAAAGCATCTGAGATTGCGACATTGTGCTCCGTGCCATCCTGGAGGTGTAGCTGCAGGAGCTTCGTAGTGAACAATTTGTCGATTTGGTCGATGGCGGGAATCACGTCGGCGATGACGGGGGCATTCGTGGAGAAGTGCAGGGTTTCTTCTTTCAGAACCTATACAGACATCAGTAGACTGGTAATTAAAAGAGAAAAACTGACCTGAAGAATGTCGTGGAGCTCTTGTAATAACGTCCATTCGGCGGGGGATAATTCCCACTTGCGTAGTTTGTTGGCGAAGGGGGCAGTGAACTCGTCGATGGCATCGCGATACTGCAATGCAAAGTGCAGCATGTCGAAGGTTGAATTCCAACGTGTGCGCACGTCGCGCGGTATAACGCGTACACGCTGTCGTCGTTTTCGCAGTAAAGCCTTCCAGGCGGGAAGGAGAAGTGTCGACGAGTTGATGATCCGGTAAGCTATAGTACGAATCTAAGCAAGCTCATGAGTACTGAACTAGTGAACGGTCAAACACGTACCTTGATTAATGCGTTGCGGATTGGTTTGGCCTCTTTCTCGAGGTCAGTGGCCTCTGTAGAGTCGTCTTCAATGTCCTCATCACACTCGATGAGGCCCTCTTCATCGTCGGGGGTGTTAGAATCCTGGTCATCATCCACAATATCCCCGTCAGCATCGTCGTCGTCAACCAAGTCCTCGTCGTCCTCTTCTTCTTGTTCGACGGCCTTTAGAAACTCGTCCAGTGCTGCTTGTTCCTCCTCGGTAAGCACAACATCGTGGCCGGCAGCTATTGCGTCTGCTGCCTCGCGGAGCGAACCCCACTCGTCGTCGTCGTCGTTGTCGTTGGGAAGTTCGGTTGCATCCTCGGGAGAAACCTCGTCGGTCTTGCGAGGCTTCTTCTTCTTCTTCTCGGGATCAAACAGGCGGAGGAAAGACTTCGCCACGAGGTTGACTGAATGGGAGAAGCATCGGACGCGATGCTTCTCCCCGAGGAAACGGTCGAGCTTCTTTCCCATCCGTTTGACCATCACGTCCATAGGCGAAGCGTTGTCCGCGGTCACGCAGCCAATCTCAAGAAGAGTCAGCTTTGTTTTTGCGATAGATGTACTTCTTACCTTGTCCGCAATGCCGAACTCGTTAAGAACGCGAATGAATTCACGGGCAAGTGTATTGCCCGTGTGAGACTGGAAAGGATCAGAAATGAATTAGATCTAAAATTAGTGAGTACGTACTTCTGCGACTTCAATGAAGTCCAAAAGGATTATCATTGGCTCATCACCGTCCATTAAATGGGCCGTGAAAGCAACGTAAGCCCCATGATTCTTCGAAGTCCACGCATCGGTGGCAAAGTGGATCTTGCCGGGATATGTCTACGTAAATCGATCAGTACGTGTTTGCTTCTCACTCTCACCACCACTCGAGCTCGGATACACTCCGGCAAGAGTGACTACCACTGGTCGACTGCGTGTCGCCACTTCTCGACTGCAGTAGTTGACCGTGTCACCACTGCTTGAGCTCGACTGCATGTCGGCTCCACCACGAAAACATCAAGAGACTCACCTGCAAGATCTTCGCAATGCGCTGCCTCGTCTTCGCCATGGCCTTCTTCACGTCGCGCGAGACTGTCGTAGGATGCGGTATCCAGTACATGGGCCGCCCCGTCTTCATCAGGACTTGAAATCCTCGATCGGCGACCATCTCGAACGGACGACAACTCTCCGAGACCCATCGCACGATTTCGGCCCTAGTGGAATGTGAGGACAGTTGAGCCACAAGTACGTGTACTCACCTTGTCTGCGTTGGAGTGTGCTGAGTCGTTGAAAAGCTCAGGACACCCTTCTTCCGCATACCGTCAAACATTCCTCGGATATCCTTATTGCCTGCCTTTGCGTGCCCGGCGAGCATCTCTTTGACCTCGGCTGGGGTCTTGCCTGACTTCAGTGCGGACTCGACCTGCTCTGCACCCATGCACGACTTGGCGTGCTTCGTGAGGGCGCTACTGGAATTCTTGTCGCCCGTATCTTGAAAGCGACGTTTCTTGACGGAGCAGAAGGCGCATTGAAAGGTATGTGAAACTCGTTTGTCTGCGCCAATGTACTCAACGTAAGGTGTTTTGTAGAATCCGTAGATTCCAGACGTCCATGTCTTGGATTTGCGCACTGAATAGATGAATGGTGAGTGATGATCTCGCTTGGTGAAATTTTACTGACAGAGTTTTTCTTCTTCAGTCTCTTCTTGCTCGGGTGTTGGATCGCGCGCGCGGTCAGAAACGTGGTCGTGAACATCCTCGTCCTCGGAGTCCTCAGCCGTTGGCTTACGCGACCGTTTGGGAGGCTTCGAAGCCGCAGCAGTCCGTTTGCGAGGCTTCTTGGGAGGAGGAGCGTCGTCGTCGTCAGGAGCGTCCTCAACGGTGGCCTTGCGAGACTGTTTAGGAGGCGGCTTGGCTGGAGGAGACTCGTCATCGTCGTCGTCGTCGAGTACATCTTCGACGGTGGTCCTTTGCGATCGTTTAGGGGCTGGTGGAGGCTGCGACACATCGTCGTCGCTGTCGTGGACAATCTTCGACCTTTTAGCAGGACGTGCTGGTTGCTCCTCTGGATCATCGTCCTCGTCTGGCGTGTTGGAGGTGCCGGCTTTGGCAGCTTCGTTGGCCATCGCTGGCTGCCGATTGTGGAGGTAGCGCTGGGGCAGCTTGGCTTGACGACGCTGCGGCACGAGGGAGTCTACTAGACTGGTAAGTGACTATTCTTGATAGAAAATATAGCACTGACTTCGCTGGATGTTATGTCCATGTTTTAGTAGTGTACCCTTCATTCCCTCGCCAACGTCTTTGGTCGTCGATTTTTTTGACTTTGTACCGCTGGCAGAGGATGATGAGGAGCTCGCATCGGCGCGGGAGCCGTCACTTCGCCGTTTGAGAGGGTTACAGTCGGTGACCGAGAAGTTCGGGTCTTTGGCGGGAGGCATGGCGGGCAGAAATGAGGACGATGCTTAGGAGTACTATTATTTTCGTCTTTGTAAGGCGTTGCATAGCTACACAGTTTATCACACATGTTGATACCAAACACAACGGAAGCAAAATTGAGGCCTCGAGGTCAGCGACTGCTGGTTTAGTCGGCGGGTTGGGCACGGGTACCACGGGTATGCCCAAATTCGGAAGGCCCGACCCGTACCCGTACCCGTGTGCGGGAAAACCCGTGACCCGCGCCCAACCCGCCGACCCGTGCTAATCCTTACATCAATCATAACTTGGCCAACTAGATAGAGGAAGGGCGCTTTGGGGTTCATGTTGGCGGGAGTACGCTTCGCAATATTAGGATCAAGAAGCTTCTCGTTAATACTAAGAAACTCTTGAACCGTGCCGGTATGACTGCCAGGCTCAGGAATGATGTTGTTTTGGAATCTATACACAATGCAAGAGCTGTAGGCGCAAGATAAGTGATGATAGGCTGTTAAGTTGAAAGTTACATACACAGGAAGAGTCTCTGCACAGCGTTCCTCCCAACTAACACTCCATTTTTTAGCCAAAAGGGCGAAGGCATCTGAAATTACTTAGCTATCGCATGGAAATCGACTTGAATACGCACCGATAAATAACATATCCATTGGATAGTGTCCATTCGCCATTCCAAGTCCATGCTTAAGTCCTGCATCCCCTGGCGCAAGGAAGATTTCACACATTTTGTTTCCCAGAGTTTTCTCAGTACCAGAACCTGCAGGAGGGAGACCAAGCTTCTTGTTCATCTGAAGACGAGCTATAGTGCCTGTACGTCGCTCCTCGTCACGAAGTCTTTGTGCCTCCAGCGCCATTTTCTGTGCTGGTGGTTCTAAAGCAAGCGCAAGTTAGTTCTTGATCCATAACTGCAGATACATCAAAATACCTTCTTGGTGTGTCTCTTTCTCACGAAGCTGAACACATCCCGTACACAAAGGTGGCCGCATATCAGTTGCAATGCGCTTACTGATAAGACCGCAATCTACACAAGCAGGTATTTTCTGTGTTGAGATGCGTATAAGTTTTCTCATATCATAAGCAAAGTAAAATGAACATATACCAGCACTTCCTGCAGTGTTGCACTATCAGAAGCAGCAATAGTCTTGCAGCCCATGCAAAGACCAGATTCCGTCTTCCTAGGAAAGACTCCGCCACAGGCATCTCCAGATTGAGCTTGAGATTGACAACGTGTAACGTCAGACATAGTAGGATGAGTACCTATGATCCATAGGACGTTTGACTGGTTATATACCTATGGAGAATCTAGCATCTAGCATCTAGTGGGGCAAGGTGTGACAGGGCATGTCTAGCATCTAGCATCTAGCATCTAGTCAGGTAGGGCGTGTCAGGCAGACCATGTCAAACAGGGCATGTCAGATGTATCTAGTATCTAGCATCTAGTCAGGCAGGGCGTGTCAGGTGTATCTAGCATCTAGCCAGACAGAGCGTTGTAGGCAGAAGGGCGTGTCAAGTAGTAGGATGCGTCAAGTAGTAGGGTGCGTCAAGTAGTAGGGCGCGTCAAGTAGTAGAGCACATCAAGTAGTAGGGCACGTCAAGTAGCAAGTCAAGTCTCAACATAAATTTATTTATCTAGGACGTACTTCTGTAAACCAACTTCCTCCCAAACGCTTGTATGAGTAAAGTGAGGTATAGAAATGCGTTGGCCTCCCTTCCAAGACTCTATTTTATGGGGAAGAATCTTTCCTCGCATCAGTATCAAGTCCCCCGGCCAAAGCCTAAACTTGGCTCGCAATGTAGGAAAATGCACGTCTCCTCCAGAAAAAGGATCCCCAGCAGCTAGAAGACCTGCAAAGCCACCTGGAGGGTCCCTATTATCTGTATGTAACCCAGACTGGCGGTTGAAAAGCAGCTCACGACCCTCCAACAGCAAAGGGTCGTTACGTCCATACAGACCAACGATAGGATGCTTCTTCTCCAGTGCCTTCCTCATCTTGTGGAGATTAATGTATAGGCGAGGATCGCAAAGCCTAATGGCCTCGTTAACGGCCCACGAAGTCGGCTGAATATCTAGGAGAAATTTGGCGGTAGCAGCAGCGCGGACTACACCTCCGAATGCGTCTTTGCTACCTGACACAACTCCCGATCTCTATGAAAATATAAGACTAGAAAAGAACGGTGAAGGAAGACAGACCGTCTTTCCAATCTGATGCCAGCCGCGACAGAGGCGGATCTCCCCAGCAACCTGGTCAGGAATATCCACATATGTACCCTCTTTCTCTTTGGCGCTTCGAGCACCAATACGTGGAGGAACAGTCTTGGTATAGATATGAATGCTGTTATTCAAATAATTCTGATAGAAGAAATCAGCGCATAGTATTCAGAATATAAGAGACGACTCACCACACCTCGCAAACTGAGAGCGTTGGGAAAGCTTGCCACCAAGACACTCCCATCAGCAGCTAGAATTTGGCGGGGCGTGTCGTCATGAAAAACAAGAGTCTTCGCCCAAGGAGCTTGAACTCGAGAGCGCTTTTTAAGGGCTAGCGTTCGGTCGAAGGTGGTAACAACTATATAGGATGATGAGCCAAGGTTGTAGAGCAATTTCATAGCATGTTGCACGGACAGGTATTTGCCTCCATCTGGTCGTGAAGCTTCCTTATATGACGAACCATATCGCACATGCGGAAAGGACTTTTAGGAATAGCAGTAGAGGAGTGGTTGACCTGAGCATAAAGAGGTCGCCCAGTGCAGAATGAAGGAAGACCGTGAAAGTCGAAGTCGGCGGCCTGGGAATAGTGGAAGCCGCTAGGTGGAGTGAAGTTTCGTATATTGACAGCATATCTAGAGACAGCACTGAGAGTAGGCTTAGTAGAGAGATTTTAACACGTACTGGTCATGAGAAAATAGACCTGTGAGCAACCGCTCATGTCGTGCTGCCTCACCAATCTTGTTGTAGTCCTTCTTTGGGTTGGCCTCCGATCTGCAATACTATCAAGCAACCAGTGACAAGTCTGTAAAAGAAAACCATACCGTTTGAGGTCGTAAATGAGTTTGATACGTGGTTGCTTGGGTGGGGTGTCTTTGGGCATGATGAGGTGGTGTCCTGACGACGAGTACCAACAGTCTTTTACAGATTATCTCTGCAGAGTGTATGTCCAGAGTGCGTGTATCACGTCACCAAGGGCTACTCTTGGTCTTTGTGGACACCGTTGTAACAACAATGAGCACCAACCAAAGCGACGTGGTGGTAAAAAGTCAACAGACACGGGCTGTCACACTAGTCACAATGCCCGTGCTGTCGTGTCGCGTCGATCACATGGGCACAGAGGCCTCCGTGCAAGTCTGAATGTACCAGTTTTACTTACCAGAGGTCTGTTAATCATACTGCTGAAGGATGAGTAACAGTAAATTGAATGTATTATGGAGCAATATATTGAATAGAGTGCATGTAACAAGGGAAATGGAATAATTGAGAGTATGGAGTGCATGTAACAAGGGAAATAAAATGACAGATGATATCTAGAGGGAGAAGAGGACAAGACTAGGCAATTTTATACAAAAGATTGGGGGGAAACCGAGAGATTGAAAAGATGAATACAGTGTCAGGCCGTAACATTGGGCGGGACGGCGGCGCAGATGGCGTGAGGATGCGGATCGTTGTGGATACACCATCTCAGATACACAGAGAGGGTACTGTTGAGAACGTTGAAATCACCGCTAAAAATGGGTGAGTGTGAGTCGATTTAAGGAGATGGAGGTACACACCTTGTGAGAGTGTCCGCGACGGCGGCGGTAATGGCGGGAGCAGTCAAACGACAGTAAGACTTCCCTCTCCATGTCTCTGAGAGGGCAACCATCCAAGAGCGACTCAAATCCGCCAAGAAATGGATGAGATTTGGTCATTTTAAGGAGGAGGTCTTGCTGAGGTGGGTGGCGTGCGCGGCGGCGGCGCTGGTGGCGCGACGGCGCGAAACGATGTAGCAGTCCCCTCTTTGTACGTTAAAGAGGGCGACAGTCGAAGAGCGGGGGGGAATACGCCCAATAATGGGGCTAGAGCGGTTTGTTTGGGGGTAGGGAGGCATGGGGTTCGGGCGGCATGCGCGACGGCGGCAGTAAAGGCGGGAGCGGTCAAACGGCTGTAGGACTGCCCTTCCTACATATCAAAGAGGGCAATAATCGAAAGACGACTCAAATCCGCCCAGAATTGGGCGAGATTTAGTCATTTTGAGGAGGAGGAGGTCTTGCTGGGGTGAGTGGCGCGCGCGACGGCGGCGGTGAAGGCGCGAGGGCACGAAACGCTGTAGCGATGCCCCCTCTATATTTCAGAGAGGGCAGACATCCAAACGAGAAGGAGATCCGTGGAGAAAAGGAGGAGGAAAAGTCGTTTTAAGATTAGGGGTAGGCTGGTATCTGGGTGGTGTGCGCGGCGGCGGCGGCGAAGGGGCGACGGCGGGAAACGCTGCAGCAATGCCCCCTCCATATTTCAGAGAGGGCAGACATCCAAACGAGAAGGAAATCTGTGGAGAAAAGGAGGAGAAAAGTCGTTTTAAGATGGGGGGTAGGCTGGTGTCCGGGTGGTGTGCGCGGCGGCGGCGGCGAAGGGGCGACGGCGGGAAACGCTGCAGCAATGCCCCCTCCATATTTCAGAGAGGGCAGACATCCAAACGAGAAGGAAATCTGTGGAGAAAAGGAGGAGAAAAAGTCGTTTTAAGATTGGGGGTAGCATAATGTCCGGGTAGCGGTGGCGACGGCGGCGCTGGCGGCGGCAGGGCGCGAGACACGGCCACAGTACTCCCTCTACATCTTAGGGAGGGCACTGGTCAAAAAATGAAGGAATTTGGGAGTGAAATGGGAGAGATTGAGGAGATGGGAGATGGGGGTTGGAATGGAGTGTGAGTAGTGGCGGCGGCGACGGCGCTGGCAGCGCGAGGGCGCAGATCGCTGTAGTATTACCCTCCCTATATTCAGAGAGGGCAGACTACAAATAATGAAGGAAATCCACGAGGAAATGGACGAGATCGAGTGGTTTGGAGGTTGGGGGTGGGATGATGTCTGGGTGGCGTTGGCGACGGCGGCGCTGGCGGCGGCAGGGCGCGAAACACGGCTTCAGTACCCCCTCTACATCTCAGGGAGGGCACTGGTCAAAAAATGAAGGAAATTGAGAGAGAAATGCGCGAGATTGAGGAGGTGGGAGATGGGGGTTAAGATGGAGTGTGGATAGCGGCGGCGGCGGCGGCGCTGGCGGGGCAAGGGCGCGAAACACGGCTGCAGTACCCTCTCTACATCTCAGAGAGGGCAGCCCACTAAGAAGTAGACAAATCCGGGCAGAAACAAGGGAGAACGAGTCGTTGTAAGATGGTGGTAAGAGCAGAGTTTGATGATCGCTTCCGCTGCCGTGGGAGCAGTGGTTTCAAACGACTCACAATCAAACTCAAAGAATTCGGGGCTGGTCATCATACGCCTCAAGATGCGGATGTGCGAGGGCGTCCTCCACTGAGATGCACTTTTTAGGATCAAAGGTAAGCGTCTTGGTGAGGAAATCGATGGCAAGCTGATTGGCATAGAACGCCAAAGGGATTAGGGCGTGTATGTAGTCGCGGGAGCGGCGAGCAGTAATGGCGTAAAACTTGTCGAGAGTGGGTGTACCAAACAGGTCGAGAATGAGCATGAGCTGGTGATGGTAGTCGTGACCGGGGAAGAGGGGCTTTCCAGAAAGCGAATACAGCTGACTGACCAGACATCGATGGTCTTTATGTACTGCTTGAATGTAAGCATAATCTCCGGAGCGCGATACCAGCGAGTGGCGATGTATTCTGTCATGAAGCCAGTTTCAGTACTGCAGAGCAAGCGAGACCAAAGTCACAGACTTTGAGGTTGCAGTTAGCATTGAGGAGAAGTCCCAGAGTGTGCGACAGGCGATCCGTCGTCTTGGCACATGGCAGTAGCTAACAACAGTTCTAGGAATGGTGGTTAGAAGGATAAAAAACAGACATCAGACTAGAGTCTGTCCAGTACGGGGTGGTGGTCATTGTGGTAAGAAGCGTGGAAAGACAAAACTAAGTATATTGGATGTAGGCTATATCTAGATGCTGGTATCAGCATGTAGGCATGGAAGAGAGGCTGGAACTCACCTAGAAAGTAAAGACCTGACTTTCCGGGTATCCTGAGGATGTCCCCTTCCTGTGGCGGTGTTTTACCACCGTCAAGTCCACCATAGGACTGGCCGTATACAAATATTGGATGTCATCCTCCTCCTCCACCTCTATCTCTATCTCGGAATCCGAATCTATGACAATGACATCACGGGGAGTGCTGCTGGAGGATGACGCGGGTATATGTGCAGGTGTGGACACTGCAGCCTTTTTGTTGGTCTGCTTCTTTGCCTTCCGTTTCTTCTCTTTCTGATATTGACGGGATGCTGGACGCTGCTGGTGACGTGATTGAATGCGTTTCATCAACTGCACAAGGCAGAGTCTGCGGTCCTAGTATATTTAAGCACACATGTTGAACTGTTGAATAAACACGCACTTTGTCCACATCCTTCCCCGTTCCTCCCTTGTCCTGGTTGGCCCTAGGGACAACAGATGACATAGAATCCCTGTATTGTGTGCTCCAGGAAACCGTGGTGGTAGCAGTGAAGAATGTTTGGTGCGGATCCGGGATGATGGTGGTGAAAGGGTAAGAGGTAACTGGCTCTTATGTCGATAATAAACACTGTCAGTCCTAACTTTTGTAAGGCGTATGGATGTATTGAATCCGACCAATATAGTATTTATGCTATGATAACATTGTACATAGCGATAAAGATATTCCAGCCCTCCGTGAAATGAAGTTTAGGAGTGCCAATTTGTGTGTAGGCCTGCTCTGCCTTGACAGCGAATTCATCTGATACCCAAGAGAAGCATTCCGCACGCGACTTGCCATTCATCGTCTCACGAAAACCCTGGACAACCTCCTGGTCCACTGGAACACCGCAATGCTCCAGACTGTAATTCTTTGGGAACGAAAAGACAGTGTTGGGTGGAATACCAGAGGGGAGCAGCTTCATTGTCTGTTTGCGAACAGGATGGGTATTCCAGTATTCCACGAAGTCATCGACTGCAATTTGCACAATCTGAGGCCATAGCCAGTTAAATAGATCACTGAGCATTATTGAGAGACATGTATTAGAAGATAATTGAGAGACGTACATATGCAGTGGAGACATTGGATCAAAAATCCGCTGCTGCTTTCCGTCTAGAATAGCTAGTCGTAGGTCGTGTCCATTGTAGTCCCGAAAGTAGCGCCAACTCGATTCGATAGGAACATTATCTGTACTTTTTAATGCCACAAATGCTGGCTGAGACACAAGAGGAAGATCAGGAGTAAGCAAGAGTCTGATAGCAGTATGTAAGCTCAAAAATAAGTCGTCAATTGACAATCACTGACCGAAGAGCAATGTGATTTGCCCTCAACAGTCCCGTTTCACCACCTCCATCGACGGTCATTTGAAGGGGAATTTCTACAGTAGTATAAGCAGGTGTAGACGTTGACAGAAATCAGGAATACATACCGCCATACTCCTCAACCATATCCAGATAACAATGCCCAACAGTAGACTCACAACGTCCACTAGGAACTACGCGCATGAAGACCATCTTGCCGCTTGAATGGCAACGCATGCCATAGATATCCATTCCTACAGAACCCATCTGCAAAGCCTTAGAATTGAATTTTTCATGTCCATCACAATGAAGCTCTTGGAAAACGCCGTCGCCAACCAGATGACCACGTTTCTTGGGTGGGGCTTTGCGACCGGGAAAGCGAAAATCGAATCCGGAAGGGTCTTCAGAATGCATGATCTTTCGAACCAAGTCACTATTTAAGTCTCAGAGACGGTAAAAACAGGAATGAATGCTATGCGCACCGAGGCAAAGGAACTCCAGTGTGTCGTCGAATCTTATTACATATAGCTGTAGGACCATTGCAACCAGATAGATTTTGCTGCATAGCTTTAACCACTAAGGGTGTAGCTACCTCTATAGAAGGGGGTTTGTGCGATGTAGGAACCTTAAATCGATTGTTCAACGTTTTCAGGCTTGATTTTCTAGGAACACAGTACTCAGTAGAAAAAAGAAAAATAAGTTGATTACAGACTTAATGCAATATGAGAAGTCCTTTTCCAATTGCTGAAGACGAAGTGCAGCTGTTAGACCAAGTCGTGCATACTCATGAAGAGCTGGGCCTAAAACCTCGTCGGGAGGCTCTGATATAAGTAAATATATGGCTTGAGAGTGTATAGAGTGAAAGCAGACGTACTTGTGCCATTTTGGTGGCCGTTATGGCCTTCAAGATTAACCATATGACAGTTGCTGACAGAAAGAAAAGACTGTTTGAACGTCTATTTGCCGAAACGGCACTTTCGGGCCGTAAACACGTCGGTCCAGAGAAAATATAATCATCCATTTACACCCCCATGGACCCATATTTCTCGTTGGAAAGGGATCTCCCATTTGTATCTGAAGTCCCTATGGATAGTCAGGACTTTCAGACTCTATTTGGCCCAGTTTTCGGCATGGAAGACTTGTTATATGCTCCTCATACAGAGCCAGAACTGAGGACGACTACTGGTGCGCTGACATATTAGTCTTATTGACCTGAATAGCTCCTTATTTTACCTAGAATTCTTTGGAATTTTGCTTGATATCCCTGTCAATGAGCCCAGCGCCCTTCCTGCATCACCGCTGAAGGAACAGGGAGAAACTCAGCCTACCCTGCGATATGCACTTGGTTCCTCTCAGGTCAATATCTCAATCCCAGCAGATGGAATCACTGTCATTTCCCAGTCCACTTCTCCGTTGGACCTGAAGGTTTCTCAGCCACCCTTTTACCCAATTCCCAAGGTCAACACTACACTCTCACAGAACATCCCCAATTCTACCATAAGGGGTATCTGGCCTTCCAACTTCTATACTTGCGACATAATCTATTCTATGAAGGGCATGGACATTGACAAAGGAGGTGAACGACACCGAGCCGTGTGTCGAGAGCCATCCTTTACTACCTACTTTCCTACCATGGTGTACATTCCTTCCAGCTGGAGTCTGGTGCATCGGTTCTACAAGAGCGTCTGCAACGATCCACTGCTAAAGAGGTTCGAAGCAATGGGGCACTCGCCGGCGGCAACATGGTGCCACTTTATGCGAGCATATAAGAAGGCCCACCCAACAGACAAACCCTCAGTAGCAAAGCGTGGTACATTTCTCTTACATTGCACTGTTTTCATTAGGCTGATATCTGCTAGGTAAAAGGACATCAGCGCGGGCTCATAAGAAATCAGCAGTGTAGAGAATCGGTTACTACTTGGAATATCCTTCCTTACTATACACAATATACTTTATATTAATTGATGATCAGTGAAGTTAGCGCTAGGTCTATGCTGCGCCACACTAGGTGTGCCAGTAGTCGCACTGGGTGTACGAGTGTTGAAAAAGTGTATGATAATAGTGCACTGAGTGGTAATCGAACGGCCGACCTACCCGATCACAGCCGGTGGCCCATGACAAAAGTCAAAAACCATCCTTGGCCCTCCCGCTTACCGTAAGCTGGGAGATGCTATTTGGAAAGCCTCTGTTGAGAGAGTTCCATGCCGTGCATGAGTATACGACGGATACGGTGACGATGAGTGGTGGAGATATGCAGGTTGTTTTGCAAAACATGTCCAGACCGGAGGCGACAACCTTGGGTGAGAACCCGGTGACTTCTGTCACCGAATCGCGAGCGTCCTTGAAGGGGTTGCCCGGGGTGCGGGATCCCTCAAGGCGAGAGACCCGGCGAGTCTCCGATAGTGATGTTGACATTGAAGATACTGACAGAATTACTTTACAGGACTGGAGTCATTTGGCAGACATGCCGATAGCGATGGAGGGACAGGAGCGAAGAGAGGATGATTACAGTGACTGGGAGGCGGTTCGCTTTGGACGCGAAGATGATGATACTGGGTTGTTATACCCACCGTGCGCGAACTTCATCGGGGATTCGCACTCCCCGACGAGGGAAGTTTCTCATGATGCAGGATCTGCGGGAATACTATCTGATACTGAATCAAAAATTTCAACAGAGACAGTAACCGGAGAGAGTGGATCGGTGGAGGACATAGAACGGGCACTGGGAGCAGAACACCTCTGGAAATCAGAGTCAATAGACTCTACGTGCGCAAACTTCATCGGGGATTCGCACTCCCCGACGAGGGAAGTCTCGTCACCCGTTTCGCATGAACCAGAACTCAACTCAACTGACACGGTGCTTCATCCAGATCTGTCTATCAATCGCGAACGACGTTCTCAAGAAGAGCGTACGGCTTGGCGACTAAGTCAGGGTCTATCTGCGAGGAAGGGACGCGGTGGGCGAAAACTGGCGAAGCAGGTGATGGAGACTATCCGCGTAGAGAGATGTCGTGTAGGAGAAGATGTGTGCACAGTGGAAGAGGAGGAAGAGGAGATTGAGGCACCTGTACAGGTAGTGCAGGACGAAATGAACATCTTCACGAGGAAGACGGATCCATTCAGCAGCCGTCGCGTTGACGCCGTTCTTGCAGCTATCAAGATTGGAACCGACCTCACAGGCTTAGAACGCCAACGAGTCGAGGATACCATTCGGTCTTATGCAGACTGTTTTGCACTTTCCATGGCGGAGGTGCTAGTGGTGGACGATGCAGAGTTTACAGTGAAAATTCCGGAGGGCCGCCGGCGTAACGTTCAAACGGAAGATTGGGCAGCGCCGAATGTCACCACCAGCGAAGGCGTGGTTTAATGCGAAACTGGACGAGATGGTAGATGCAGGAGTGGTGGCGCCTATTCCCGCAGCTGATGTCTTGTGCTGCTCGCCGATCACCCTCGCGCAGAAAACTCACGTCGAGCAGGGCCTACCCATGGATGAGCTTCTACATGCCCTTAACGATGCATGTATTGAAGCGGGGATTCAGTCGAATATTCCTTTGCCGCCTCGCCCAAAGATGCGAGACCCTACACAGGCGCGGACTACGCCAACACCTGCGTGGCGTATTGTCAGCACATTTGAAAAGCTTAATAGGGTTCTGGACACACGTCCAATGCCTCAAGGAGATATTCGGGCAAAACAGCAGGTGCTGTGTGGGAAGCGCTATATCAATATGTTCGACTTCGCATCTGGGTTCTTTGCTTGCCGAACAAGTTCAGAAGCACAGCGATATCTGTGTTTCTTTGTAGAGGGACGAGGCTATTACTCGTGGAAGCGAATGCCCATGGGGATAGAGGGTGCACCAACGTGGTTTTCAGAGGTGACACAACGAGAGTTACGGGGTCTGATTGACAGCATCATGGTCCTCTTTGTTGATGATGGAGGACAGGCTGGAGATGACTTTGAGATGTTGCTGAAGGACTTTGTATGTGTCCTCGAACGTGTGCGGTCTTCTAAACTTTCACTATCAGCTAGAGACCTCAACGAGTCCGACGTGAGTCAGACTCGCGACTCGTGACATGAGTACTCACGTCAAAAAAGGTCCTGCTCAGACTCGCATCGGACTCGACTCGCGGTGACTCACGAGTCATCGCGAGTCTACTCGCGAGTACTCGCTATGAGTCCGAGTCATCTCGGATACTCACAAGTACTCGCGAGTCCATCACCTCCCAATATTCATGCTCAGCGAGCATCCCTGGGCAATGGCACAGGGACAGTCAGCTGGGCATGAGGATGAGGTGGAGGTGATGGCAGGAGGGTGGTAGGGTGGTGAAACAGTGGTGGTGAGGATGGTGAAACAGTGGTGGTGAGGGTGGTGAAGCAGCAGTGGTGATGGGCGGGAGTCATGGTGATGATGGAGCAGAAGGAGGTGGTGATAGTGGAAGGTGGAGAAGGTGAAGGTGTCCGTCGTCGTCCTCAACGCGTTGAACGCATTGAACGCGTCATCGCGGCGTCGTCTTCCTTAAGTCGTCCGAGTCCTTGTCCGGGTCGTCCTCTGCTACGTCACAAAGACGGCAGCAGCAGGCTTAGCACACAGCCAAAGCCAAAGATGCACCCCACAGGCTGTCTGACAATCGTCAGAGCAGCAGGAGCGACAATCGCCGCATCCTGGGTGGTCGTGGTGGTGGGAGGAAGTAAGAGAGACGACCCGATCAGACGCTTACGCGTCCTTTCGGATCTCGGCCCGATTCGCCGGATCTGGCGAAATAGTCGCGTATGGCTCGTTTGAGCGACGCTAGGGTCCGTTTAACTAGATAAAATTTTGTAAATTCATCTTAAATATAACTCTAAATATTTGCGAGTCATCACATGATGACTCGCGCCCCGGAAACTGATACTCGCACTCATACTCGGACTCGTCACTATGTGACTCGCGAGTCCCACGAGTGCGAACTCCGAGGTGCCCGAGGCGAGTCGAGTCCTGGCAAGACTCGCGGACTCGTGGACTCGTTGAGGTCTCTACTATCAGCAAAGAAGACAGAGTTGTTTGTGAGCGAGGCGGTGTTTGCGGGAGCACGTGTAGGGAAATATGGGATCAAGCCAGATTTGAAGAAGGTTTCTGCTCTGGTTTCCTGGCCTACACCGGTGGACTTGCAGAATGTCGGACAGTTTCTGGGTTTGGCGGGCGTCTTTCGTTCACAGATTCGCCGGTATGCTGAGATTGCACAACCCCTCTCTGATCTCCTGCGTCTCGCTGAAGTTCCAACATCTAAAGGACGCACCGCGTATCGAGCAGGACAGCGACGCGTTAATCTTCCCGCGCACTGGACAAAAGAACATGACCGTGCGTTTCTTCGGCTTAAACTGGCGCTAATCAGTGAGCCAGTGCTACAAGCCCCGCGGTACGATGGATCACCCTTTATCGTCACTACAGATGGTTGTCAAAAGGGTTTCGGAGGTTGGTTAGCCCAGTGGCATGAGGTGGTAGCACCTAGCGGAAAAGCGACACGGACCCTTCACCCGATTGCTTATGTCTCGAAACGTACATCTGCGGCGGAGGAGCGATACAAACCATTCCTGCTAGAGACGGCTGGTTTGAAGTTCTGTCTCGAAGAGTTTGATGAAGATACTTATGGATTTCCGATCGAGGTTGAAAGTTTGAAACCGACTGTCAGGCGCTACGTGATCTTCTGACGAATACGAAGCTTTCGGCGACGCATGCGAGGTGGAAGGAAGCAATTCTGTCCTTTTGGATTGTTGCTGTGCGACATCGGCCAGGTCGAACAAACTTAGTCGGGGACGCTCTTAGTAGTAAGTACGAGGGGCAGGAAGTAGTGGATGGAGATGGTCATGAATGGTCAGTGTCAACGGACTGGCAGGAACGGCATGGGTTGGTTAATGATGTATTTGGAGTGACATCAACGGAGCATTTGGAGGATTTGCTTGCACGGTTTGCTGCAGAACCGATGTTTGTACAGGTACTCGAGTCGTTGGGGGAAATAGAGAACGGACGGAGTGTACGGGACAAGAAGCGGGCGCGGCATCGGGCAGAGGGATATTTCGTTGATGATGGTAAACTGTGGCGATTGCCGACTGGACGATCAACGAGAGCACGGGCGAGATTAGAGTGTGTCACGCAGAAGGAAGCGGTAGAACTGGCACGGGAGGAGCATCAGAAGCATGGGCACTGGAGTCGAGATCTGGTGAAGATGAAACTAATGGACCAGATTTATAGTCCTCGACTGGACAAGTCCATCGTAAAGGCACTGCTGGAGTGCGGACGTTGCAAAGCATTCGGGCCGGTACATGTGCACTCACTCCTGGAGCCAGTTATCAGACGTCACCCATATGAGCTATGGGTGGCTGACTACTTATCACTACCGAAAGCGAAAGGCGGATTCAAGACAGTGGTTCTCTATGTCGACGCGTTTGCTCAGAAAGTATGGGGTGACAAGTTCCGAGTACCAGGATCAGCCGACACGACGGTTAAGTCACTAGACCGAATCGTGCACGACTTTCCGCCACCCGAGACACTGATGACAGACAATGGACGACACCTGAACAACTACCAAGTGCGAGAGTGGTGCGAAGATCATGGTACTGTCTACTTTCCAGTGGCCGCATACTCACCGTGGATTCAAAGTCTAGTTGAGGGGTCAAATGGGCGGTTGCTGAACCGTCTCAAGAGGCTCTGTGCACCGGACCTCGGCGAGGATGGATGGGCAGCGATAACCGATTTCGAAGGACTACCACATAACTGGCCCGATCACTTTGACCAAGCAATATGTGATATCAACAAGCGGATACTCCCAGCGTTGAAACATTCACCAAATGAAATCTCACTGGGCCTTGTGGTCAACACGGCGCGTACTCCAATCAGTGATGCAGAGCAGGAGTCATCCTTCGAGGATGCCGCAGTTCAGGTCGCTTACGTTCAGCAGCAGCAGCTGGATGTGCACTCTCACAACATCGAGCACCGGGAGAAGCAGAGAATAAAATTCAATTCGAAAGTACTGGGGAGACAGCCTGGCGAGGTTGTCTTCCAAAAAGGCCAGCTCGTCCAAATTTACCGCAGCGATCTGATATTTGTGATGAAAACAGAAAAGAAGCTACTGGTCCGATGGTCAGCGCCGTACCGCGTAGAGAGTCGAATTCGGAACTCTTACCATCTGGTGAATCTCGATGGCTCACCAATACGGTATAAGGATGGGCGAGAGGCGGAAGGGGTGTTCAGTTCCCGGCGTCTGCGACGATTCATACCACGTCCCGGGACAAAGTTGGCAGAAGATGAGGAAGGGGTGGCAGAGACTGAGGATGTTAGAGATGTTGTTGAGAATGATGAGGTTGGAGAAGA
The DNA here is from genome assembly GCA_036872995.1 of Hymenopellis raphanipes. Classification (NCBI taxonomy): domain Eukaryota; kingdom Fungi; phylum Basidiomycota; class Agaricomycetes; order Agaricales; family Physalacriaceae; genus Hymenopellis; species Hymenopellis raphanipes. The sequence goes on from JAYMDG010000029.1 coordinate 230,338, forward strand.
GGATGAGGATGAGTTGGGAGATGAGGAGGAGGTTAACATGGTAGACATCGAGTGGGTGTCGACGAGGGCGTCTCCTTGTTTTGGGGGGGCACATGGGCTAGGTAGCCCAGGCGGGGAAGGTCCCAAAGGAGAAGGGGAAGAGGCAGGAAGAGAGAGCGGGATTCGGGTGTCCGGGTATTCGGGTATCCAGTCGGGTACACAATGGTAGCAGAATCCCGCAGTAGAAGTAGCATGCGTTTAGTCGTAGCACAGCCACACAATCCATCGTCTTCCCATCATCACCCTTCGCGAGTGGTCAGGCCGTCAGGAACCCCTAGCCCATCGCGATGAAGAAGAAGAAGAAGATTCGTAGTAGCAGGAGTAGTAGCAATATGAGGGCGCGCGCGAATCTGCGTGGTCTGTTCATGGGATGAGAGGAGTCGTCTTGCCACTATAGCGTGCATTGGAATAGATCTTCACGTGGGCTATCGGCTGCTCGGTTAACGCGCACCTGAGAGACTGCGTCGTAGATCTTGACGCCCTGCCAGCTTGTTAGCCACGATCAGAACTCGTGGATTGAAACTGACCAGATCATTAACCCAGGCAATTAGACGTCGTCGTGGGACGGTGTTATTGTGACCGAGCCAGCCTTTTTTCTCGTAGCACGAGTGATCCGGCCAGTCCTCCTATTGTCTTCATGGGCCGTTTTACATCGAAATGATTTGATTCCTAGGTGGACATGGATAGTATGACAGCTTGGCCTATTACTGGTTGAACAAACATAACAAATCATAAAATAGTAAACACACAGTCCATAAACGCAGACGCGATCCAGTCACCAGTTTCGTCAATGCAAAAGTAGGCTTAGTGAGGCTTATACGACTTGTATACGACTTGAACCGTTGACCAGTCATGTCAAAGAGGTGAATAAAACCGGCAGATTCCTAAAGCCTTACTTCCAAAGTGTTAGCCGAGTAACAAATCTTAACAGTACTCACCAAGTTTTTGTGATTGGGACGCGGAATAAGTCAGGTATGCCTCCAGTTATGTGCTCGTATTTGAGTGCGAGCTCGTCTTCATTCTCCACATCGTCGTCGCTGGCGTTGTCGCGGCCTCCGCCCTCCTCATCGCCGTCGGGCTCGTCGTGATGCTGGCTAGGCTGGTTTTTTGGGTCATCGCGACAGGCGCTCTCCGACGCGCTCATATCCACGGGGCTTTCTGTAATGTAGACGTGTTATCGTTCTCCTGGGGGTCGCCGACGCCGTAGAGACATCCTCCGAATCGGTCATCGTCGTTCATGATGACGCCGAGGCGCACAGACCTGCCTCTTTGGGCGCGTGGGAATCTGATCGCCGGCCCCTTTTGGGAGCCGCTGCTCCTCTTTCTCTGCTCTTTCTCTTTTGCCTTGACAAAAATGCAAAAAGTTCAGCTTGGTGACAGTTTATTCGCGCCACAAATCCGTACTGGATGGGTGTTATCCAGCTTACTTTATCGCGCCTCCCGCGCGTAGATTCAGCGCATCTTCCTCTCCAATCGTTACGGGGACTGTCATCCTCCTCATGGGCGCGTCGCTTATCGGCGCTCGGGGTATACCGAACTGGGGTCGAGGATCCAACCACTGCTGTGGCAGGCCGGCGTCGGGGATTTTTGAATTGATCTTGGCACCTAGGCCTCTGTAAGATATTTATTTCTTCATTGTTGGAGCTGTAACTGATTACTTGGACAGATGGAGTTGATTGGGTTGGGTTTCCTCTCCTTTGTGTAGATTATCTTAACAGAGTTGTTTGAATCTTCTTTCTTCAAGAACATGAGTATTGCTTTTGGTCTTGCTGTGGGGTATATTGGTGTTGGAGCTGTTGGATATATCCACTCGACTCATCGCCGGCTATCACCTTCCTATGGTGGGCTTCTTGATTTCCTCTCGTTCGCCGACTTAGATTTCTTTCACAGGTACATGTTCTCCAACCGGAGAATGATTTGAGTTCCTGGGCTCCACGTTACGGCAGTTCGAGGGTGCGCGCAGAAGTAAATAGATTGGCGACTCCACTCAAAGTCGTCGTCTTCGGTCTTCCATGTCGTCTGAGAGGTTCAAAAATGTGGCGCTGTTTTGTGGTCCTGGCGAAATCCCGACTGTCAACTTCGAAAAGCTTGTAGACCTCCAGGATCGATAATATGAACCCTGGAGCTCATGATCTCCAGAATGACAGCGCGTGTTCATGCCGGGATAGTATTTGTTCCTCACGTTCAGAGGGTAAAGCAAGTCGTACAAATGGAACAACCTGTGGCGAAAACGTGAACCTGGAGTAACTATATTTTGCCACTTGTACAACGGCGACTTCCGACACCTGCACGCATCAGGCAAATGTTATGTCTAGGGAAGGACACACAACAATAGCATTCGGTGAGCGACTACAAAACAGGCATCGTTGTTATTGGTACATACGCAAATGGGAACACAAATACTAGTACAATTTGAACCGTATTCCAGACATATTTTCAGTTTCAGATGCTAAAGCCTCGTACCTCAAGCAAGGTAACAAATCCCATAGTTGACCGAACCAAGTGCCGCTGCGCGACTAACCGTCACCCTAACAGCACCAACAGTAACAGCCTCCGTCGCAGTTCCCGAATCCGCAGCGAGGTTGGCCGCGACACTCGCCGACTGTGCCGTAGCACGGATTGAATTCGTTCCACCCAAAACAGTGTTGGGAGAATCCATTCCAACCGAGAACCGCTGTCCAGAGGAGGTGAACGTGATCCCCATGCAAGACCCGTAGAAGCCAATGGGAATCCTTGGGGGAGCAGGCTCCTCAGCCACTCGCGGCTCGCCGGGATCGCGCCCGATGCGCCACTGTGACGAAGAATTAAAGCGTGATTCACGAGTCGTCTGAAAATAAACACACCTTGTGATAGAAGTAGAATCCACAAGGGAACGCAGGGGGTTTAGAAGGCGGGTTAGGGACCGCCGCCTCCATAGACTGGACGATGGTGTTGCGTTCCCCGTGCAAGATGAAGTCCTCGGTGAAATTAGTCACCACAGACCGGCCGTTGAGGAACAAGAGGACGTTAACAGCACTAAGCTATAAGTAAGTAATTTTTTGAGAAGAGCAGTATTACTTACTCCTTCAAGATGACCCAAAGAAAGCCGAAAAGGACCGCAACAACGGCAATGACGATGGCCAAGCCAGCAATGCCACCGACCGCCGCGAGCAGGTTAGACACCAGCAGCGCAACACTCCCAGCAGACTGGACGGCAGCATACGCTTTGTACATGGCGCTCCCGATGCTGATGAGTCCAGAGGCGACCATCGTCGCGGCAGCGGCATTGGTGTTGGTTTCCCTCTGCAACGACCCAAACGTGTTACTAAGAGCCATAATTTCCTGTTCGATGGCATCGCCCCTCGCGGCCCTCAAACGACTGAATCTGTCGTACGTCACAGAGAAGCCTTCCGCGAGTTCGGAGGGGGGGATGGGGGCTGCCCTACCCGTCGCACTAATGACGGACTTCAACACGTCGGCGAGGTCGGGGCGCTCTGTAGAGACAGGCTGGAGGGGAATCGCCGAGAGTTCGTCGATCGCTTTGCGAGCGACGTGAAGATCCTCAACCTTCGTCGCCGCTGCGATATAGGTAAGCTCCGTCGCACCGAAACTGTAGTAGCGAATATCGCCCTGCAAATGGACTTTGACCGAAAGGTGTTCGGCAGTAAGAGCCTTCTCGACAGCAGGCAACAGCGCCGCTACATCATAGTCGATGGCGACCACAAGCGCGATTTCGGGACGCTCAGCCACGGTATAACCGCCGGCAGAGGTAGACAAGACAACGTCGGCGTGGTCGTTGAGAGTCAACGCGGCTTTGGCGATCTGGGCGCGTTTATGCGCTCCGATGTCGCCTGCGCCGGCATCGATGAGCCAGAAAGATTGTTTGAAGTTGTACTGGGGCATTGGGCTGAGGTTCGACGACGAGGTTGGGATCTGGTTGGCCCTTTTATAAGAGTTCTACAGCCGATATGTCAAGGTCCGTCTCAAAATTACGAGCGTGACCATCACACAAGAGGATCAGGTGCCCGTGTGTCCGTCCTGCAAGGGACCGAAGAGCAACATTGTCTTCTCGAATGTTGACTGACAGACGTCTTGATGCCTATACCAGGAACGTAAGTAAGTCCTAAGGCACGCGGGAGATCGACAAACTCGTAAAATGCACGACCTCCTAGCAACACTTTTTTAATGCTGAAGTTTCGCCTGGCGAAATGCTGCCCAAGTTAGAGTCTGCGCTTTAGAAAACAAGAGCTGGTAAGTAGCATTGAATCCAATATTAACATAGCACTTTACACGGACCCCGTGTCGTTGTTCTGAAGAAACGCCACACATTTGTCACCAAAACAATGACTGGGACATACACTTCCGAACAACAGAATGGAAGGCTACACGAGTCTGCGCGTAATTGAGATGGTGGAGGTAGAGCTAAGAGAGAAGTAAGTCTCTTGTGTCAGATTTGGGGTGATGACGCGTGGTGGCTTAGGTGGTGACCCAGCACCGTCCAGAAATTCCGCGCCACGAAGATTGCTGCGACCGATGCCAGGGCTTCTGGCAATTCAAGACCCATACCTTGTGTCGACAAATACTTGTGACCTTGCATATTCCAGAGTAAAATATAAATAGGCACGAGCGCAGCGAGTGTCTATTTATAGCACTCTGGCCTTTACCTAGCAATTCTGCCCCCGAATCCTTGATCTTTTATCTTATCTTTTATCTTAATCTAATCTTTATGCTCTTTTTCTGAGTTGAGTGAAACATATAGCTCTCACGAAAACCACCACCACCGCTACGCTGATCATCACCCGCGGCCATCCCTGCAGCCGCTACTAATCACCCAGCACAGACTCCCCGGCCGCGGCTTGAACCCACTATGCGCCGCTCTAGCAATGAGGTTGTGACTCGTAAACCACCCTCGCTGCCTCGCAACCATAGTCAATACCGACACGCAGTGTCCGTCCCCTGCTCTGCTCGTCAGACGCCAACATCGCTGTCGTGACCCATGCTGATGCTTTCGACTACCATGACACGATCTTCTTTTCAAGCACGGCATGCCACTCCTCGTCCTTCCCATACTCGTAGACATGGCAGTCATATACTCGCTCTGACAAGACCACTACCGTGTTTTCCAATCACCCGCACCGAAATTCTCACAACTCTCATTCCCACAGTCCATTATATCTGGATCTCCCCCAAATTGTTTTTGGGATATAAACCAGGACGTCAGGAATCAGGATAATCCCCCATTCCTTTCTTCCTTTCTCCCACTCCGTCCTCAACGCAGCAAACATATTTTTTAATGACGACAATGCCGCTGTGCCACCGCCTACGTAGGGATCATCGACTCTCGTCTTGTCGGTAGTATTTCCTCACTGTCATGTTAGACTTTGCGGCGCTCACCATTGGGCAGGCGTCGGGATGTTGAATATCACGTTCTTATGGCGCTATTGCTGGAATAATCTTGCGACAGCGCCACCGCCCTCGGTAGGTTTCTTCTTCCATGTATGTTCAACATGGAATTGATGCCGATCGGGTGTGCTTTCTAGGGACTTCCTTCCAGGCTGCGTAACTCTCGTTTGGCTCTCACGATCGCCCAGTGGTGCACTGCCCCAGATATCAAGAATGGCTGCAATTGGCCATGTTGCTTTTGTTGACCACAGTCCGTGTTCGAATTGTTTGTTGGTTGACACATCAACTTCTTCCCTTGAGACTCTATGAACCCTTCACCCACCTGTCTCGACTACTGTACTATTTCGACCATAGGTTCACGGGTTGTGACCTGTGACCTCATGAACATGTTGAATGCCATGTTCATGCCGGTCGAAACTGTGTGACCAAAAAAAATTATGTTCACTGAAATTTCTAAGTTTGCACAGTTTTGAGCTTAATTTTACTTGTAAATCTACTTAAATAGCATAAATTCACTGTTTTCATGCTAAACAAGATGAAATGGAAGCAAAAACTGCCAAAAACGGGCCCGAGGAGCAAAATTTAGGTAAATATCAAATTTGTGACCACTAATCCAAAGTTCTTCTGACTAGGTAGCCGTGTGCCAACCCCCCGAAAAATGGGAGGCTGCGGGCGCGTACGATTGAGCAGCCGGGAGGGTACATGATAGTAACTATGGTAGGAGATATGAAGGGCGCGAAAGTACTGTACAAGAGAACTAGTAAGAACTAGCAATGCCAATAGATTTTTTACAAAACTCACCTGGCGAGACGGAGTAAGAACGCTGACAGGAAATGAGACATTCCTGCAAACAGCTGTATCCGCCTCACCAGGGGTGAGAAAAATGAACTAAAAACCGCCACAGTAAAGAATAAGTAAAAACCGATAGTATTGAACTCGAGAAAAGATCGCCGAAGGGCATGCTGTCGCGCTGTAAGCGGACGGAGTGCGAGGGCACGAAGAAACTCACCTGGTTTGTTAATTGTTATAGTGTCCGTGGGACAACAAACTACCAATGCTCCTTTGGGACCCAGGGAGAGCTGGGTAGCAGCATTGTTAGGTGGAGTGAAGGAATGCCGAGGGCAGGAAACTCACCTTGCATTAGTCTTGAGTAATGCTACGCATTAAACTCGACTAATCCAAAGTTCTTCTGACTAGGTAGCCGTGTGCCGACCCCCCGAAAAATGGGAGGCCGCGGGCGCGTACGATTGAGCAGCCTAATAGGCTACTAGAAAGAAATGTTTGTAATGATGGTAGGGATTTGAACGATAGATGGGATCAATCGTTGTCGCCGTGGCCGTGGAATAAGAGTGCTTGGAGGACGATGGGGTTCTTCCAAATGTAAATTTGAAACGTGTCGGAGGCCCAGCGTCCAGCGGCCTGGATCAGATGCGGTGGTGAGCCATCTTCCGCCATGGCGGTGGCGCCACCAGCGCGCATTGACTGCCCAGCGAAATGCACGTCGGGTTCGAGTTGGCGAAGGCGCGCCATGAACCAAGAACGCGTCGGCACGGCGTTGACTGACGTTATCCAAAGATAAGGGTTCATGCGCGAATAGGGTGTCGCGCGAGGCAAGGTATCGCTTGAAGACAGGATCAGGTCTGAGTATTCCCCGTCGAAGAACCCTGATGCGATTGCCCTCGAAGAATCGGTCGCCTTTATGGTAAGGCAGGTCAAAGCCATAACCGCCATTCAACGTGATAACCGACGAGCGTAGAGAGCACTTGCGGTAGTCACGAATCTTGTGGTCGTCGGGGACAGACAATTCCCCCAGGCGCATGAGTCCGGCAAAGCCGGTACAGAGCATCGCTACAAAGAGGATATCATCGTGTGTAGAGGAGGGTGTTAAGGATGCGATCGCGGTAAGTATGTGGTTTCGCGAGAGTGGGAGTTTTCGCTTAACTGGCGTGCCGTGCCTCTTGAGACACCCAGCGAGCGTGCGCTTGACGAGGTAAGAAGAGCGGTTAGCGCGGACTTCAGGGAAAAATGGTTTGAGTTTATTGGAGATGCCGGATAAATACGAGCCCACAGACCGAGGTTGGATATGTGCGCTCATATAGACAACGAAGAACGACAAGGTGTCGATAGTTGGCGTGACTGGCATCTGGTGGATGGAACAGAAGGTGAGGTATGAGTTAAGGGCAGAATCATACGTACCGCTAGACGACGCGTCTATAGCGAGGCCTAGCGCAATAGCTCGCTCATGCACGAGCTTGTCGCGCGACCAAGGCTGGCGTTTGGGTTGCCTTGGTGTGCGAAGTTGCTGAATTTTCATTTTTTGACTGCCCCCAGCGTCGTTCGAGGGGGTGAAAAAGTGGTGATGACCATGTCGCGACTATGCGTGCGGACGTAGTCGAAGTTGTCGCGTGAGAGAGCATCGGCCATGGAATTGAGCTCTCCGCTGACATGGAGAACACGTAGGTCGATGTTGTGTTTGACCCGAAGGTCGACGGCAGCACAAAGGATAGGGTTGTAGTCAGGTAGAGCGTGGAGAGAATCAAAGATGCACACTGTGTTCGTGTTATCAGTAAAGACTGCTAAACGAGCGGGGCATCTGGGGGTAGCGTGGAATGTTAAACCAGATTCGGCGTACCACTGTATTGCTGCTAGGACACAGAGAGCTTCCCAGAAGAAGATCTTGTCCCTCATTGAATCTCCGCTGATCGCACACGTAAAACCTATGTTCAGGTCCGGAATCCAGAACCCCATTCCTGTTAACGACGTGTCACAATAAATCGTCAAGTTCGCCTCTGTGAATGGATTCCAATCCATGTTCGCAAAGAAGAACATACCTGACGATGCCTCAACATGGTTGACGAACCAGAGAAGTTCCTCAATCAGAGGTTTGTTGAGATTGATTGTAGCGTGGGCTCGGTGTTTCCCAGACATCTTGACGTAAAGGTTGCATAACGCGGGCTTGAAGAGCGGGTACACGTTCAGCGCCCAGTTCATCCACCCGGCGAGTTGCTCATACTCGTGGAGTGTACGACGTCGGCGCGGCGTGAGGGCAAAGTCGCGGACATGAGTAATGAGATCAGTCTTTGACTCTACGGGAAGCGTGGCTGTGAGTTCGTTCGGATCAATTAAGAAGCCTATGATGGTTAGTACTTCTCCCCAAACTTGCTTCTTCATCTTGTGGGGGATGCCTAAATAGTCCCACAAGTAAAGTACTGTACGGTTTCGACCGTAAGTTCGCCGGGTGTGACGCGTTATGCGAACGAACTTAAAAATATAGGTTCGTTTTCAGGCATAAGGCCCGATTTGGATGCTCCCGCCATAGGCGGGACCGAAAATTTCCTTTTTAGGCCTTGCGCGCCTCCAGCAAAAGGTCCGTGATGCGTTACGGTTTAAGCTAAGTTCGGTTCCGGGGCCCGCGTGACGCGTTATGCGAACATGCGGTCGAAACCGTACAGTAAACGTGTTTGATTGGTAGGGAAAAATACATCATAAGGTTCATACCATTCCATGTCTCCGACAAGTCCTACGCTGTAGCAGTCATCAACGTAACAGCAAAGAAAAGCCATGTGGAGGGTACAGATCGCGATCCAGACTACTAGTCCCATTAAGGAAGCCCAGGCCCGCGGAGATCCACAACTGCCGAAGCACGCGCGCCAGTCAACGTAACGTATCCACGCTGACTTATCTTCTCTGGACCCACCTTCCATCATCGACGCTATATTGGCGGTAACGACTTGTTTGAGCTACCACAACGGATGGATGGGTAATGCGCGGAACGCTCCAGCAACGTCGGACTTCCAGAGCAAGAGACGCTTCCCTGGGTGAAGTTGAACGAACATAAGGAGGAGAGGGATAAAGACTAAGAGTGAGTCGAGACGAGCTCCCTTCGTCTCGGACTTGTTAACCATATTGTTTTGACAGTACTCGCCGGCAGATTGGTTCGCGACGAGTCGGAGGTCCTCAGAGTGAGGTTTTGGAACGGCGACATTCGGTGTCGAGTACATACCTGGGAGGAGGTCTGGACCGAACGAAGGTGAATGCTGCCCTTTTTCAACTTCTTCCTTGCACTGACTCAGCACGAATTCGCGCTCTTCAGCGGACGGAATATTGGCCCAAGCGTTGTCCCACGTTTCTGGGAAGTCACCTGTAGGATCGGTATCAGCCCATGGCCAGATGCCGATACGGAGAGCGCGGAGGACCGACTTGACGAAAACTCGGTTGGGATGTATACTGAGCATGCTCGCGAGTCGGTCGATATTGATGGGTGTTGAAACATGGAAAAGGTGAGGGTTATCGTGGATTGTTTTCATCGCTGTATGTTTATACTCCTCAGCAGGAGGATACGGGAGCGGGCTGTCGATTTCCGTGTATGAGGCGGTCCGGCTCCCTTTTGACATTGGTTTCCTCCATCCGAAACCGCGTAGATAGCGCGGCAGGAAACTGTACGACTCCACCACCTCCACTACCTCCATCTCATCCTCTTCCTCTCCCTCCACCTCATACCCTTCCTCCACGAACGCACACGCCGCTTGCCACACTCTGGATATCAAAGAGTGGTTGGCCATTGGCTCATCCACTCTTCGACTTGCAGGCACTCGCAACATGTTGTCCACCGCAGATGTTACAGACGTGTCGACGGGGACAAGGAGCTCGCGAACACCTGCCTTCATTCCAGTTATTGCAGGCTTCGCGCTTCTTTCCGGGCTTCGACTTCCCGGACTTTCCTCCACTTGATTCTCCAACTCCGGTTCCTTCAAATTCGTCGTACTTGACGCCGTCTCGTTCAAGGATGGCCATTCGGAGTCGGACGAGGTGGGCGTCGTTGACCTGGTTGAAGAGTATGCCAGGATTGGATGCGAAGACTTTTCGAGCCGCGATGTCATACGCGATAACTCGGGGCTGCGAGGACTCAACTTTGGCGGAGAAGAGGTCGTCGACATGCTGCCTGTAGGTGCGGAGTTCGTTGCGGCGCCACGGGAAGACGGTCTCGACTGCCTCGCTATACTTGTCAAAGCAGCGGAACCAGACAATTGCAGAGCTAACTGTCTTTTTGTCCGCGCGGCGTCCCATGGCTTCGCGAAGCGTCGACGCGACTGTACCGATTGGAGCGGGGTCAAGTTCCAATTTGGTGGAGAAGAAAAAGGCATTGATCTCATCGAAGTCGACAGCTTCGTTGAGGAGGATCTTCTTCCACAGTCCATCGGGGAAGGTTGGAGCAACTCCGGTGAGCTTGAGATTGTGGAGGGCACATCAGGAAAATGGTAGGGTTGTCTCTGGGCATCTCTGCGTCTCTGTGGAGATGCCAGAGCCATCAGAGACGCTCAGGGATGTCATGGCTCCGCGAGATGCACACCTGTCTCCCGGAGATGATCCGAATCTCTGAACCCGTCTCTGGCCATCTTTCAGAGATGCCTTCAGGCTCTCAGAGACACTTAGAGCTGCCTTCAAGAGCCTTAAATTCAGATTCATTTCTTTGTAATTATTCCCTTTTATGCATGGCACATCGAGTAGAGGAAAAATGGTATCATTCTGGAGCTACTGGAACTCCAACACGTACTACAAGTGTCCTTACTGTCACCGATACCGTGGCGCTCATCACACTTTGTCGTCCGATCCGCTACGTACTTTTCATCCATTCCCGACCCCCACCTGCCGTACATGCTCGTATTCACCGCGCGTCATCCTCGTAGTTACCTAAATTTTATCCCAGAGCATGTCAGGGTGCACAGAGTCAGTTGTCCTATAAGCAGTCAGTAAAGGTCAAGTATACGAGGTCCATATTGCGTACCTGGTTCGTCCAGATTTTCCACGTATGGGGTCGCCGTGTGTCGTGTGTCGTGTTCGTGGTTGGGGTACCGTCATGATCGTATTTGGAATCGGGAAACTTACACTCGTAGTCGGGGCGGCAGTGTTATCGGACCTACGGCGTCGATGCAGCTGGTCATGGAACTGGTGTGTTTGGTGCAGTGGTGCGAGCAGTAGCAAGCACGCCGGTCAATTTGGGTCTGTTGCTAGTTGGCGGAGGGTGCGCGAATGGCCTGGAGCGTGTTAAAGGCGCGTAGGAGGCGTACTACGAATACGCACCTTGCCAACAATATATCGATAAGGCGAACGGTCTCTTCGTTGACGACATAGAGTTCCTGAGAGATGGCGGCGGCAGAGAGAGTGGTGGCAAGGAGGGTGGTGCCGGTCTTGGTGATGACTCCGGGCGACGAAGGCAGCTTGTCGATAGCCGGGTATCGAATAATAGCGGGCCTACAAGCGTCAGTAGAGGCAGCGAGACCGGCATGGTATATATACCTGGAGGGCTGCAGCAGGACGTATAGAGGGTGTGGCGGTAGAAAAAGCCCGCCGAGAAAGAAATGGTTGAGAGCGACGAAAGTGGTCGCATCCTCGTACTCGCAGTCGCCGTATGCGTATGTCCACTTGGGAATTGGGCTCGCTGCGTATCCGGGGGCCAGCAGCATTTGAGAACAGCGGGAAGATGAGAGGGGAGATGAGGGTGAGGTGACCGTCGAACGCAAGTCCGCAATCGAACATGCACATGGGTGATGACGTGTCGTGCACGGACCCAGGCACAGATCGGACTTGGGCATTTTGAGCGTCTGGGCTCGCAGCGCCTCTCGCCTGCCCCGTCTTCGGTCTGCTGTGTTCTGCTGCTATGGGATATTTGTCTTTTGGTCTTTCATCATGCATCTTTTTGACATTTTAGAAGTATCCATAACTCTCATACATTATTGTATTTTATAGCTTTATCAATGATTTTTCAGCTTCTAATGAGGACAAACTATATTTAGTGAATAGCGCGGGTCGGGTACGGGTGCTCACGAGCACTCCGCCCCGAACCCGACGCAACACCCGCACCCGACGCTCGGGTACGGGTTACCCGTTCTTTTCCCCGCGGGCCTCAAACGGGGAACGGGTGTCCCGAGACCCGTTGGCTGGTTGGTTTCGCCGTGGCGCGGAAAGCTCAAGAGAGCAATCCGCATACCAACGACGAAAGAGCATTGGGCAGGAGAGGTGAAAGGGGGTGGAGGGGGGGTGGAGGGAGGTCGATTGATATGCTAGAGTAGGTAGATTAGGGCGGACACTACAAAAAGTAACATTCGCGCACCGTTTGGGCCTACATGCGTAAGCGATGCCATCCAGCCCGTAAGACCATAGCAAGTCATCGCCGCCGGCGCCGCAGTTACCGTCGTCCCGGATGGTGGTCGTTGTCCAAAGGGAATCTTGTCCTGGTACGGAGAAGCAAGGGAATTTGGTCAGGCGAGGCAGATCCAGCCCGCGGTCGCTGGCCCAGAGTGTGGCGGCCTCGGCCAGAGGGCTTACGCGTCCAGGATCTCAGTCGAATTGGTGCGTCGTGAAGACGAACACCAGAATGCGCCCCGGAACGTATCCGAGGGCGCAGCGGCCGCCGCGCAGTCAAACCGCCCCAGAAAAGCAAGAGAATACAAAGGAAAGAGGTAGAATAGGCCCCAGAACTTCTTCTGGGGCTGACGAGCACGACGCGAACGTCGTGCCGTGGTGGCAAGAGCCAGGAAGACGAGATCGGAGCTGATCGATCCTTATCCGGCAATTGCCGGGAGGTTCGGTCAGCTCGGCGATTAGGAAAATACTTCCGCAACGTCGTTTCTGGGCGACGTTGAGGGCATCAAGGTCAAATAAATTGCATAAAATCTGTTTAATTATATAGTTGACAGTAGGTAAGTAGTTGGTAAGTACATGTAGCAAGAAACTCATACTTGCCACTTGTGTTGATCTGTAGTACGGGTGGATACGGGTTGCCGGGTTCCCGACGGGTACTCGGACCGACACCCGACCCCTACCCGACACATAACCCGACCCGCACCCGGACCGGGTAACCCGTACCCGCGCTTTTCACTAACTATATTGGAGGACCCTCCAGAACTAATGCACAACTTCTGAATTTTTCTCCTGCAAACATTGTAAGGAAAATCCAGAGACACTCAGAGATGCTGAGAGATCAGATCCCGGAGCCAGAGTTGATCGGAGCCGGTGATACCGGAGCCAGAGATGCCAGAGCAAAACCTACCGTTTTCCTGATGCATTCTTGACGTCGAGAGCATGGTTCTGTACGGCGTCGCGGGTGAGTTTTTGTTCTGGGGTGAGGGAAATCTCTTTGATGAGAGCATTGGATGCCCACCCAAACTTCGACTCGTCTTGCTCCTCGCCATCGGAGTTATCCGACGCAGATTGGTGAGACTTCTGGCTTTTGTGGTGGTGGTGCTTGGAATGGCGCTCTGGGTTAGAGTCGGGGTCATCTGAAGGGGTGGATCCTCCCCGCTTGTGCTTGTGAGGAGTCGCTCCCCGTTTGCCGGCATTACCGTCGCCGGCGTCGTTGTCGACGGTGACGCCGTCGTCGTCGCCGCTGCTGTCGCCACCTCCACCTCCTCCACCCTTACTCCCTTTTCCTTCTGCTCCTCGGTTCGCCGCTCCGTCGAGGCGTGTGACCTCTGCATCGAGTGTCTCGAGCCAAGGAATGAGTTCTGTATTGGGGTTGAACTCATAGACTTCGGCTGCAGCGATGTCACCGATGTAGCTGATGATGGCGGATTGGATCTCTCCTTTCGAAGCGGTGCCTTGGCCATACCGCGCGATGATTTCACGGATGTCGTTTGCGGCGGCGACGAAATATTCGCCTTCGGGAAGGGAGCTATCCAGTATTTCGGGGCAAGACATGTCTCCTTGGGTGCTTTTAGCATTTGGGAACATGGTTTAATGATTCGCGAGATGGAATTTTATTCTGTATCGACGCGAAAGTACTGTACAAGAGAACTAGTAAGAACTAGCAATGCCAATAGATTTTTTACAAAACTCACCTGGCGAGACGGAGTAAGAACGCTGACAGGAAATGAGACATTCCTGCAAACAGCTGTATCCGCCTCACCAGGGGTGAGAAAAATGAACTAAAAACCGCCACAGTAAAGAATAAGTAAAAATCGATAGTATTGAACTCGAGAAAAGATCGCCAAAGGCGGCGCCGAAGGGCATGCTGTCGCGCTGTAAGCGGACGGAGTGCGAGGGCACGAAGAAACTCACCTGGTTTGTTATAGTGTCCGTGGGACAACAAACTACCAATGCTCCTTTGGGACCCAGGGAGAGCTGGGTAGCAGCATTGTCAGGTGGAGTGAAGGAATGCCGAGGGCAGGAAACTCACCTTGCATTAGTCTTGAGTAATGCTACGCATTAAACTCGAATTTCAAACATGTTCATGACCCCTTGTGACCTAGTGACCAACTACAATTAGGTTCGCATCACAAGGCCTTGTGACCTGTGACGTGAACCTATGGTCGAAATAGTACAGTATATACCGGTAAGTGTCAGTCGTACTTGTTGTCAATAATGAAGTTTTTGACATCGTCTTATTAGATCCAGACGTCGACCACCTCGTCACCATTCAGGACGTCGATGTTGGTCTCATTCAACACCTTCAAGCCTTTGTCGAGGTCTCGACCGCACGACTCTCCCACAACCCGGCTCAGCCTCCCTCGCTTCGCCAACCTCACATGTATCCTCACATCAGTCTGTTGCTCTCAGTGTTATCTCTATCCTCATGCATGTTCGATGGCCCAGGCTGCGCAATGGCTTAGGGGCTGTCAGCCAGCAGAATCCCACTAAAACACCTACTGTGGACTTTCATTCAATTCGTCAGGCCGTGTGACCTGTGACCGGCCTGACGAAAATTTGATTTCGTCGCGGCGCCGCAGGTGCCGTGACACAGGAAAAATTTTCGTCATATTACCCCCAATTGGGCCACGTTTGGAGCCATTTTTGACCAAATTTGACAGCCAGATTCGTCAGATTTCGCCGGGACCAGTGACCGGTGTGACATTTCGTCGATTTCAGGTCCCTCGTGACCTGTGACCGACGAATTGAACGAAACTCGACAGTATGTGTTATGCTGGGGGTTGGACAACTTGCATAAGCCATACCCGTATCACACGAGTGCAGGTCTGGGTGCGGGAACACCCGTACTATTCTTTACGTGGCGGCAGGTTTTGAAGTGTTATATTTTACTCTGGATCGGATTGCGCAAGCGCAATCCAACACCCTATAGATCTGTTTAGAATTTCAGTAATCTTGGTCGCTAAGCACCCAACGGCGGTCGTAGTAAAGAAACCTCTCACCCAAGTCCAAAAACCGAAGAACCTGTGGTAAACCGCCACATGGGGCGACCGCGGACGCGTGGGATCCAGAGAGGATATAACGGTAATGCAGATGATGTCGTTCTTTTGCGGCGGAGATTCACAACGTCGGCGGAGATGGTGATTCCATACAGTTCGCAGCTGTAGCTTTATTCGATTGTATGTGCCCATGACTGGGGTCTAAGCAAAGCGATTAGTGGCGTTGTTCACATTCTTGGCTGGAATTGAATGATGTCGCACAAGTATGAGCAATGCATTGGGTGACTGTACTCCATATTGAACGAAGAGCATCAGATAGACGGAAAGGAAACGCGCGAAACCTGAGCTGGAGCAGGCACATGCCGCTGTGTCTACCAAATCGTCGTTCCTGCGGTTATACTGGTAGTCGTAAGAGCCCAAAGAATTCGTGTTAGTGCGGCGTAAGCATTAGGGTACCCTGACTTGAGGCCGTACTGAAACAGGCCTGAATCCAGCTTGAGCGCGTATCGACCAGTTCAGCTTGCCATGGCCGGCCACGATTTTAAACGTGCAGAGGATATAAGGATGAAGAAAAAGATAAACGATCGCTGGGCGCCGAGTAAAATGATCTGCAATACCCGAGGTTACCCCGCAAGCTGCTAGCGCTAAGCGCTGAACTTTTGAACTGCAACATTCTCATCCCGGCCGGTGAACATACTGCATTTGAAGCCCCGAACATACTTGTCTGACCTTTAACTATCCCCAATCAACAAGTCACCCAGGTTATCATTCGAAGGCGCGAGTTCAGAAGTCAGAAATCATTGCATGAACAAAAGAGTACTAAAGTCTCAAACTACAGAGCAAGATGACTACTTTGTCAAACAAGTTCAAGTAGGGATAAGCACGGGTAGGCGGGTTTGGCGCGGGTCACGGGTACGGGGCCTCACGGGTACGGGACCGGGTTAGGGTTTCCAAAATCGGTAAACCCGCCGGACCCGCACCCCTACAAACGAGGTCCAAAGGTGCTCAGGGGGCTACAGGCAACTAGCAGGAGGTCAGGAGAGCATTGGAGCTCTCTAAAAGTAGTTAAATGCAATGTAAAAGCTATCATTAATGTCAAGATGCTTTTAATTTCATCCCGGATGAGGTCGGATCCGATCGATGAACCCGCCACTCAGAACGACGATGTCTATGGCAACACAGGAGATTACAAACATTAAGAGGAGCTCGGGAGACCATTGGAGCCCCGCCTCAAGACAGATGACCAGCAAAATCACATGAAAACACGAATAAATTCAAAGAACTCCTAAGCTTGATAGGATAAATACCCCTTCGAGGGGCCCACTACTCGCAAAAATCCCCCATTATCATTCCTCTTCGCTTCAATGGCCCCAAACACCAAGCAGACGACGATGGAGAACCCGCTCAAGCGGCCTCGCGGCTCTCGCGACAAAACCAGCGATGCCGAGGACGCCGGGTCCAGTTCGCGAGCCTCCTCTTCGCGACGTAGTGCCAAGACACCCGCCGGCAGAGGAATGCGCGGTACTCTCCTCGCTCATGGGATATCTATCGAAAGAGGTCAGTGTTGTATTCATTACTTCGAAACAAAACTTACCATCTCTTAGAGCCTGTCAAACGCACGCGCACAGCACGCCCACTGCCTCGAAGGAGTCGGGGTGCTTCATCAGCCTCTTCAACTGCCGCGTTCGGTGAGGATCCGGGCCAGGACGACGACGACGAACCTGCCAGGCCAAAGAAGAAGAGGCGGACACAGCCCATCCCAACCTCCGAAGAGGACGACGATGCACCTGCTGCTCGTAAGTAGCATATTCTCTTCATCGTCGATTAAGACTTACATTGCAACAGCTTCGAGAAGCTCGCGTGCTACGAGTATTGTTGATGTCGACGAAGATGAAGAGGACGGCGAGGAGGAAGAGGAGGCGGAGCTGACGGAGGAGCAGAAGCTTGGTAAATCTCCCGACTACATTGCTTGAAAGACGACTTACCTCTGCTTCAGCTATTAAAGCCCAGGCCTGGACGTCGCCCTTGTACGGCTTCTTCAAGGAGGCGTATGTCAAGTATGTTACGGAAAAGGGGAAGACTCGAGTCGTGCACCGATTTGACTGTAATCACTGCAAGGACGGCATCAATCGGTATCAAGACACGGCGGACAAGAACTCACTGAGCGGGCTCAAACGACACGTTGAACGGTGCATGGGCAAACCGGCTTTGAAGGCTGTCATGGAATCGGGCAGTAATCCTGCTGCTGTTCGCAAGAAATTGGCGGGTCAGGCGCGGGGCGGTAATCTCAATATCGCGAGTATGTTTGACGGTCAGAGGAAGGCGGGCAGAGCGACCTATTCTAACATTCAGCATACTCCCACTCAAACACGGTGTGTTCCTACTTACTTGCTATCGTTTTCTCTTCTAACTTGCCATCCAGCGCTGAAATCGTTCGGTGGGTCTCGGAGAATTGTCGTCCGTATGAGGTGGTCGCAGATCGAGGCTTCAAATCCTTGATGAAAACGGGTCGTCCCATGTACTGGATCCCGCATCCGACGACGGTCGCCCGAGACGTGAAGAAAGCCTTTGCCAAAACGCGTCAGCGCGTAGCAAAGATGTTGCAAGTAAGTGATCAAGAGGGTAATGCGAATGGAAAACTCACCTTGGTTGACAGGACTTCCCGGGTCAAATCCACTTCGCCACCGATGGGTGGACTTCTGGAAATCACGGCGCCTACGTGGCCATTACGGCGCATCTTCTTGATGATGCTGACGAGCCAATCATCGTCTTGCTCGACTTCATCGAGATTCCCGAGGTACGTCAGGCGGCGCTTAACGAATGAATTGAAGAACTTACCTATTTTTATCCAGTCACACTCGGGTGCGACCCTTGCTCGTGAGTTCGTGCGCGTCCTCCAGGAGTTCGGCATTGAAGACAAGGTTAGTTTGGTGTTAAATTGTGATGAATTGTACTTACATTCCTTTCAGCTTGGTTGTGTCACAGCGGACAATGCGACCCCAATGGACGCCATGGCCGAGAAGATTGCTCGGCTCCTACCAACGTTCGGCGGTAGGAAGCAACGTATCCGGTGCTTCGCGCACTCCGTCAATTTAATTGCCAAGTCCTTCTTACGTTTGTTTGACCCTCCGAAGAAGAAAAAGAAGAGTAAAGGTAAAGGGAAGGCAGAGGTGACCCACGAGGACGCCGAGGTTCTGGACAACGACGACGACGACGACGACGCGTGGGGTGAGCTGGATGACGAGGCTCAACGACTCCCAGACAGCGGCGAGCTGGACCTTACCGAGGAGGAGCAGGCGGCGTTGGACATCATGCTTGCCGAGATGGCCGATCTGGAGGCCGCGGAGGAAAACCAAGACGCAGACGAAGAAGAGGAAGATGACGACGACGATGAAGATGAGGCGGATGAGGACCAGGACGACGATGAGGATGGCCTTGTCGACAGAGAGGAGGTCATCGAGGGTGCACAGGAACGAAGAGACTTCTACGCGGAGGCCAAACCCATCCGCACGGCTCTCATTAAGGTATGTTTCTTCTAGACTTTTTATTGCCGTAGCTCACTATATAATCCTTAGATTCGAGCCATCGCTTTCAAGGTTATCAATTCCCCCACCAAACTCCTTCCTGCCTGGCGCGCGCTTCTTCGCAAGGCTGGCAAGAAGGAACGCGTCATTCCTCGCGACGTTCGGACACGTTGGAACTCGACCTACGACATGCTTTCCTTTGCGTACGAGTACCGCGAGCCCATCATGGAATTGACCTCCTCCATGACCAACAATCTTCGCAAGTGGGAGCTTCACCCCTTCGAATGGGATTTGCTATTCGAAATGCTTGACATTTTGAGGGTGTGTTTATTGTATTCTTGTCAAGCGTAGGGCTAACATTACAAACAAGACTTTCAAACGCGCGACCACCTTCTTCTCCACGAATCAGCCCGTCCTCGCAGATGTCATTCCTTACATCGACGAGATCGACGAGCTTCTGACATCGCGTACGGTGTCACTCATCATCGAGCCGGGCCTCAATGAGCACATTATGATTTTCGACTCCTTCAAGATCTGTTGTCTGCTCGCCCGACGCACTCTGAACAAGTACTACCAGCTCACCGACGACACTGCGGCTTATCGCATCGCCATGAGTACGTTTTTTTTTTGGTTTCTTGATCGGATGGTTAATAGTCTTGTCTCGCTTAGTTCTCCATCCATCGCACAAGCTCGAATACTTCTCCTCGAGCAAGTGGGAGCAAGCCTGGATCAACGAGGCCTCTGAAAAGCTTCGGACTGTTTGGAAGGACGATTACGCCTCGCGCGACGATTTACTGCCCGCCGTTTTGGACGAGAAGGCAAGCAAGGCAACGAAACCATTGTCGGCCGCGACTAGCGTGCGTTTTTTAATCATATCTATTTCTACAACCCTGACGTGCATGTATATAGCATGCAGCGAATCTTTGGGCCCAACGACACCGCAAGTCGGCGACTACTCAGACTCCAGACGACGAGTTGGAGACGTACCTCAAGGCCGACACCGAGCCTGTCGGTAATGTCATCCAGTGGTGGGTGGACCACCGCGGCAGATATCCTCGTCTATCTCGGATGGCTCTCGACTATCACACGATTCCCGGTATGTTTATTGACATGTCTCAACAACGAGTTGTATTGATGATCTTTCTATAGCTACTTCTGTCGCTGCTGAGCGGGCCTTCAGCCGTGCTCGTCATCTAATCTCCTGGGAGCGGAATCGCCTGAGTGCACAATCAGTGCGATCACTGATGTGTCTTGGCAGTTGGTCGTTGATGGGGCTGGTACACGATGAAGACTTGGCAGTTATCGCGAAGGACGGGGCTGTCAAAGTGTCGCGACGCGAAGAGAAGCTGAAGGATGTTGATCTGCCGCCGAATTTTGATGTAATTATGCTGGACCGCGACGACGCGTAACTACTAAGTCTACTACTACTAACCAGATATGTATCCTTTGTTATCTCTACTTACAACAAACACTGTCCGACAGGTCTTTTACTGTACTTCTTGATATCTTTACCTACAATACATATTTTTGTATGATCTAGACCTCACGGGTGTGAGAAAAAGCGCAAACCCGCCGGGTTGCAGTATGACCCGGCGGGTCAGGGCTCAACCCGCTATTGCGGGTACGGGTTTGGACCCGCGTGAGGTGCGGGGCCGGGCCGACCTCTCCGACCTCACGGGTAGACCCGTGCAGATCCCTAAATTGTCATTGTCATTGTCATTGTCATTGTCATTGTCAAGTTGTACTAGTGAATAACAAAGTTGTCCAAGACTTCAATTGATAAATAATGCTCTCCGCAACATCTCTCCTTCAAGAATAATATCTTCTTTTCCACCAACATCCGTCGCCATGGTACTACGCATCATCACACGACGCGCATTCCGTACATACACCCTCTTCAACGACCTCGGCAACCTCCATCTGTCTAATGCCAAGTTGCATGGCCTCCCACTCGTAACATCGAGGTTCTCCAAACACGTCAAACCCGATAAATCGAAAGCCACTAGTGCAAACAGACGAGGTGAGTACATGGACATCACATTAGAGAAGAAGAAGAAAAATTACTGACCATCGCGCTGGAAAAAAACCAACCTCACATCCCTCAACGTTTTCTTATTTCCTTGAAGTAAAGTATTCGCCTCCTCGATGTGACAGCTCGTCCAGACGCTGGCTAACTCCAGCCGCTCCAGCGTCCCCACGATGTTATCGCCTAACCAGCGGACAAGCTCATTATTCCATCCCTCCACGCGCAGAGTGCGTAAACACGGCATGTCCAGTCTCACGACACTCAACCCGGATAGCGACGCTTCCGGAAAATCCAATACGCACGCACACATCCTGATAGTAAGTTCGGCAAGCCACAGGAAACAGCCGACAAGCGCACGCATAAAACTCGTGATGTCCTGGTACGATGCACATACTTTGAGTGCGGTGAGAGCCGGGAAGTAGTCCGCCAGGGGCCGGACGAGAGCTGCATCATTCTCCACCGTGCCAACTCGAAGCACGATTCCCTTGGCTACAAGGACATGCAGTAATTCGCTATAGGCCAACTTGCGGAAGATATTGTGGGATGGAGACTCGGCGCCTACAAGCTTTATGCCAGTGATAAACGAGGAAAGCGTCTCACGCGACGAGCGCAAGAGCTTCGCGTGGTCATGGGCGCGGAATGGAGAGGAGACGACAAGGCCGAGAGGCGGGAGATGATATCGGCTGATGCTAGTCCATGTGGGATGGACGAGTGCACACGAAAGAAGGGAGGCTTTATCGTCGGCGAGATAGGAAATGATGTGGTCCAGGAGCTCTTGCGGTACCAGCCCGAACGGGCCAGTGCAAGCAGGGCAGCGACCGGAGTAAGTGAATGCCATGATGGGTGTGTTTGGGAGAGAGACAGTTGAAGGCTTTCCGAGCACAGCCTCCAGAAGTGCGACATCGAGTCAAATCGGTGAATCAACGGTTTGAGACGACCGGCTTCGAACTGAACCGGTGATTCAGAAACAAAGCATCACGAACGAAGAACAGGGCATACCTTTAGCAACAGTAAAGATCCAAGACCTATGCGTGATACGGTTATATGACGCCGTCCGTCGTGTGTCCTATATCCTTTGTCTAAAGGAGAAGGACAAAGCACTAGTGGTGATGCGAGGGATCACGGACTCGATGCTGGGAACGCGACCGTTTTTGCGCAGTGGGTTGTCGAGCTGGAGAGCATGTTCAACGGCAGTTGACCAAATGTAGGGATTGAATCTAATATAGAATCAGATTTTAACGATGCGGAGTAAGGACGTGCGATACCATACAAGCGAAAAAGCTACATCAAATGTAAGCACTCTGGGACACGAGCGGAGCGCATACAACGCGCACCTACCAATCCCGTAATTGGTCGTAGCAATAACGCAAGCCAGTTGTCGTACGCGATGCACGCGGCCTATGGAGACGGCGTCTTGTTGGAGGCAGCGTATTTGAGCGCCTGAGAAGGAGTTTAGGACATAGCGACTCGGAAATGACTGGGAAAGCGTACTAGGTATCAGACGTTAGGCTGGCTCCTATTTAGGAAATCAACTTCCGACCTGTCAGAACTCGTTGCCTGAAAGTTCTGTATATGAACATCAGAAAAGTAAATTGGCGAGAGCAAGAAAAAACTTACACGCTGCTCTTTTCGTAATGTTGATGTGGCCCTCGTCTTCCCTTAGACTGAGGCATACCTCTTACATACATGCCTCGGTTCCACGCGACTGCAGTTGCGTTTGGCGGACATCTTAGTGGGCCGGGATACTGGCGTAAGCACATACCGAAAATGCCAAATTCCTTCGCTTGAGCGCTCTGAGCTATGATGAACGCCAAGCCCATGTTTACCGTCATCTTCGCTCATCCCCCTAACTGTGAAAACCAACAAGTGTATATACTAGGACTTGAAACAAACACGAGCCGAAAGCGTATCAATGTTCACTACAACAAAAGCACACCAATCAGTAACGGAAAGCCAAAACAGACGCCAACATACCACAAATTAAACTCAACCTGATACTTCCTCCTCGTATGCGTCGTCACAAACCTCGACCGCTCCTTCATCAGCGCCGCCCTCTCCTTCTCCGTCTCCTCCCTCGTACACGTAAAAGTCGCAATATAACCACATATAATATCCACAATCTCCGGCGGCACACGCTCAAGCAGTGCGTCGCAGCACGCATTCACTGCCCATTCGTACTGCCGCGGGGGCACGGACGTCGTCGAAGGGACCTCGATATCAGGGTTGACCAGGAAGAAAGCGAGGATCTTGCGGTGCCCGGGTTTAGTGGCGTCTGAGAGTCCGAAGGGTTGGACCTGCACATACAGCTCACTATCATAACATTAGAGCAGTATGAAAAACGTACTTGATGCTGGTACACATTCGGGAAAGCGATACATCGCCCTTGGCACGTCCTGACACTACCTAACTCTTGAACAAGCGGACGGTCCCTACATACGGCAAAGATTTAGTCTGGTGAAATCGCAGACATGTCAGATAATTAGTTGCTCACCGGGCCAGTCCATAGATCGTATGGGTACATTCCTCGTCATCCTGGCCATGATACATCGGCTCGACGACGGATGTCCGGAAGGCAAGACGAGATTCATCAATGTTATCTTCATCGTAGTACTAGAACGGTTGCGGTGAATATAAGGTTCAGAGCAGGGCAAAGTGAAAGACACTTACATAAATAAAGGTCGCCACAATTTCTTCGTTCAGCATGCCTATACAGCGCAGATTCATGAGACACCGCAATAGTACAAATAAAGAGTTAACTTACCTTCCACGTGCCAACTTCCGCCAGGATACGACGGGTTCTCCGGCGTAAGCACAATATTTGCCAGCTTGACGATAATCTGAAGCGTCTCGCCAGCCAGTGAAACCGTCTTTTTCACCCCATCCAGTGCTCCATCATACGCCGGTAACGGCCTCGGCAACCTCTTCACCAAACTCTTTCGGAAATCTTCATAATCCTCATCATCCCATCCATCCGAATCGACACCAAAGCCATACGGCTCAGGCACCCCAATCGACTTGCCGTCCTTCTCCCAGATACACGGGATAGTATGGACCTGCTCATAATTCTCCATGTTGTAGTTCCACCGAGGCTCCGTCACCATGCGCGCTTTCGACAACGGCCTTTTAAGATCAGAGAGCACGCATTCAAACATGGGCACTGCGAGCGCGACGAGCTCTTCGATGACGGGGTACAGATCTGCGTGATCATCCAGATGTAGATTGTTAATGTACGCCCCTTTGGAGAGGTGGGCAGTGCCATCCGCGTCGACGATAAAGTCGGAGGGAAGCCAAGCAAAGGTTTTGGACACGAAGTCCGCGGGACCGTTGGGGGGGACAACAAAGTCGAAGCCGCCAGCTTCAAGCTCCTGAAGGGACTTTCCGTAAGCGATGGGGTAGAGGGAGGGATGTACGAGGTCGAGGACTTGGTTGTTGGAACCTGGATGCCAATCCTTTTCTTCAGGAGGAACATCTTCTAGTCCTTTGACCCCCGCTAAAAGGCGATCGTGCACTTCTGGTGGCACCAAGGTATCTGACTTCCACACGCGTTCGTAACACGCGATCTCGATTCCGTTCTGATCATCATGGATTCGCGCGTATCCCTCGAGTTCTTGCAAGACATAGTCAATCTTTAGTCGCGTAAGTCACATATTTAAGTCATCCGTAGCCGCAACGCGCTTACCATTTCCTCTGTCAGTCTCCATACCTGTAAATCTTCCTCCTCAGGATTCTGCTCAAGAGCCTCCTTTCGCCACCTGGCCAGGATCTCAGGATTCTTCATCTTCTCTTGCCAGTCCAGCTTATCACGTATCGCAGCCGACAAAACGCACATTTGAACTTCGACAACGCTGCGCGGCGCGTCTCCCCATTCGTCAGGTGTGCGAGAGTTGTTACTTTCGCCGACCAGGAAAGGATGCGGGTAAGAGCCGTTGAACACTTTCAAGGCCTGTTTGTGAGCTAGAACGCAAGGATGCCGCACGTCGTTGGGGTGCATGGGTTTGGGATATTGGGCAGGCTGGCCTTCCTCCGTAGGAATGTCCCACCATTCGCTCTTGATGGTCAGGACCCCATCATTGCGCGAGATGATGTATGCTGCAGGAATACCGTGGTCGGGATCAGACATGATGGTGAAAGGTGCTTGAACAAAGGAAAGCTAAGAGCAGATTGATTGCCGAGAGAGCCGCGGCCCGCAACTAGGAAAGCAGTTGGCCTCTCTAGAAACATGAGGCGATCCGCAAGCTGGACAGCCGTTCTTGATGAAGTTGCGGCTACCGGACCGAACCTGAGCCTTACGACAGGACAAGAATGATCTCGTCAGTTAAGTACCGGGCTGTACGACTGGAGTAGGTAGAGCACAAGTCGGCTTGCGCACAGCCTCTACGGTTAAGTCTCAGTGCTCGAGACACCCGGACAAGCCAATCCACGGACCACCTCCACCTCCCAAACCTAGAAACAAAGCATCACAGATGAAGAAGAGGACATATTTGAGTGTAAAGCATACCGGGAAGGTTCAGATAGTATGATATATCACGTATATCCCCAATTATGTTTCCTGCAAGCACAACGCCTCTCAGATACGACGTGCAGTAGTCGGTAAAAAGTTTTCGCATCAAAGAGGTAGGTGGTGGTTGACAATGTAAAGAAGGACACATCCCAATTTAGGCAGTCTCCTTCAGATTTCATTCATAGGGTAACCACCAAGAGCAGTACCCGACACAAGGAGCAGTGCAAACACACACCATTCCTGTGTAAATGAAAGCAAGACCTCCACAGACCAAAAGTTGTATCAAAGAGAACTTATTGACAGCATGTACAATGAACAAATACAAGCAACAACAGACATCATTTTACATGCCCAACACCCTCTTCAAACTCTTGTCCTCAAAAAGGATACCCTCATCTGTCTCAATCTGCTCCCCATCCGGAACACAACAATGCCCAGTCAACACACAAACAACATTCCGTACATGCAATCTCTCCAAAGACACGGGCAGCCTCCACCCATCCATCGTCACCTCCGTTTCCCTGGAATGCACGCACCTCGCAACGTCGAGGCTGCGCAAGCACTTTAAACGAGACAAATCAAAAGACACTATGAATACTAGTATCAGCACATCGCGAACATAAAGAGGAGAGGCAAGACCAACCATCGGACTTCACAAAAGTCAACCTCATATCCTTCAACGTTTCCTTATTCCCTTGAAACAGTGTATTCGCCTCTTCGAGACAACACGTCGACTCCGTACTGGAGCTCACCAGCTCCAACCGCTCCAGCGTCCCCACGACGTTCTCCCCCAACCAGCGCACAAGCTCGTTATTCCACCCTACGACGCGCAGCGTGCGCAAACACGGCAGCGCCAATCTGACGGCACGCAACCCAGGCAACGATGCGTCCGGGAAATTGAATCTACTTGCAAGAAACCTGATATCGAGTTCCACGATCCGCGGGTACGAGTCGGAAACTGCGCGCATAAATCCCGTCATGTCCTTGTACGATCCGGATACTTTGAAAGTGGTGAGATCCGGGAAATATTGGGCAAAGATTCCGACGAGTGACGGGTCATTCTGCACTGCGCCCGAGCGAAGAATGGCGCCCTTCCCTTGAAGGACACGTAGCAACTTGTCGTAAGAGCACCTCTTCGTAGGAGATATGTAGGAGGAAAGTGTAATGTCAGTGATAGACGGGGAAAGCGTCTCAATCGGTGAGCACAAGAGCTGCGCGAGCCCCCGCGCACTGCCTGGAGATGATACGGTAAGAGTGAGAAGCAAGAGATGATGGCGGCTGATGCTGGTCCAAGTAGGATGGACAAGTGCACAGGATAAGAGCGTGGCTCTATGGTCGCTGAGATGGGATATAACGAGGTCCAGAAGCTCGGGCGGTACAAGACCGCAGGGGCCTGTAATAACAGAGGAGCGGGGGGAACGCGTCAGCATAATCCAGATGTTGTGGAGGATGCTGAATATCATAGTGTAGGCAAATGGAAGAGGAAGCAGAGAAACTCGGAAAGGAATCATCAGCAACACGAAAAGTCTGAGACCTGCTCCAGGTTTGTTTCTCCGCGTCGAGCGATCACCAACACGCGGTCACTCGAATGCAGGGCGCACTACAATGTCGGTCGAGCGTGCTACTGCTGTCTTTTTGCCTGCTCTAAAAACTAATATTTGAGAGAAGAAAACAAAAGTAAAAGCGAAACGCACCAAGGCGCCTTGAAGGAGAAGACGCGAAATCAACGCTCAACCGCGTGTAGATGGAGGGATTGCGAGACGTCTGACTAGGCCGGGCAGGGGTGATACGATAAAAGAGGTAAAGCTACGCCCAATGTAAGCACCCTAGGACAAAACTAGTCTCGAGGCCAGACGTCCGCCAGTAAGATACTCGATGACAGTCGATCGAGTACCTGGGTTCGGACCGAACTGGCGAAGTGACTGGTATCGAGTCTAGGACAAAACTGCCGCGCGCACAACGCACCTAGCGATACCCTATTGAGCAGATTGGTCGTGGCTTTGGTCGTAAGGTTGGTGCAGCGGCTAGTTCCAAGGACCCAGCGTATAGCGCGCGATGCGCATGGCTGATGGAGTCGGTTGACGGCAGCATGCTTGAACACCTGGAACGGAACTCAGGGCATGGCAACTAGGAAATGACTTGGAAAGCGTACCGTGAACACCATGGATATGCATCGAATCCCAACAGGTATTTCCTGCCAGCAAAATAACGTGGGTATAGGGCGACCATGACGATTCCAATGACCTGCGCAGCGAGGCGGGCGAAGGCGTGGCAAAGGACGATGGTACAAATGCCGACCTCCCGATTCGCTCGATCCCATTTAGGCAATCAACGTCCGACTCGGTCTTTCACTCGTTTGCATAAAGTAAATCTGATTGAAAAAGCAAGTACCTCAAAAAGAGGACCCCGTATACATAGATTACATTTCTGTTTCGAGTACAAGGTGCGCGTACAGCTTTCACGCGTCAACGGATGTCCCCACTATCCGGTAAGGTGGTCAATCTATCATATGGAAAGGTGTGTAGCGGGTAATAAGGTGAAAGGACATAAAGGAACGATTGCAGAAAGGTAAAAAAAGTCGTCTAGAAGAAGAGCCGTCAGATAGGTATTCAGAGTAGTTCAAGTGCAAGGTAAATTCACCAAGAAGATTTCTTTTTCGAATCTGACTTAAGGCCCAGCCCGAGGAGGAACGATAGCCTCATACTAGCACCAACATAAACGAATCCGACGCTGCCCCAACACATCGCGTTCCATTCCCAAACTTTCCAGAACACGTCTGAACCCAATGGCGCCATGGTCGCGAGGTGACCAAAGTCGGCTAATAGAAGGACGAAGAGAAGACGTTTCCACGTCGTCAAAGACGAGGTAGACGAAAGCACGAGGTGCTCGTTCAACGCGAACAAGACGTAAAGATTCGCAAGCTGCATGAGCGCCATGTCCGTCTGGGTCGTGTTGACAACGACTGGTTTAATCGCGCTCGCGAGGCTCAGGTCGCGGAAGTAATCAGATGGCTGCATAGCCGCATAATAAGCACCTGCCAACGCCGATATGGGCTCGATGTAGAGGAAGAAAAGCTGGTATGGGAAGAACGGGATCATCGAGGTGGCCATGACGAGCAAGCCCCATGACCCTGACCTCAAGGCGCATGACGTATGCGGGGTAAAATATCCCACAGTACACCGCTCTTCCACGACCACCACCAGCATGCTGCCCATCCGGAGAGCGAGCCGCGTCCTAGTATTAACGCGCAACATCCGCATCGTCCACTCCAGCGATACATATTCCAAAGACGTGGATTCTACCCCGCCCCCAGATTCCAAAATTCACAGGGTGGACCCGGAGTCGGGCACGTCGCAGAAGCCGTATGAGAAGCCCGCGGGGGTGTTCAGCGAGGTTGGGGCGGAGAGCGCGATGCATAGTGGATATGCGACGATGGATAAGAAGGAGCCGTATAAGGCGCCCGGACCGAAGGAGAGATATGGGGCTGTTGATGATTTGAAGACGGGCGAGGGAAAATCGAATGAAGGCCCGACGGGGAAGGATAGTCATGGGAGGAAATAGGGCTGAAGAATGTTGGAATGAAAAAGGTGCGGTTGTCACTCGATGTTCAAGAGACTTTTGTCCTGATAGCTTTTGGTGTTAGAATCTTGAACCAATTGTAATTGTTATTTTGAACCGCCAACACGAATGTATTTGCAACCGTTTATTTGCTGTAATCATTACCTGAATCGCATGTCGTTCGGAAAACTTTTCGTGGTCTTGTATGAGGATAAACCCAGACACGCTAGGATTGCTATTAAAATTTTTCTCAAAGTTGATTTATCCCGCACCTATTTATTGCTGACCGACGCGTTTTTCCTTTTGCTATTGAGACGTCGTCGCGAATTAATTCAAGCGTCGACGTTGATTGCCTAAATGGGATCGAGCGAATCGGGACGTCGGCATTTGATGGATCCGCTCCTTTCCTTACGACCACCACTTGACCACCACCGTCGTCATTTGCCACGCCTTCGCCCGCCTCGCTGCGCAGGTCATTGGAATCGTCATGGACGCCCTATATCCACGTTATTTTGCTGGCAGGAAATACCTGTTGGGATTCGATGCATATCCATG
The DNA here is from genome assembly GCA_036872995.1 of Hymenopellis raphanipes. NCBI lineage: Eukaryota > Fungi > Basidiomycota > Agaricomycetes > Agaricales > Physalacriaceae > Hymenopellis > Hymenopellis raphanipes. The sequence continues at coordinate 260,065 of JAYMDG010000029.1, forward strand.
GTGTTCACGGTACGCTTTCCAAGTCATTTCCTAGTTGCCATGCCCTGAGTTCCGTTCCAGGTGTTCAAGCATGCTGCCGTCGACTTCGTTAGTCATACGCATCGCATACGACGACTTGCGATATCGCGTAGACCTGTAACCGGTCCGTGTATGAGGCGAGTCTCGGACTTGCTCATGTGAAGGGACTGTGACAGGCCTAGATATCGCGCCTGATACGTGAAATACGCAGGGTCCCAGGAATAATTGGGCTGCGCTAACTACTACGACCGAAGCACGACCAATCTGCTCCGTAGAGTATCGATAGGTATACACGCTCCGTTTTTGTCCTAGAGTGCTTACATTGGGCGTAGCTTTACCTCTTTTATCTTCTGGCAATCCCTCCATCTACGCGCGGTTGAGCGTTGATTTCGCGTCTTCTCCGTCAAGGCGGCTAGTACGTTTTGCTTTCACGTTTGCTTTTCGGCTACCTAAAGTATTGGTTTTTAGAGTAAGCAAAAAGACACATGCTTGACCGCGCTGGTGATCGGTCAACGCGGAGAAACAAACCTGGAGCAGGTCTCAGACTTTTCGTGTTGCTGGGCAATGCGCACATGATCTTTCCGAGTTTCTCTCTTCCTCCATCCCGCGTACACTATGATATTCAGCATCCTCCACAACATCTGGATTCTGCTGACGCGTTCCCCACGCTCCTCTGCTATTACAGGCCCTTTCGGTCTTGTACCGCCCGAGCTGCTGGACCTCATTATATCCCATCTCGCCCACAATAGAGCCACCCTCTTATCCTGTGCACTTGTCCATCCCACTTGGACCAGGATCAGCCGCCATCATCTCTTGCTTCTCACGCTTACCATATCATCTCCAGGCCGTGCCCGGGGGCTCGCGCAGCTCTTGTGCTCACCGTTTGAGACGCTTTCCCCGTCTATCACTGACATTACACTTTCCTCCTACGTATCTCCCACGAAGAGGTGCTCTTACCGCAAGTTGCTACTTGTCCTTCAAGGGAAGGGCGCCATTCTTCGCTCGGGCGCGGTGGAGAATGACCCGTCACTCGTCGGAATCCTTGCCCAATATTTCCCGGATCTCACCACTTTCAAATTGTCCGGGTCGTACAAGGACATGACGAGGTTTATGCGTGCAGTTTCCGACTCGTACCCGCGGATCGTAGAACTCGATATCAGGTTTCTTGCAAGTAGATTCAATTTCCCGGACGCATCGTTGCCTGGGTTGAGTGCCGTCAGATTGGTGCTGCCGTGTTTGCGTACGCTGCGCGTGATTGGGTGGAATAACGAGCTTGTGCGCTGGTTGGGGGAGAACGTGGTGGGGACGTTGGAGCGGTTGGAGTTGGTGAGCTCCAGTAGGGTGTCGGCGTGTTGTCTCGAAGAGGCGAATGCGTTGATGCAAGGGAATAAGGATATGTTGAGGGATGTGAGGTTGACTTTTGCTATGCGTGGTGGTTGGTGTTTTCTGTCTTTTTGTTCATGTTCGCGATGTGCTCATGCTAGCATTCGTAGTGGTTTTTGATCTGTCGGGTTTAAAGTGCTTGCGGAGCCTCGACATTGCGAGGCGCGTGCTTTCCAGGGGAACGCAGGTGACGATGGATGGGTGGAGGATGCCGGTGTCTTTGGAGAGGTTGCGTGTACGGGATATTGTTCGTGTGAGGACTGGGCATTGTTGCGTGGAGGATGGTGAGCAGATTGAGACGGATGAGGGTGTCGCTTTTGAGGGTGAGAGTTTGCAGAGGGTGTTGGCCATGTAAAATGATGGCCGTCCTTGTTTCATCCTGCTCTTGAAGACGTTGTCCCATTTCTACATGTTTTTCTGTCTCTTTGATAACATTTTTGGTCTTGGATAGTTTTGCCTTGATTCACGTACTAATGGTATCTCTATTGTTATTGTTGGTGCTGGCCTTAGAGTGGATTCCATATTGAACTGTTCTTGGAGAGGTGAGTACCTTTCATGTGCATTTGACACCCCCTTACTCAAGCCTCATAGGAATGTTTGATAATATCTTTGGTCTTTGGAGGCCTTGATTTGATTAACATCCAAACGATGTACGGGGTTATTGTTATAGTATTCGACATTGAAGGTGATTGGCTAAATAGGCCGCGCGTTAAGCTTCCTTCTTTGCATCGACCACCACCACCACCATCGTCCATTGCCCTCTTCACTGCACAAACTTTTTTTTACCGAGTACTAGATGTATCTGAGATTGCAGGCAATGATGTTTAGTACGTTTTCCTAGTCGTCTCCCAGTCCCCATGGCCTGAACTCCTTGCTGCCTGCAATAGGGCTTCGACTGGCAACGACTGGCGACAAAACCCGCGCTAGGTGGAATACGCTGGGTGGTGGGAGCTGTCCGCTCCTACGATCAATTCCCGGACTACTAGTCAGGTGCGTTGTAACCCTCCACTTTTGTCCTAGAGTGCTTACATTGGGTGTAGCTTTACTATCTACGCGCGGTCGAGCATCTTCTCAGTCAAGGCGGCTAGTACTACGTTCTGCTTTTACGCGAAAAGACATCAGGCTCAACTTGCGCGACTGTCATTGTTGGGATTCGGTGGGTGCGCGGGAGCGGTTAGTCTCCCAGTATCGAACACGAGAGGGAATACGTTTGTTCAGAGTATTAGATACCCCGCAAACGCATGGCGATTGCGGTCCTACGTACACAGTTATATACTCTACCAACTATTCTAGAATGTTCTATATGACTCATACTTAGAACCTACTCGAACTGTCGAGTTGCTACTCCAACACTCCCCCTCAACGAGACAGTACTCCAAAAAAAATTACTCTGGCTCCAGCAAGTCTAAACCCTAAGACTGCGAGCAAAAATGGTAATCGATGCTGCCGGGAAACCGCAGCTTCCGGCGCAGATAAACTTCTCGGCAAACTCATTGCCTACAATGCGGATCTACCTGGAGCGAGCTTTTACCTCGTACCTCCACAGGGATCAACGCGGTCACTACCTGGACCTATAACTTCTCAGCCAGACCTCTGGCCTACACGGCGGATCTCATCCAAAGGGAGTCGCACTCCAACCGATGGGGATCAACGCAGATAGCGGATCTTAGCCCGACTCTACTACGGGGATCAACGCTATAACCTACGGCGCGCTACACTTGGGCGCCAACAACAGATGGTCTCAACGCTCTACAGCGGAGATGCGCGCGAACGATGCGAACGTGTTCGATACGCGCGATAAGCCGGGTGATCGGTGGCTTTACCGAGATGCGTTTGTGTTGGGATTCGGTGGGTGCGCGGGAGCGGTTAGTCTCCCAGTATCGAACACGAGAGGGAATACGTTTGTTCAGAGTATTAGATACCCCGCAAACGCATGGCGATTGCGGTCCTACGTACACAGTTATATACTCTACCAACTATTCTAGAATGTTCTATATGACTCATACTTAGAACCTACTCGAACTGTCGAGTTGCTACTCCAACAGTCATTCTAGTGCGTTTTCCATTCCCATACCACATTACTTATTGAAATCTTATATTCAGTCTCTCCTCGCTGCTATATAAGACGGTCCAGTTCACAGTGCTCTCGATATCGAGATACCACGACGAGTTCTAATGGACTAGGACGCGACCACGCGCCGGTGATAGAGTTCTGTTCACAGGGCGACGAGGTCCGTTGCGACAGATAACACAGGTCTCGCATCTTGAGTGTTGCTGAAGGTATGCCCTTTTCCTCGTCCGTGCTGCTTGTTGTATAATGACTCAGGCCGCTTTGGAGGTAGAATTGGCGCTTTATCAGGAATGCCTTCTGCCTCCCCCTCACTACATCCATCATGACATTCAGCACTTCACCGAGAAACCTTCTCACTCTCGTCGCTCCTCTGCTTGTACCGGCTCCTAGCGCGTGCGACATCCAGACATCAAGCATTCTTCTCATCCCCCATGGACGACATCACTCGAACCAGATCTCAATATTCCTCACGCGACAACACCGGAACCATCCAAGTGATAGGTTAAATGTCAGCGTGGTCGTTTGATTTCAATGGACTGTAGGCCGCGCGCTGGTGATCGCTCGTCGCGGAGAAACAACCAGCGGAGTACAGTACTTAGGTCTTAGACTTTCGTGTTACGCGCACATGATTCCTTGCCAAGTCCACACTATGATATTCAGCATCCTCCACGACATTTGGATCATGCTGGCACATTCCCCCCGCTCCTCTGTTATTACAGGCCCTTTCGGTCTTGTGCCGCAAGAGCTTCTGGACCTCATTATTTCCCATCTCAGCGACCATAGAGCCACCCTCTTATCCTGTGCACTTGTCCATCCCACTTGGACCAGGATCAGCCGCCATCATCTCTTGCTTCTCACTCTTACCGTCTTAGGTTCATACCGTGTTTGGACGCTCGCGAAGCTCTTATGCTCATCGCATGAGACGCTTTCCTCATCCATCACTGACATCGCACTTGTCGTGAACGTGCTTCCCGCGAACACGCGCTCTTACGACAAGTTGCTGCATGTCCTTAAAGCGAAGGGCACCATTCTTCGCTCGGGTGCAGTGGATTACGACCCATCAGTCGTCGGCGTCTTCGCCCAATATTTCCCGGATCTCACCACTTTCAAAGTATCCGCACGCTACCAAGACATGGCGGGATTTATGCGCGCGGTTTCCGACTCGTACCCGCGGATCGTGGAACTCGATATCAGGCTTCTTGCGAATGGATTGAATTTCCGGAACGCATCGTTGCCTGGGTTGCGTGACGTCAGATTGGCGCTGCCGTGTTTGCGCACGCTGCGGGTGATAGGGTGCAATCGCGAGTTTGTGCGCTGGTTGGGGGATAACGTCGAGGGGACGCTGGAGCGGTTGGAGCTGGTGAGTTCCAGTACGGAGCCGACGTGTTATCTCGAAGAGGCGAAGATGTTAATGCAAGGGAATAAGAAAACGTTGAGGGATATGAGGCTGACTTTTGCGAAGCGTGATGGTTGGTGTTTCCTGTCTTTTTGTTCATGTTCGCGATGTGCTCATACTAAGATTCGTAGTGGTTTTAGATTTGTCCGGTCTACAGTGCTTGCGGAGCCTCGAAGTTGCGAGATATGTGCATTTCAGGGAAACGGAGGTGGCGCTGGATAGGTGGAGGCTGCCGGCGTCTTTGGAGCGGTTGCGTGTACGGAATGTTGTTCGTATGTTGACTGGGCACTGTTGCGTTAAGGACGACAAGACGGATGAGGGTGTCGTTCTTGAGGGTGAGAGTTTGCAGAGGGTGTTGGGGATGTAAAATGATGTCCGTCGTTGTTTCGCTGCCAATTTTTCCTTTAATGAATGCCAGTGGCTGATGATGATTTTTATTTTGGATAAATCTTTTGGTTGAAAGTCTTGCTTTGATTTAGATGATTACTGTAGCGTTTCGACCGCAAATTCGCATAACGGGTCACGGGGCCCTTTGAAGTGAAGCTATACATAGAGCATAATGCATCACAGTCCACCTTGGCCAGGCACACCCACCCAAATAAGGAAATTTTCGGTCCCGCCTACGGCGGGGCTATCCAAATAAGGAAATTTAAGGGTCCATGAAGCTATATACTGTAACTTCACACCATAACGGATCACAGGCCGTGAAGTTATGGTCGAAACGCTACAGTAGATCCTAATGGCTATCATTATTTTTTGCACAGGTTCTTAGATTGGAATCCACATTGAACTGTTCTTGGAGAGGTTACCTTTCATGCACATTTGACACCCCTTACTCAAGCCTCAAAGGTGATTGCCTAAATTGGGATGCGCGTTACGCTTCCTTCTTTACCACCACCATCGTTCGCTGCAACACCACCGCCTACTTCGCTGCGCAAACTTTTCTTTCCCGACTACTCGTGGACGCGTATTCGAGATTGCAGGAAATATCATGTGGAATTGGCTGGGTATCTCGATCGTTGATTCACCGTCGTATAAGAAACACCTTCGGCTGGTCTCTCCCTCACTGCTTTCATCATGACCTCCGGTCAGTCTCGTCGCTGCTCTGCTTGTACGGGCCCATTCCGTCTTGCACCGCAAGAGCTTCTAGACCACATCATCTCCTACCTCGCCGATGACAAAGCCACCCTCCTATCGTGCGCACTCGTCCACCCCACATGGACCAGCATCAGCCGGTATCATCTCCCGCCTCTCAACCTCGTCGTCGCCTCCCCATCTCGCGCCACAGATCTCACGGAGCTCATACACCCGCCGCACGAGACCCTTTCCTCTTGCATCACGGGTATCACGCTCGTCGGCGACCTGCCCTTCCTGAACGACCTATGCATCACGAGCGGCAAGTTTCCCCGGGCGAGGTTTTACGGCAAGCTCCTCCGTTTTCTCAGAGCCAAGCCCACCGTTACACTTCGGGAGGGGACAGTCGAGAACGATCCTGCGCTCGTCCGCACCCTGGCGGACAATTTCCCGGATCTGACGAGCCTCAATGTGCGGTGCGCGTCGCACCAGGATATCGCGAGCTTCATGTGCGCCCTCAGTTCGACTGGCTCTGGCTCGTTCCCGCGGCTGGTGGAGCTCGGCGTGGAGCTTGGTGCGTATGGTCTGGATAGTCCGCACACGGTGCTAGCGTTGCGCGACGTGAGACTGGGGCTCCCGGGGTTGCGCAGGCTGCGTGTGGTCGGGTGGAACGATGAGCTCGTGCGCTGGCTGGGGGATAATATTGTGGGGACGCTGGAGCGTCTGGATTTGGCCAGTGTTAATGTGTGGTCGACGTGTCGGGTGGAGGAGGCGACTTTCCTGATTCGAGGGAATAAAGGGACTTTGAGAGATTTGAGGTTGAGCTTTTCGGAGCAAGATGGTTAGTGTTCTTCTCTACATTGCGATGTGCGACTGAATGATGTCTTGTGCAGTGATGTTTGATTTATCGGGTTTAGTATGTTTGGAAAACCTTGAAGTTACGAGTGTCATGGATGATTTGGTGGGGTGGATATTGCCGAGGTCGTTGAAGAGGGTTTATTTGAGGATTGTGGTTCGTTATTTCCGTTGCGATATTATCAGAGTTGAGACAGAGGGGGAGCTTCTTTTAGAAGGAGAGGAACTGGAAAGAGGGTTGATGGTCTGGCAGTGAAGGTTTTCTGTCACTACTCAATGATAATGATTCTTGCAGTCTAATCAAGGGAGGTAGGTAGGTACATGTCCAAATGGGTACAATGCTCTTGCTCTGTTCTATATTTGGAACATGCACTTTGGAGGAGCACGGCCACACTACTTACCTCTTGCTTCCTACCACTGCAGTCAAAAATTGGAGATCAAGACCTCTGTTACTGATGGCTTCAATCCGCCGTTTATGTGTCCTGATACGTCTTGCGCAACATGCTCGGCGCTAGATGCATCTGCCAATTCCGCTTTTATTCGATTTTCCTTGGTGTCTAAAGCTGCTATGACTAGGTCACTCTGCCTTCTTTCTCCGCTTCAGGTATCGCTACAATCCAGCATCCGCTGTGTACTACGTACCTCCAATCTATTCTTGCACCCTACCAATCTCGCGTTTGAAGCTGCCAGTGGATAAATTGACAATTACGATTCCTTCCGATACGGGGTCCTTGGATGGGAAATGGGCGTAGTAGCTGAGCTCCATGGTGGAGGAGCTAAACTCGAGACGTAGTCTGGGTGCCAACGATGGTCATCTGTTGGAGAATTGTGTGGGAGTCAACTGGTATTGGTCTAGACCCCGAACCGAGATCGCGTCTGTCGCGCTCAGGAAAGACTATAAACGCACTGTTCAAGACAAAACTAGCCTGACTTACCATGCTGCTACCACAGGAACTACTCGACGCGTTCGTCGACGCTCTCGCCGCCGACCACGATCTCACCGATAGGACACTCATGGCGTGTGCTGCTGCCGGTCGACGGCTCCGCTTCCGCGCACAGCACCACCTCTTCGCTACTTTGTCCCTTTCCCAGTCGCCGACTCGCCATGACTCCCATCGTACCCCAAGTCGCTTATTATCCCTCCTCAAATCCAACACTTACCTTGCCAAGCATATACGCACGCTGCGTATCGTGGGCTCGAGGCTGCAGTACTTGTACGGCGGAGAGGAGCAATGTGTGGCGTTTCACGCTCTACTCGACGTTATCCTTCTCCTCACCAATCTCACCGAGCTGTCTATGTCATTTGTAGGGAACAAGTGGTTCCTCTCTGTGTTTCCCTCGAACGCGTTTGCGTGTCATCATATAACGCGTGTTACGTTGAGGGAGTGTGTTGTGCACTTTAATGAAGGCCAGCTGGAGCGGTTCTTGGCGCGCTTTAATCCGGAGTTGAGAGAGGTGGAGGCGGTGGATTGTGTTTATCGTGGTGTTAGTGGGGTGGATGGGGATGGTGTTGGGTGTTGGGGCGAGGAGTGGATGGTGTGTTTGGAGAGGGACGGGTGTGGTCGGTTTGAACGGCTTTCGTTGACGAATGTGAGATTTGGCAAGTGAGCGCCGGGCAATAGGCTTGCCTCTTGAGCACCTCAAAGGTTTGACGCTTCAGATATGATGTTTCAGGCATAATCTCATTATTTTACGTAGGTCTCTTTCGTCGTGGCAGCTGGAAAGATCTCGCCAATAACAATGTGTCCTCGCCACGAAGATGTCGCCGCCTCGATTGTCTCTTTACTTTCCTGGCTTGAAGTTCTGAAAGGATGCAGCTGTCGACTCATGCGGTTAGGATCTGGGTAGGATACAGAACAATTAACGGGAAACATATACCTTGTCCTCCAGGTTGTTGACGAGGATAACATGAACCGATCCAAACGTTTCGTGATTGTATGGGCGAACAGTGATCACGCCCATCGGTACCCCGTTATCAAAACAGATCCAACAGATACCATTGAAGAAGGGAAATTGGTGGCCGTAAGGACAACAAGAAGGGGTATACTTCAACCGAAACAACGCGCAAGAAACAAAAGCCGAAGGATGATGATTCAAGTTCATACAGACAGCTCTTTACTACACTACGTATCGACCCGCCGGGAAACCAAATTTCAATAGCTATAATTGCACTTTCAGTCGTATATAACAATTCTACACTCATTCAACGTAACAGATCCCGTAGTTGATCGGAGCGTTGGCTGCCGCGCGGCGAACCGTGCACTTAGCAGAGCCAACAACGAGGATTTGCGTGGCGTATTCCGACTCAGCGGCAAGCTGTGCCGCAACGAGAGCGTCCTTAGGCGTGATGCGGATCGAATTCGACTTCTGGCCTGCACTACCGTTAGGACAATTCATTCCCACCGAGAACTGCGGGTCTTCGTCGAAAGTAAATTCGATACCCATGCAGCAAGGGTTGCCGGGTACGCCGCGCTCCTCGGTAACGCCGGGATTGAGAGAGACTTCTTTCTATGGGACGAAAGGACAAGTCAATAATCGCAAAGCTATGTATTGAGACCGAGCAGACCTTCTGATAGAAGTGGAATCCACAAGAGAAGGCGTCCATTTTTCCAGGCGCATTAACGATGGCGGCGTGCACTACCGGGGCGAAAGCCAGGCGTTGTCCCTCCTTAATGTAATCATTAACACGGCTGATATCTTCCTCTCGATGGTTCGCAATCAAAAGGATGTTCATGCCCCTGTATTAAATGGATGTAAGTAAGCAAAACGAGTTACTTTGCAAAAAAAAACACCGACGTTTTTATCAAGACAGATTTGAAAAGGGGAACGATACGCTCGACGATGGCTACCAGATCAGCGACGCCGCCCATGCGTCCGAGGAGGTAAGCTAAAAAGGCGACAAGATTGCCAGCAGAGGGGGAAGGCAACTTGGCGTACAATTTGAACATTTTTTTCCCAATAGTGATAAGACCGCCTGACACCATCCTCACGACAGCATCAGCAATGGACGTCACTTTCGGGAGCAACCTGAATGTCGACCCAAGTGCCATGATCTCGTCTTCAACCGCGCCACCCCTTGCGCTGCTCAAACGCCTCATGCGCAACGTGGAGACTGAAAATTCCTCGATCTGAGCAGGGTCCTTGTCGCCCGCACTGGCGTCGGGGTGCTCGGTGGAGGTGGGCTCGAGGGTGAGTGCGAAGAGCTCGTCGATCGCCTGGCGAGCGGTCTGGAGGTCTGCAACCTCCGTCGCCTCCGCGATGTTGCAGAGCTCCGTGGAACCGAACTCGTAGTAGCGAATCTCGCTCTGCAGGTGCGCATTGACCAAAAGGCCTTCGGCGGCAAGAGCGCTCTCGACAGCAGGCGACAAGTCCGCCGCGTCGCAGTCGATGGCGACGGTAAGCGCAATCTCGGGGCGCTCGTCCGCCGTGTATCCACCGGCAGAGACAGCAAGAATGACATCTTGGTGGTCGTTCAGAGCGAGCGCGGCCTTGGCGAGCCGGGCGCGCGCCTGCGCTCCGATGTCGCCTGCACCAGCGTCGATGAACCAGAAGGATTGTTTGAAGTTGTAGTTGGACATTGAGTGTGAATTCCTGGGGGGCTAATGGGATGGGGGTCCGTCCTTTTATCAGAATTCAAGTACCCTAGCCAAAATGGTCGATGAGGGTCACATTGAGCTCGACGCCATGAGTTCTGAGGCAGACGGCAGGGTCCAAATCTCCGTCTTCCCAAAATTTCGAGGAGCAGAAAATTTTTGATAGAATGTTCACCGACCTGGCGCATTGACGGTGAGAGACTGATCATGTAGCATATCAAAGGAAGCAGGTTTACGTACCCAACTTTTTTATAGATAAACACTATCTGTGAGGAATCCAAACCTCTTAGGCTCTTCATTGGCCATGCAGCGAGCATCATGCCTGTCCAAAATATTCAGCTGCGGTTCTCATGTTCTCCGGCTGGTAAACGTCCGATGATTTCTGCGCGTGCGTGAACTATGACTAGCCCCTGGGGTTCTAACAGCCAGCAACGAAGTGATTTGTGCTTGATTATTCCAGCTAATTACAAAACGATAGGCGGGTCGATCACTCAGTGCTTTCTCAGCGGAGTTCGAAATATTCTCGGCTTGCTCATTCACGTCGCTCAGAAAATGGATCCTGTTACACAGCTACGAGCTCTTTTCCATGCAGTACACTCTATCATTATATTGAATATTTAAATGGCCTGTTCACTGGCACCTGTAAGGCATCAGATTTCTTGCTGGTCATGCTAAGCTGGCGGCTCATAGGGAGCACAAGTTTCCTGGCATCCCCTGAGGTATAGGCATGAACCAATTTATAAAGGAATGACAGTAGTGCGTTGGCAGTACGATATCCAAAGGACAATTGAAGTAAAAGTCAACCAGGAGCCGCCTCCATGCCGTGCTATTTAAAACTCCGCTGAGAAGGCACTGAGTGATCAACCCGCCTATCGTTTTGTGATTAGCTGTCACGGAGACGCTGAACGCCGGTGCTCAGTTCCATGCTACTGTCGGCCATTCTGTACCTGCGAAATGTCTTCACTATTTCAGGATCACCTCGCATTGGACCAGCGAAGAGCCAGCGAATGGGAAGAAGAAAGAAAACGCTCGCTGCAACAGGCCCTTCAGGAACGTCGATGGTGTATACCTGGACTCTTTGCAAGCCACTCGGAGCAAGCTCACGGTGAAGATGACTGAATCCAAGATCACCATGTCGGAATTTCAAAATATTTGATCTCCGAATCTGCCGATCCTTGCCGACACATCTTGCTCTCGTTCTTTCGTTTCAAGTCTTGTGTTCATTACACCAAACCCCTCCCGGACGACATCCGATTTGTAAATATAATACAGTAAATAACTCAGACAGTAAGCCAGTCTCCTCTCTGAATTCAACGGCCGCATGCCGCCACTTCTCACACTGCTCAGAAATGCCTAGCAGAAGCGGGAAACACTTCGCGTGTTATACGTCTGGTCAGGTCCCTGCGTCGCCCGGTGCTGCTCACATTGATGGCCATCCAACAATGGCATCATTCAGCATGACAATGATTTAACATCCATCGTAGCGAAAACGACTCACCAACAAGATCCTGGGATAAATCTGTTGACCCGTACTTGTCTTGACGTTCCTTCCTTGACGGTCTTTGACGGATTGGGAAATTTCCTCCCATTCTCGCTCGTGATTTTAGGTCTGTGGTTCCAACTGCCGCTGGGGAACTACGTATTGTCTTCATCAGGGACTTTTCCAAGCACTATGAGCTCATATTTCCAGAGAAGAGGCATATTGAGGGGTATACCGAAAATGCCCCAGAGTCAATTGAAACGGCTCCTCGTCGGTTCGTCAGATGGTCGTCCTCGTTCAATTGCCGTGCCGTCTCGCCTCTTGGTTGGGTGATGATTGACTTACCACGCACAAACGGCTCATATTCGGTTTTAGGCTATGTTCTTGGCGCTCTGTGTCGTGCCTACAGCGACTCTTACTTGGCTGACTATGCTATTTGCAGACGGCTGAAAATCGGATTTAGACTCTCCACTTCAAAAGCAAGTTATCTGCCTGGAGTTTTTCACTCCGTCATGTTGTTCACTCTTCTCTTAGCGATTACGGGTGTCGCAGCCCATGGATACGTCCCTCAGATTAAGATCGGGAACGAGTACATTTCTGGATGGGATGTCACCAAAGATCCCTACACGACGCCACAGGTAAAGTCCTTCTTGGAAATGTGAATAGTGTGTCACTCATTCATCACGATAGCCTCTTCGCGTCGTTCGCGGCACTAAGCTAGTATGCAATTGCGTTACGGGTGTTATTTGGTCCTAACTAAGACGTGCAGGATTCTGGCTTCATTTCAGACGTGACGTCGCCCGACATAACGTGTTCGATTGGGAACTCTGCGCTTCCGCCTGTGAGCTCTCCTGGCTTTCATGCTAACACTCTCTGACTGGAAGAAAGGGTCCCATCTCAGCCACCGTTGCCGCTGGTCAAACAGTGACCATGCTATGGAATACCTGGCCTATCGGTCACTACGGTCCCGTCCTCAACTATATGGCGAAATGCCCCACCAGCGACTGTTCGACGTACAAGGGCGATACGGGATCTCCTTGGTTCAAGGTTCGTTTCCTTTCCACGTTGAAGAATTCATCTGATTAAATGGACTATGTGTACTGTAGATCCAGCAGAACGTCTTCGAGAATGGTGAATGGGCCTCCGACACGCTGGCGAAGAGCAACTTCACGTATGTCGTGCGCATCCCGAGCAACATCGCGCCTGGAAGCTATCTTCTTCGGCATGAGAATCTCGCGTTGCATTGAGCCACGAATGTTGGTGGCGCGCAGTTCTATCCTGGTGAGCTATCTTCGTTAAGGTGCATGTGCCTTTGATTGACCTTCGACGTGAAGTCTGCGTGCAGCTGAATGTCACAGGGGGAGGCTCTCTCACGCCATCTGGGCTGTCGTTCCCTGGGACGTATTCGGCGGAGGACCCGGGGATCCATTTTGATGTGTACCAAGGTGATGCGGCGAATAAGGCGTATATCCCGCCGGGTGGGAGTGTTTATCCCGGATTGACTTGACGCGTCGCGGCGGTAGTATCGTTATGTTTTGTACATGAAATGAGACGCTATGTACAACTTCTGCTGTGAAAGAGGACACGCCTTTGAAGGAGTAAGGTTTTCATAACTGCATGGTGGCCTGTGAACGAAGCGAAGGTCATAGTCAAATATTAGTAAATCTTGGATGTTTAATTAGTAATGAACAGCAAAATGGGGTCTTCATTCGCGCAAGATGAACTTCTTTGGAGGACGCGTCATCGTGGCACGTGGTCGCGTCCTCCTTTTTCTCTTGCCACCATGATCACTGGAGCTCGAATTTATCGATGCCGTAGCAAGATAAACTCCAAGGAATCGCCGAACTTCCGAGCTACTGTCCCTTATTGGTGCCAGGAAGTCGACAGACAAAGCTGAATAAATTTCACTTACACGCCTTGCTTTTCCCTGCACTATTTTCTCTTGTGTATTTCAACTCATTCTCATAGGCAGCGTTCTAGTCTTGCAACGAACTGGATAGATCACGCTCTCTGTACTACTCACCGGAAACCTCGGCGTGCGCATTTCTCCTCACTGAGGCCGATGCTCAAGCAATCTCCCTTCCTCGCAACCCCAGAGTATCGCCTAAATCAGGACCTCCATAGCTTGAGAGCAAGGCGCACAATCCCTTTATGCAAACCATTATTGGAAGCTCGAACTTCGATCAGACATCGTCTATCGCTCTTCGCAACCCACCGCCTTGAATGACATTATCGTTTTTAAGGTTCACATTCGTCCGCCCCAGTGCCACTTCCAATCCGCTACCAAGCTGGACATCACGCCTTATACGACATACATTTGGAGCCGCACAGAGATTTTCACGCACTATCTTCAGCCAGTGCATCCAGTCAGCAGTCGCAGGTGTTCATTGAATTGTTGCTCGCCTTACTTAGCCTCTTCAAGGTCTCGAGATCTTGACTGGCCTGCGGTCTGCCTCTGCGAACAACCGAGTCGCGGAGACCACGATAGCGGGTCTGTTTGCACACCCTGCACCGGAGATGGAGCAGTTTCAATTTGTACCGACGACGACTGCCATCACGAGGATGGAGTAGACATGCTGAAACAATGAGGTGGGTTCCCTCGTCTTCGGGAAATGAGCTCATGAATATTTTTTCTTTCCAGGGTGGTCGGAAACGATGTGAATCAGTCTGTATGATTCGATAGTCTGCCGGAGGTGTGGCTGGAAACAACATCACCAGCAGCGCCAGAAGATTACGTGGATTCAATACCTTGGCTTTCTGTTTCATGAGCCGACGCTGAGGATTTCAAAGAAGCTTGCCGTATGCCTATCACCGACTTGCTGCGTTGTGTTATTACGAGGCTGTACGCGGACATCGTCCTTTCGAAGAGGCCGGAATGCATAGCCTATACCATCGTTCCGCCGCTTTCCTACAAGGGTATTGTGGACACGCTCGCTTATACCAGTCCAGCAGGAGCGGTAAATATGATGCTGTGCTCGACTTTGTAGGCTACTAGCCGCTGTTACGAACGTAAATATGACAGGAATGATAGAGACAAAGAGATTAGACAGACCCGTGTGGCGTAAATAGCACAGTGTATCGTGAATCCCACCTATTCATTTACATTGGGACAAATCCCATCTTCTAATTACTTAGACAATCATTTTCTATGGAGAAGTTCATACCACAAGACGTGACTTCCACGGATACTTTCAGTAGATCTTTACCACGACACGTTAGAGGACACACAGGATCTGCGCTGATTGTGGCGGAGCGTGAGACGTTTGGGGAATGCGTCATGGAACACGTTTAAGACATGCCTATCCCCTACCGATAAGCCACAAAACTAGTGGCATCTCTATCTTTAGTCACGGAGCATACTAGGAACATACCAAGTGACTCGTCTGCCATCTCTGGCCCGAATTCTGAGCCGAAAGCGATCATAGAGCGAGAGAGCGCGCGGACCGGAACTAGGCCGGCGCTTGCCGAAGTGCCGCCGTCGGCAAAGTTGCTATTGCATATTCCACCCTTACTTTTTGACCACCACTACTGCCCGGTCACTACGTTGTCCTCCTCCCTTCCTCTGGCTCTCCCCCTCCACGGACAGTGGGATCCCCCACTATAATGCCGCCACATCCGATGCACTGCTTGGCTTACACGCTTTTGGTCGTCCCCCCGCTCTTACTCACGATATATCTCCTGGCCGCGTTTCCTAGTCCCCCCGATTCCCTGTACCTTCATCCATCCCTGGCCAGCCTCCCCAAGAGCTGCAAATCATGGGAAATATACCCCGAAGATTATTACCCTGGCGGCGCATATGTTGACTTTCCTTACGGCCGGGTATGTCCATTTTCCCTGTGGCGCTATGTGGCTCGATATGGCGCGTGGATGCTCTGAGACGCGGCACTGACCTGTTATACGTCCCTTGTAGGTCCGATATTGGCTTATGGGTCCCGCAACGGGAGCAAAAGTGCGTCGCGATCGTGTTCCTAAAGATGACTCGCGATCGTCTGACCATTTTCAGATTGTACTCATCCACGGACTTTCTGTGCCGTCCCTAATATGGAAGGACATAGCGCCTGAGTTATCCGCGCGTGGATATCGTGTCCTGTTGTATGGTACGAGGCCAAAAATATTCGCGCTGGTGACAAGATATTGATTCCAGGTCCAGACCTGTACGGACGTGGTTACTCTGACGCTCCAGAGACACGATATGACTCTCGGCTTTACTCAACACAGCTCGCTCTGCTCATGCAGCACATCGGCTGGGACCAGGCTGTCGTCGTTGGTGTCTCCATGGTTCGGACCGTGCCCCACTACTCGCTATTTTGGCTGAGACATGTAAATATAGGGTGGTGCCGTCGCCAGCTCCTTCACCGCAAATTTCCCTCACCTCGTCCAGGACAAGGTCGTCCTCATCTCGTCGACAGGGATTATCGAGGTATCGTACGATATCTATCACGTCATAACATAATTTTTCAACCATGCCTCAGACGAGCGATCTTCCGCGTACTCTAAAATTTATGTCTTCTCCGATTGTCCAGAGCGTTACTTCAAGCATGCCAGTGCGGGTGTGTAGTCTCCTCTACTGAAAACGCGACGGTCCACTGACTGCCACAGAAATTTGTTCAACGTCTCACGGATACTTCTTCGGCGCCATCCGCGGATCCATTACAAGAGGTGAGCCAGCCACTGTGTTCGTCACTCGTACCTGACGAGTTCCAGATCGTGCGTATACAATCTGCCCATCTACCGGGTTTCGATGCCGCCATCGGATCTTCTCTTCGTGACGGACCCATTCGTGGTCTACACTCTGCCTTCCAATCGCCTTCGTTCAACGGCCGCAAGGTGCTCATCATACATGGCACCAAGGATACAGTCGTCTCCTTCAAGTACGCCTCCCAAATAGCCGCCCTCCTACCTCCAGGCGCCCAACACGAGCTCGTCACCGTCCCAGATGGCGGCCATGACCTCACGATCAGTCACCCCGCGCTCGTTCTCGAGGCCCTACAAAAGTTTTTATCCCCGTCATGATTGTTGTTCTCCCATACTATCTATCTCTCCCCCGGTTATCATTGTTGTCCCATCCGTTCATATATACATTGGCTGTACTCACTCATTCGTTCTCGACACACTACGCTACGCACCGCTTTTTTACTACCACTATGCTTACAATATGTACAACACGTTCGCGCAATTTTCTTTTGCTTTCATCGAATAATATTTTTAGCAGTACTGTATCATGCTCAAGGACGGCGTTTCGACGAAACGATCATTAATTATTTACAATGCTCACTCTTTCAATATCACAGGTCCTTTTTGCCCTTTGCTTCAAGAGCACTTTCCTGCTGAAGCAGTGAGCTATTCCGCCTCCATATTTAGAGACTGTGCTTATGGTAGCTGAAGACTTCGCGGCAGAGCTACTTCATCCTCAACGCGGATCTTTGCTCGACGGGGATATCAATTGCACTTCAGTACGAACGAGTCAGACGTGAAGGTGACTTCCTAGATGGGATGCGCCCAATCGAGACGAGATTCCTTCCTTCTTTGCCACTATCGACGCTTGGTAGGATGCGTCCCAACAGCAGCCGCTGGGCATGTACTCTTGCCGTCCCATAAGGCCATTTACGCTTGGCGTGTCAATCGAACCAGACCTCGCACCTGCGGCTGACAGTGAAGCGTGGTATGGTATGTCTTAGTCGACGGCGAACCCAGAACGCCTAGGACGTGTCCGCTGTATAACGACCGCGTACGGTGATGGAGCCGTCCTGTACTACACTGAATCACGGACTACTGAGACTTGCTCGAGCCTTCGAACTCGCAGTGCGCACAATGACCCCTATACAAAGTTTCGTTTATAAAGAACGATTCGACCACCCATCTTTCTTCCCTTCTATTATGGCTCTCAACATCTTCCGCAATCTTATCAGCAAATTCATGGACACCCAGCGCTCCTCTACTGCCACAAACCCATTCACGGACACCCACCACTCCTCTATTAGTACAGACCCATTCATGGACACCCACCGCTCCTCTATTGGTACAGACCCATTCTCGCTTGTACCGCAAGAGCTTCTCGACCACATCATCTCCTACCTCGCTGATGATAGCGCCTCCCTTATATCGTGTTCACAGGTGCACACGACCTGGACTAACATTAGCCGGTATCATCTCGCGCCTCTCAGCCTTCTCATCTCCTCCTCATCCCGTGCCAATGAGCTCATAGAGCTCTTGCGCTCATCGTGTGAGTCGCTTTCATTGTCCATCACTGGTATTACGCTTGTCGGCGATATACCACTCGACGATACCATCACGAGCGGCGAGTCGCCCCGTACGCAGCCCTATAGCCAGTTGCTCCATCTTCTCAAAGTCAAGCGTGTCGTGTTTCGCTCTGCAGGAGTCGAGAATGATACATCACTCGTCGGACTGTTCGCCCAGGACTTCCCAAATCTTGTCAGTCTCAAAGTGGTCTGCGCGTCGTACCAGCACATCACGAGCTTCATGCGTGCGCTTTCTGGGTCTTTCCCGCGCCTCGCCGAACTCAGTATCGATTTGGGATCGGGTGACTTGGATTTACCGAATGTGCTGGCGTCTGGGTCGCTAGCCGGGTTGAGCGATCTGAGACTGTCGATGCCGTGCTTAAGCACTCTGCGCGTGGGCGGGCAGAATACTTGCTGGAACAACGAGCTTGTGCGCTGGGTGGCAGGTAGCGTAGTGGGGATGCTGGGGCGGTTGGATCGTGAGAGCATCCGCGTACGGTCAACATGTCGGGTAGTCATCCAAGAAAATACAGAAACACTGGGGGATGGGAGGTTGGCTTTTGTGAAGTGTGATGGTCAGTGTTCCTTCTTTTTCCTATGATTGTGATGTGCTCATCTCGTATCTTTGCAGTGGTCTTCGATTTGTCGGGCTTGAAGCGTTTAGAATCTTGAAGTTACGAGTGGGATGCGTGAAACGCGCTTGGCGTTCTGGTTCGGGTTTGGAGGAGGGTACTATTTTATGCGCGGGTGTGATTCTCAGCGGCGCTTGGGATACATATGATACAATTCGAGTTTCTTGTGAAGACGCAGGTCACTCTCCTGAACTTTCAAAGGAAATGAATCTGACCGTTTTGACACAAGCGCAAAGTAATATCAAATCAGAACGATGCTGTTCCATCTGAACGACAAGTCCCCGTCTTTTGAAGTGATAACTTTGAGTTAATATTTTGGGGCCTACGGGTCATACACGAAACCCATGGTATACAATTATGATTCACTATCAGCGCCAACTAAGCTAAACAGAGTAACCCGATGGGTCCAGCGAGGATATCCACATCATGCATTTCTCTTCTTCAAGTCCCGCCCATGGTACCCGCCACTTTATAATGACATGGCCCTCCCTAGACAATCGATGGTACTTACTGTCCTCAGTGTCCAGCGGAAGGATATCGACTTGCCTTGGTACACGTGAAAGATCGATGATGTAGCCCAGGTCGCTAAGAGTATACGCTGGGTTGCGAGCCACAAACGCCTGCTTCAACTGGGCATACCACTCCTTTCGGCGGCCCTTCTTGATCTCGTACAGAAGCATCGCCTCGACGATAATTAATTCCCAACCTCGACCTTCAGGTAACGCAGGTTCGGCGCCTGGCGAACTGTTTTCAGCGATGCTGTGACACACAAAGGAACTGATGCCTTACGAGCAAACTTCTCCGCATAACTTGAGCATACTGCGCGGTGATTCTGCCAGTCGTTTTTCTGACATTGGCGCGAGCAATACAAGGCCTCCCGGCAGCCCGTACAAACCCTTCTGGCACCTGCTTTCCTACACTGTAAAGATATTAGCACGGCGAAGAGGTCTGTCTTCGATAAGCCACTGACCGTCGACAATGAACAATCTCGAAACACATCCTTGTTTATGTCGTTCATGAAGGGGCTCATGGTTGACATCTCGCTTTGAAGTAGGTCCCAACCATCCGCAACACAGCGGACAGACGACTTCCAGCCCTCCGGAATTACTCTTTCGATGGAGGTCTGGATCCGAAAATATATAGTAGGGTGCACTGCGTATATCGATATCATCTTGAGGATGTCCGTGATACAGAAAGCGCGTTGTGTATACAGACCGAAGGTATGGAACAGAGTGTCCATTTTCCACAGACAATCGATGATGCGCATCTTGAGCACATCAGCAACCCACCGCCGCCCTTCAGTCGCGAGGAAAGTGTTGATATGAGCCAGACAGGTGAGCAGAAGGTTTAAGGTAGCATCCGGAATGCGTGTTTTCCGGGCAATTTGTGAGGCGCAGCCACGAAGAAGGGTTTTGATGATAACCATTGTCCAATACAAGGAGCGTCCGGCCAGAAGCGCGCGACGAAATACAGGAGATAGGTTACTGACGCAATCCAAGAAGCTAAAGGCCACCGCGACTGGTTGAATGCTGGGTAAGGGATCATCTGCAAAGGGGATGATGGACTTGACACAGGACGTCATGAGGCGACGAGGGATTGTGTTGAAAATTTCTATCGACAAAGCGTGCCTTTGAGATTGCGGCATAAGGTAGTAGTCGTTCAGAGAGAGAGGAAGACGCGAAAAGTTTTGAAAAACATCGCGATATTCGGTAACTGCGGCAGTATGCGCCCATAATCGTAGAATAAGTGTCAGGAATGACGGCGAGCTAATACGTGCACGGAAGTATCCACGTGAGTTGGGGAGTGGGGGATTGTCGAATGTGACGGGATCCGCCAAAAAGTGCAAGAGCTCTTCAACATGATGGAGTACCTTCTCGACATGCTGTACATCATCTGTCGCCGGCCCCTCGATGTTGATGATATTTTGGAACAACCGCTGGATCCATTTTGAGACGACGGGCCATAGCTCTTTCGTGGCCACGAATCGCTGGCCCGTCCATGGAACGGATGGGGATGGCTGTTTGATCACCTTCGCAAGCACATAGATACAATTGGTTTGGACAGCCAATGTGTCCGATATCTGCGCAAATGACGGCTCGCGCTGAAGCCAGAACTTTATGGCATCAAATATGTGTGGATACGTGTCGGGGGACGACAGAAATATTTTAACAAGGCTTTGGAGAGCCTCGGTACTGGTAAGCGGATCGGGGGAGGTGGCGAGTTTCTGCAGAGCGATTATTAAACATGAAAGACTATCAGAAGAAGGAGACGCGAACCTTTAGTGTGGATACAGAATCACGACTAAGGGCTCTAGACATTGTTGCAAGGGGCCACGGATGGATAATGCTGTGACCACGCGTACTAGCGCTACTGCTGCTTGATGGCAAGAAGAGAAAGATAGGCACTTACGTCATCGCTCTTCGAACGGCGGGCCGACTTCGCGCTTTGGTACGGTTGCATAGAATAGATGAACACTGAAAAGACATATCATTACGCCTGGGATATTGTGGAGAAACGGAGTCGTGGTAACAGCATGACCTTTCTCCTTTCGAGTCCTGATCCCAAGTAGGTATCTTGAAGCCTCCGACGGGACACCTTGTACACAGTGTCACAGCGCTTAAATATGCCTCACATGCATGTTGAATTACAGCATTTGTTTCTAGAGAGCAGTGCTCATCAGTTTCCGCTCATAGACTCGAGATTGTGTCTCACGATCGCGTCCAACGGTTAGGAACCAAGAGCCAACCAGTGGATTTATAGCTCTAGCACGCATGAAAACGACTTACCAGTTGACATATCTCTGCGAACTCGTCCTCACAGCCAGGCCCCCCATATCCCATTTCTCGCATCTAGATCTCCATCAAATCAAACCAAACCCTGTTTCCAATGGCGCCTATCTGTACTAGCTGTAAAGGAAATGTCATCATGGACTACACGCGGACATCGTCGAATCGGTGTATTGTTCCTTAGCCGCGTAACGTGTCGGATCGTCCAGATGCGAAGCGGTGGTTGCATGTCCATGAGTCATGCATCTTATCTCCATTTGGACGATTCAACATCCAGGAACCGCTCGGTTACTTCGCTACACGCAACAGCCTCGCTTTCACTCCCCATTCCCGCCATCCGCCATGGACGAGACCAGCGCCGAATTTCTCACCATTACGTCGCGCCTTGAACAAAGCCAGGCTCTGAATGCCACACTGGATGTCGAGGGCCTTAAAAGAGCGCTTTCTAGGGCAACAGGTTTTCGCTGCTCTGGCCTGACACTAAAAGCAGAAGGTGGGATACAAAATTTTTCCTCTTTCTGTTGCTCATGCCTTTCTAGGCGGATTTCATCGTGTCAGTACTGGATACCTCAATGAATAGCAAGCTGAAAAGTCGTTTACAGATATATTTCGCGCATTTTGATGGACAACGCGACTTTGTAGCTCGTGTAGCATTCGACATGGTCGCGTACCGTGGCATGAAGAAAATGGAGTCGGAGGTACTCGTTTGTTCCCTCGTTATGCTTGCTAAGCTAACATGTCCTTCAGGTCGCCACAATCACTTGGTTGGCGGAGAACACTGATGTTCCAGTGCCCACCATAGTATACTATGACCCAACGGCTGAGAATGAGGCTCATGCTCCCTTCATGCTCATGGAAAAGGTCCCATCCTTTCCGTCGCTGCTACTAGTCTGCCTTGTCTAATGCACCCCTTAGGTTCGCGATATGACGCTCGAGAAGAGATGGAAAACAATGTCTCTTGACGATAAACGTGTTTCAATCAAATCGCTCGCGAAAATCGTTGTTTCGCTCGCCCAGACGCAGTTTGACAGAATCGGAAGTTTATACCCTACGCTCGGTGGTGTTTCTGGAGGACCAGTAATCGGGCCAATGCTCCCTCCTTGTGCACCTTGGTTTTTTACCCGAGATACCTCTCTAGACGCAGGTCCGTGGCGTTCCGAGCGCGAGTACCTGTTAGCTTGCATTGCCCGCGAACGCGCAGCTACTGTATCCCACCAGTCCGAACTCCAAGACAAATGGCGTAACGAAGATCTTACGGCCATTGGGTGGCACTCTATTCTTGCGGGTTACCTCTCAACCTACGACAAACTCGGACAAATCGTGTCTGCCCTGCCTGGACTCGATGAGCCTCTTCCCCATTCCTTCGGGCCCTTCGCCCTTGCACATCCCGACCTGAACAACCGAAATATCATGATTTCCGCAGACGATCCGTCTCAATTGACACTATTGGATTGGGACTGCGCCAGCATCACGCCGTTGTGGAACTTGACGAGTACTCCCGAATTCTTGTTCTCCGCATCAGCAGGTCCATGCGCTGCGGAACTTCGGGCGCTTTTTAATGCTGAGTGCGAGATACACGTTCCCGATCCCACTCTTTGGCGGGCTCAGTGCAATAGGGCCACTCTGATGATCGTGTTGGAGAGAACGTGTCAGGCCATAAGTCTCAAGGTGGGTCCAGCAACAATTGCCGGTCTGTTGAATCAGGTTCTGTCGAAGGCATGTGTATAGAGTGTCGTAAATAGGCATCCATTATTTCTCGTCGGTAGTATATCTTAGTACCGAGCATCGAAATGAGATCTCATGTTATTCCCAGATTGTCCTGATGAAGAAGCGAAATGGAGGCATGCCCCGCGGTAGCTTGATGGATCCTGAATGAGTATATTCAGATTGCGTTACGGGGTCAAAGATATGAAATGGTAGAAAGTTCACGACTCGCGAGGTCAGAATCTCAGTTTGGAGAATACTAGACATCCATGATGGGGCGACTATGATTAATTCTAGGCCCAAATTCGCCACTATAATCTGCGCTGGAGTAAGACTTCCCCATTTAACCATAAGCGCCACAATAAGATAATGACTCATTGGCGTGGTCGCACCTTCACATGGTGACTTCCATCACTTTCGGAGATCCTACATGAGGCTCCATTGCGTTAGCTGTAAATACCCCTTAGCTGCTTCTTACGAGTACGATAGCTGTTAATGACTCGGGAACTCGAGGCGATAATACATTCCCTTCTGCCAAAAAATTTTTTCTCAACTTCAGGATCAGTCATCTGTCAAGACAACCGCGCGTCTTTCCACTTACGCTCGTAAATCACAAATGCCGGACACTAAATCCAAAGATGCGCGGCCCGGCAGCCAGTATCGAACCAGTACTTAAGCAGTTCGGAGAGCACTTCATCCTCACCAAGCAAATATCTTTCCCTGTAACAGTTAGTCTCCATTCCCTCCACTTTCACTGCCGCGGCTCACGCGTAACTACGATCTTGCAGCAGCAGCACTCACAAACAGTCAGAATCATGCAGCTCGAACAAACCGTTCCCGTCGCCCAGCGCGGTAGGTCCTCCGAGTCCTCCTTCCCCTTCCAGTACACTGACGGTCATCGTGCGCAGTATCCATCGACGCAGGCACGCCTGTCAATTACGCCGATTGCCCATCTTGCAAGTACAACAACATGTCCACGCTAGAGCAGTGCGCCAAGTGTGGACATGCTTTACCATTGTCGATCTCACCCAATACGACTGGCCAAGGCAGCGGTGGGGGAGGATCAGGCCAAGGCGGCAGCGGAGGAGGGTCAGGCACCACTGGTACTACGACCAAGTAAATGTATATGTCCGTCCCAAGTACGCTATGAGCGTTGTACTACTCCACTCTTGAAATCATTGTCGTTTCTATCATGCCCCTTTACTTGCTTGAACGAAAGCTGTTTCAAGCACGATATCGCTTAAGCTGTACCATAGTCAACATCAAGCCAAACATCGAATTACAAGAGCTTACATTTAATGACGCGTCAAAATCTGATCAACGTCCACCTAGATAGAGCGAGTGATAACATGTCACATAGGCCCTAAAGAGTTCAACCCGAATGAATCTCGTACGTTTGAGCTAGGTGTTTCAAGCAGAGGGAGGAATGACGAGGGAACAAGTACTTACCGTGAACGAGGTGAGAATTTTCTCCAAGTGGCGAAAAAGTGCTCGGTGCGCATCGCAAAACTCTGCGTTGAGGAGAATGGGCACACGACGTGACCTGGGTCGACCTCAGTCCGTTGTCTCATCAAGGTACAGCCTTTTTCGAGAACATTGAAAGGCGAACAGCCTGTCGTTCCATTATCAGGAGCTGCAGAGTGCTCATAGGAATACACACTTCTTGTCGGTCGCATGAAGTGGACCATGCTCCACTAAAAGGTTTGGAATGTGTTTTTTGTCCTTTTGCAATTGTGGTACAAGATGACTCCGTGATCGCGTTTGATATGATTGTTTGACTGTGTGTGGCAAAGCAGTCCTGCTCTGAACGGCGAGCACCGCTAGTAACGCCTTCATCGCAGCCAACTCCCTAGGACTGACGTGCGTCCTCGAAGCGTTCTCGAATACCTATTACTAGCATTTTCGTCTTATCGTGACGACAACACGACGATTGCGAACGGAAGGATGACCCAGCCTTCAAGGCTATCATATCGAGACGTCTAGTACGCTCAATGATTAGGGCGGGCACGGCGCCAGCAAATCTATTCCTTCTTGACGAGGTTTTCCCCTGCATGCTCGTGCAGCTTCGTCTTCTCCGAGTGGGTTTGGTTTTCCTCTTTTAGCATTATCGCAGCCTCTTCGTCTTCAACCTGCTCCTTTCTCTGGGCGGGACATAGACTTATTGGCTCTAAAATGACGACACTTCCTTTCTTGGTGGTACAGTCTTCACGTTCGACTTGATGGTGTCATTCGGGTGGCGTCGTCTATGACCCTTCCTGAAGGTCGCCGAAGACTATCTCTCTCCTTGATCTCTTCCTTGTGCTTACCATGGCGTAATCCTTGATAAAGGACAGGGCTCCTAGGCAAGCGTCCCCACTAAATCTTGCGCACATAACTGCTTCCTGTCACTTAGCCTCTCTTTTGTATGTGGTCGACATTGCTGCTCATCAGTCCATCACGTCTTGATGTCCGCAGTGGTAGCTGACCTTCGTGCTGCGGTGGTTAGCATCGCTCAATTATCAATCTTGCCGTTGTCGTGGTCTTTTTTAGTTTCTATGGGTTGTTTCGAGAGTAAGCAATACTATCCTTTAGATAGGTTGTCAATCTGGCTCACTTTGAATGTAGTGACGTTGAAGATCAGGACGACAGCTTGAATGCACCACTTCTCGGTGCAGTTTTAACCTCGACTATCCCCTTCAACGCGTTGAGTCTATTGGGATGTCGTGTGGTTCGGCGCCGTCCAACACGTATTATCAACGATATGACTCTATTCCGTGCTGTATATTGGGCGCGCGTCACGTACATGCTATGGAAACTCTTACCGTTGTAGCTGCCAGATTCACATCAGTCGCATGGCTATGCTTGGTACGGAATTCGTTGTATTGTATGAGGAGGAAACGCTACTGCTTTCGATACTGGGAAACTAATAAGTACTCATTGGCTTACGTTCCTAGAAAACGACGATGCTGTACGGACCGCAAGTCAGTCATGAGGTTTCGACAGCATGCTGATCTCCATAGATCTATTTGGCCCTAGAGTGCTGACATGGAAGAGGTATGACGCGAAAGTCGGAAGAACAAAAGACGTAGTCCAGGCCACCTTGACTGGGTAGATTTTTACGTCTGTCTCTTTGTCGAAGTCTTTCAGTCATGCTGCGGTATGCAGGTATCAAACCCAATCACATCATAACGGGATCTTCATCAGCGTGTACGAAATCGACCCGACACCGCTCTACTACGTTTATGACAGCATCCCGGAGTTCGCCAGACGGTGGGGCGGTCTGACGGTCTGAGTAATACGCAGCATTCCTGGCTGAATAGCGAAGCGTAACCCATTTTACGCTTTTGCGCGATCTTGTTCAATCCCGGAATTAAATCAGTAGGTCAAGCTGATTTCAAGTGTCAGTTGAGCGCCACTGTATGTTTATTATAGCATAGCGAGGTGGCTATCAACGAAGAGATCACGATGCATGCGCAGGAATGTCTGGTTCGGCTCACTGACGAGATAGCAGCCAGCAGGGCCCAACGATCGTGGATATTGGTGGGAAAAACAACCTCAATATGCAAGGACCTACAAGGACGTCAGGTGAGATGACTGTGCTCTGTCAGCGGATCGATCAGCGCACTCTTCCTTGTCTGGACGCTTTCACCCACGCTGCCCTTAGACCCGCCTTCCATCTTCGGGCAGTGTCTCAATTTGGTAACAGATTCCTACTAGTCATGCGTATAAAAAGAATGTCGCGAACGGAAGGGTAGATATCAGACCTTCCTTTCCTCCCATCATCTTCACCACCGCCCATCTATCCATCCCTCAATAATGGCACCCAAAGTCGCGATTGTCATCTACTCGATGTACGGTCATATTGCCAAGCGTACGCTACATTTCTCGTCGTCATCGAGTACGACTGTCTGACCGATGTGTAGTGGCCGAATCCGTCCAGGCGGGCATCAAGGAGGCCGGCGGTGACGCTAAGATCTACCAGTCAGTCGCGCCTTACCAGCTCCCCGATCATGTCGTTAATCGATGTCTAGGATCCCTGAGACGCTCCCCGAGACTGTCCTCAAGGCCATGCACGCTCCACCTAAGCGCGACTACCCCATCATGGACGCGGCAACCCTCGCCACCTTTGATGCCTTCATCATCGGTGTCCCGACGCGTTTTGGCAACTTCCCCGGGCAGTGGAAGGCGTTCTGGGATACCACCGGCAAGCTGTGGACCACCGGCGCGCTCGCCGGTAAATATGCTGGAATCTTCATTTCTACTGCTGGTCTCGGTGGAGGCCAGGAGTCGACTGCCCTCGCCGCCATGTCGACCTTGGCCCACCAAGGCGTTGTCTTTGTCCCACTTGGATATTCGCAGACCTTCGCTCAGCTTACCAACTTAAGCGAAGCCCACGGTGGTACGTTGGTGTCTATATCATTCGCCGTAGATAGAGTCTCACAAACGCCGAAGGATCCCCATGGGGTGCTGGAACCTTTGCTGGCACCGACGGTTCTCGCCAGCCGTCTGCCCTCGAGCTTGAGATTGCTACCATCCAGGGCAAGCAGTTCTATGGCGTCGTTGCCAAGGCTTTCAAGTAGAAGATGAGCTTGGGGTTTTCGAAGTTGTAACAAGCGTTTGTAGGCTCGAAACACAATGTATTCTAGGTTATCCATGATCAGATGTTCGAAGTCCAGTGTGCTGCGATCAGCTTGAACTTCTCCCGCGACAGGTGGATGTGAAACGACAATCCTTACCAGGCGTTTAGCTTGAACGTCACGGTTGTCGAGATGCAGGTTACACCTTCTTTTGTGTCGTTCTCCATAGATATGGCAAGCATTAGCAAGTACTACAGATTGCAGGTGTGCATTCGATACGCGCTGTTAGGTGTCGTACGAGCTTCTATATTTACTTTAACTTCAGGCGAGATACTGTATACCTCCCTTGATTAGCGTCTTCGGTTATTCTGTGAATCGACAACTCGAGTAGATTTGCCCCCGTTATCCTTACGGACCGGACATCGTTTCTCTCACTGCTTCCAGAAATACGAGCGCTGGTTCGACGTATTGTGAGGATGCGTCCGTGTAGGCGTGGGGAATTTAACACGCTGGGCTCTCAATTAAGACCCTGAGGGACTGAGGATGTCAGTCTGCGCAGCGAGACGTCGAGTACGCTGCACGCAATATCCACGCTATGTACCTGGTTAAGATCTAGAGATGATCTTAAGGTTTTTGGTGGCGTCTGCTTGGGAGCTACTTTAGTCTTTCGCCTCGTGGTAGGCTGTAGCTCTTCCAGGAATAGAGATTGGAAGTTCAACTCGTACGACTGCTACTTAGCGGTTAGATTAAATTCCTTGGTATTCTTTCCACAGTATCTTTTCTTGTGTGCTCCGAAGTCAATCTAAACGATAGCTCGGAATGCCCAATCCATGATGGGCAATTATATACTGTAGTAATACGACCCCATGTTCACATAACGCGTAACATGGAGTCGTGAACTGAATTAAAATTTCGTAAGTAACGCGTAACGAACCTCAAAAATCGCTAGTACATACTTAAAATGGAAATTTCCGCTGCGGCGCTTCGCGCCGCCGCTCCTTATAAGGCAATCAGACCCTGCGTGAACTAGCAATCTGTTAGTTCATAGGCATAACACGTAACACCCCGTGAACATGGGGTCGTATTACTACAGTACATCTTCGGTCATTTCGGTAGCGAAATGATACCTCCACTCGTAAGTTCGGTCAGTAGTGGCGAAGTAGCTGGGTCGTAGTAATTGGCTTGCACTAGAGCGTGGCAAGCTTTCAAGAATGGTCACCGCTGCAAGCCATCTGCGCGTGTTGATGTATTAACGCCGTTAGGCTCCCTCTGTGCGTGTACTGCTCGCCAATGCCTTGGCGCGCATCAGCGTCGCATTGACAAGAACACGATGAAAATTGGTCTCTCACGGTACGCATGTACGGTCGCAGCCCACTCGGAGAAGCATTAAGTACACTGGCAGCCAGATCAGTGCGCTAACATCACTAGCCCGTGCTGGCCTTCTACCGAGACGACGGGAATTGAGTTCTTAGGAAATCAACCCGAATACCTAGAGTACTCGAGTTTGGATAGGAGCGAAAACGCGCAGAACACGGAAATTCGTTTCAGATCAACAGCAAGTTGGCGTCGAGTCTATATATAGACTCGGCCCGGACAATTGATAGACCATCTGTACCCGTGCCTTAATACCAAGAGCCCTGAAAGTTAAGTTGGCCACTTGCTTCCGTTCTCGAACAAGCATCGCCTTCTTGATAGGGCTATAAAGCCTTGTTGGCGTTCCTGTCTGCGAGTACGCCTTCTATGGATACCCCAACTGCTCCAGACACTTCCCCGCCTCCTGTGTACTCAGCAACCAGTGCTTATGTGCCGATCACAGTTCCCCCTCCGTCTTACTACTCGAAGATTGGGAAGAAGACCATTGGAGAGCCCTTGGTCACCGTGCCAGAGCTGAAGGCACACCTACGCTTGTTGAAAGCGTTCTCAGACTTGAAACAGCGCGTGGAGTGCATTCCCGGGACGGAGCTGGGCTTGCCAGCTAGCCAGACAGATAAAGCGCTTAATTGGCCACTGTTCGTGGCATTGGCTGTAGAGCGGTACGCTAGTTCTTAAATGAATGACAATTGGACTGCTGTTGATGTTACTTTAGCTTCGAACGGTTCTGTTTGACGTTGACAAGTGCGGAGGCGAATGTACTGGTCCCTGATAACTCATCTCTACCTCCTCTTGACGTGTTCATGGTCCGTCCTTCCGTCTCATTTGCTGACCGGGTGTGCTAATGTCGTTGTAGGTGTGGCATGCCTATCTATTGAACCCGATGTACGTTTTACATGTCTCACCGCCCGCTCATCCGCTTAGCTTTGTATTAGACGCTACGCAGAAGATGCGGACATTAATGAAAGCGTCAGTCGATTGAAGAGACTCGGCAAGTGCCTTGACCATCTCGTCAGTTAACCAACCGCGTTCGACGACCTTGTCTTAATGCGCTTGTAGGAATCGGTCGCATCGATACTCACGACGCCCGCTTTGGCGAATCGCGAAGAGAGGTGGACAAAGAAGACAGGGCTTGCTTTCGATCCTTTTGAATCAGCGAAGCGACTCAAACACCGTGTTATCACATGTCCTAAATGCTCGACGCAGTTTTCCGTTGGTAGGTAGCTTGGTATCTTCTTCGCAATCGTTCATACTCACAAATTGGTCCATTTAGCGCTCCTCGACGAGAATGGCAGAGGATACTTGCAGCATGGTTTTAGTTGCATTTGCACAAGCTGCGCTAAATCTATAACCAAAGAGACTTTGGCTATGGACAAGCTTGTGAAGGATCTCACGAATAGTAACGCTCTCCCGTACGTGTTCAGATTCATCCAACGTTTCGTTGTACTCGGTTGTTGATGTTCTACAGAGGTACATTGTACACGCTGAACGCCCCGCCGGATTACACGAAGGCGATGAACATCAAGAATCGCATCCTGTTGACCAAGGCATTGGCCCTACCGAAGAATTCTTCCGTCCAGAATTGGATTTGGAACATCAAGATGAAGCAGGACTTTTCTCTGGCGAAGGTACAGGCGGCTATGTCGGTTCACATGAAGGGTCGAGGCGCTATGACGTGAGTTGTTTGAACGTTTTGACTGGCTGGGCGATGTACTGACGGACTTGAAAAGGATCCGAAGGATTATGAGTGCGTATAGCGATGATAGGATATTTTCGCTTGATCTTGTTGGAGCGGTGAGTGATTGTGCTACGTCCCAGAACGATGACGCTCAGGTTGTTATCAGGTCATCCGACAGGAATCCTTCGTGCACAAGATGAACGACTTGAGGTGGACGTCTACTGATTTCTTTGAGGATCCCGAAGATAAGATGCTTCTACATGCTATTGCGCGCTATCACGCGTAAGTTTCGCGGATTATCGATGTCGATGTGCGCCTGACATCTTTGCTCTATTCAAGATTCCTTGACCTGATGTCCTCATCGCCTGCCTCGTTCTTCGTTCCCACTTTGGACATCGATCTCGCTTGGCACACGCACCAGCTTCGCTCGGTCAAGTATCATAACGAATGTTTCGCCTACGTTGAGCGCTATGTCGACCACAACGATCGCGTCGAAGAGGACAGACTGTCCAATGCTTTTGATATCACCTGTCGTGCATGGGAGGTAAGACTCAACTTTGCTCTTGATTATAAACCTCCTCATTCTGTCTTTCAGGACCGTTTCCACGTCCGCTACACACACTGTGGTTGCCCCGCTCCTGGAGATAAGGTTACTCAGAGACTTAGCCGCTTCCTCAAGGGCGACCGTGAAGCTCCCTCCGAACTCGTCCCACCTGCAGACCGCAGCGACCTCCTTGGCGCTACCCATCCTTCAGATCATAACGCCGTATACACCTTCAGCCACGCTGGGGGAAGCGAAGCCGCCCGTACTCGCCGACGGGAGAAATACGAGAGGCGTTTACAGCGAGAGAAGGAGAAAGGCACGTTGGATGAGAAACGGAGAGATGGACACGATCCGGCGTTCTTGATGCCCATGCCCCTGTACTACGCGCCGATTGGGTGTGTGGCGGCGACTGGGTATGTCGTGGGTGCTGGTGGAGGGACGGCAGCTTGCGCTGCTGGGGTTGGTGGTTGTGGGGGTAAGTTGTTTCTTCAAGAATGCAGCTTCTTGGATCTCATCGTTTGTCCTAGGTGGATGTGGTGGTGGAGGTGGCTGTGGCGGTGGTTGCGGTGGTTGCGGTGGTAGTGGTGGTGGATGTGGAGGAGGAGGTGGTGGTGGTGGATGTGGAGGGGGTGGAGGAGGTTGTGGCGGAGGAGGTGGAAGTTAATCCGCTCTATTCGCACCCTGTGTACAAACCGCTTCCTATGCTGCATCATTCCTAACAATGTACATGTATCTAGCTGTGTTTACCATTTGTACTGATCCTGATCATGCTTGCCATGCTTTGATTACGTAAATCAAAGGACCTTTCATCTAACCGTCAACGCGTTTCCTCCTCCAGTTCCCCATATCGACAGTTTATCCTGTGTTAGCTGCTCATTTAATGGCAGAAACGCGTCGTTACGCCCCTCTTCCCCCCAGTTCCGTTTCTGGTTTAAAGGTATCTAAATTTCTTTTGTCCAATGATCACCAAGCTTAATCTTTCAAAGAGTGCTGCCACTTCCTGCTTGGATCCATCCATTTGTATCAAAGCCATTCACGGTCTTATCCGCAAATTCCGCGGAGAGCCCTCCATCTTCCCCGATATCTTCGACGTCGTGAAAGCCTGGCTTCAACGCGATCCGTCGTTTGAGCACATGGACGAGCTTAGAGCTCAAATTGTCTGTATCGACGCGATTAACACGGTGCTTTCTCTGAAGCCCGTACCGAGCGTGTCATGGATGGTGCGGCGCTTCGAGGCCACCAAAGATCTGTGGCCCGTCGTCTCGAAATGGTGCATACAGGTCTTCGAGTGCTTTATCATTGCATCGTGGAGCTCAGTCCGGTATAGGACCTCGGTCTACCAGATACTTGAAGCTATCGCACGGCTTTACAAGAAGATAACCCGTGATGAGTTTGATTCTACGGGATATTTCTATAGGCGCTTCGCGTCGCCTTCATTCATCAGAATCTTGCTTCTGGTGTGGGTTCGCACCGCATCCACACCGAGATATATCAATGCTTTCCACGCCATTTCACCTGTTCCCCTCGCCCTTCACCGCGCTTATCTTCCAGTTCCCGATGGCACTGAAGCTGAAAGCGCGTCCGTAGCCACCGATGTATTTGATGCTGTGTACAAGGCGGACGTCAAGTCCTGTTTACAGAGCTTGCTC
The DNA here is from genome assembly GCA_036872995.1 of Hymenopellis raphanipes. Classification (NCBI taxonomy): domain Eukaryota; kingdom Fungi; phylum Basidiomycota; class Agaricomycetes; order Agaricales; family Physalacriaceae; genus Hymenopellis; species Hymenopellis raphanipes. The sequence goes on from JAYMDG010000029.1 coordinate 293,094, forward strand.
ATCACCGATCCTCAAAGTACCAGCTACAGGTTATCGACCGCATTTCGCTTCCTCGCCTGTGGCAGCTCTGCTTCTTCCGTGTTCCGGCGCGCGCTTCTCTCGCATCGGTCACTGTACTGGACGATACGCAGTTTCAAGAGGGTTGTTCGCGATTGGGGGCGCGCGCCTCAGCCGCACCTAGCCTTGGGACATTTCCGACATTCGGGGGCCTGCATGCTATATATCGGCACCATCTATGATCTGGAGGGCCGTCGCTGGATCGAAGAAGGTCTTAAAATGCGCCTCCTTGATTGCTTGTGGCGATGCGATGTACTCTGCAGGCCCTACGACGATGATAACACGTATAACAAGTATATTGCACGCATAATCCGGATATTGGCCGTGTATGCTATACACCCAACGATCACCATAGAGCTTTGTAAATCTCTCGAAAGGCTTCCGGATGATTTTGGCCTCGACGAGTCGCCTGACCGTGACCTGCATGATGCGTGGTTGCTACTTTTCAAAGAGATAGAGAGCGTTGACGACATGCTGTCGGAGGTGGACAGAGACATGTATCGAGATTGCGCCCTTGCTACGGTTGGTTCCTTGGTGTTGCCTTGGCCTTACTCATACATTTCCGAACAGTGCGATGAGTGGGGCGCCAGACACATGTGTACTGGCTGCAAACAAGTGCTTTATTGTTCTCGGGAATGCCAGAAACGTGATTGGCACAGTCATCGCCAAACTTGCGCGATATTCTCGGAGAAGTACGCGTGTAAGAAGTGCTATCGCTTCCTGTTCGCAAACACTTCTAACAGTCTTCACTAGGTGCAGAACCTATCATGCCATTATCCGACACCAGTAACTGGGAGCTCTGTTACATCGGGGGTATGCTTGACGCCACACTGATGGACAGTAGCGAAAGAGCGCACTACGTGCAAGTGATACAGGAATATATACGCCGGAACCCGGAACTTGAAGGAGCTGGAAACCTAGGTTGTACGGTGGATTTCTCCTGTGCACCTCGACAAACGGAAGTGTTCCTTGTCGACAAGAACGACCCATATGCCACCGAATTAGCGGAAGAAGGAAAGGTCGTGGTTCAATGGAAGATTCCTTGGGCGGGCTGTAGTGAGGAGGGTTGTATGACGACTATGTCGGCCTTCAAACCGTGATGCGTGCCGAGTCTCGTTCAAGTTGGAATACACCCCCATGGTCATGAAAAAAGGGGGCGGGGCGGGGGCGCTTCACTCGAGTCAGGGCGACGTTCCTTGTGATACGTTGTATAATTAGGTAAAATTCGTACACGGTGATACATTCATTCTGGTGAACACATAAGAAAAGTGCGGGACATATAGATTCACTCACCCTAACCTTTCGAACAAACACATTAATCATTAGTGGCTGAACATCCCAAGTACTTCACTCAACTTCCCAGCTCCTTCCATCAACTTCCCAAGTGCTTCAATCACCTCCTGCATCTCACGGCTCAAATCTCGCATCGAGCTTCGTTTCGCATCGAGCCTGCGAACTATGGCCTTGCAATGCAGGAGAAACTGTGTTCTTCCTTGATATTGTCGTAAGTCCTCAAAAATATCCCAAACATGGTCACCCTCTGCAAGGATTACATCGAACAACTTCTCCTCCAGACTGTCAGCATACTCTTTAATATCCCGAGACGGCCCCAGCAAGATAACAAGGTGTAGCCCAACCATTAGAACGACATCGAGGGGAAGATGGATATCGTCATGCAAGAACCGTACGAGGTCGGAGGCTATCTCCTTCTGGGTCTGTTCGCTGAACTTCGACAGGCAGTTGGACTTCCGATCCGTGTACGACCCATACACGTCGTCTATGCCATGGTAGTCATCGAAGAACCTAACCTTCAAATCAAAGAACTGCGGTAAATCACCACAGATGGCGTCCCACTCGATTTGGGGGTGGAGAACCGCCTCACGCGGGATGCGGTCCTTCACCAAGACTTCCGACGCGTGCAGGGCGAACCAACAGCTGCGCGTAGACAAGTCCGACGTGTGGGACGCTTCGGTGATTTTTCGCACGCTGTTGGGCAGGAGACGCCGCGAATCGATGACCAAGATACGAGGTCGGGGTTTGTTTTGATTAGCGCGCCTCCCAGCCTCGAACAAAGCCCATAAGAAGTCGGTAGTAGTGGATAGGAATGGAGAAGAACCATGGTTACCCCAGTTGCCAACGTGCGATTCGATGTGGGGAGTTTCGGCCTCATCGGGAGGAAGAGGCAATCCGTCTCTCGACAGACCAGATAGAAAGTCTTCGCCTGGAGCCGCGTCACAACTATGGCCATCGACGACTCGAAAGAGAAGCCAGCCAGACAAGTAGCTAGCGTCGCTCATGGTGGTCATGAGTCAAGTGGCGATTCAGCGCTGTTAAGCAGGACGCATATGTAGTGTGAGTCCCACACGTAAAACCGCGAGCGAATCGGCTTGTTGCCGGTTATAGATTTCAACGGGTGCAAGTCCGTGAGCCTTGAATTTAACCTTGACATCATGGCGGATGGAAAAGATCTGCCAGCATATTATCAGTATGACTCCAAGCAATCAAATTAGATACATACTTTGGTAGTACAAAGGAACTGCAAAGTCAGACCTCAAAGAATGACAGCTCAATGAGAATGTAATGTTGAAATAAGAAGTTATAATCAAGATGCAAAAAGTCTTTCCAAAACACTATTGAACACCCCATGCAAAAAGTTGACTAAAAGAAAATGTAACACAGAGAACATGAAAACCTTCGAGTAAATATAACAAAAGCTAACGTGTGAAAGGGTATAGTAAGGCTAACGCGGTACAGCGAGACCTTCCGAGTCTTGTCAAACAGCTTGAACGATCAGAACGGCACGCGCGCAAAAGACGTCCGTGAGCCTGAACAAGTGCCCGGGGTGCGGCTTGCGGTTCGGGTATGCATGCACATACGGCTTCGCAGCATGACCTCGGATGGAGCGCGAAGTGGCGTTGGGCGACAAATTAATGCGCAAGGGGCCGATTCGAAGAGGTAGGCGTAAAACTCACTCGAAACGAGTTCTGAAGGGATGCAGCTGGTCGTAACTGTTCCACCATCGAGGGAGCACCATTAAAGCAGATGGGGTAGGATGCTGGCGGGAGGCATAGGTTCGGGGCGCCCAAATAAAACCTGCGTATATTACATGTGCATGCCAAACGCAGTTCCATAATCACAAGACGGTGTATCCATGGTGGACGCGACATCGGTGGGGAAATGAACACAGAGCGAGTAGCAACGTCGTTAGGATGGGAGGACGGGGAGAGGAAGGATATGTCGTCCAAGCACGTATCGCCAATTGTCGGTCGTGTCGTGTCTTGCAGGACGCATTGTCGCATCGGATCTTTTTGACTGACTATTTCAGCTATGAGCATATGGAACAAGCAGCCAGACCAACAAATACCTTATCTTCTAGGTGTATGATTTCGATTTTGGCGAGCACTGCTGGGGCAGCCGTTCGGGTTCGTGTACCCTATCTAATGCACGACGTTGGTCGCCACGCAGAGACAATTATGGTCCTAGTTCGCGTTTTAAATTATCGTTTTCAGCGCCGCCGCCGTCGGTACCGAGAACACCGGCAAAGGGGATTGCGGAGCGTCCCGGAGAAATGGCAGTACGAGCTATCGCTCATCTCTGACCGAGTCAGCCGCCTTCGTGATCAAAACGCGGTCGTCGTGTGCGCCAGCGACAAAAGTTAAACGCGCCGTTGCGCTCATCGTGGTCAAAAGAAGCGTTAGTGGCCGAGGGAATAATCTATTTGAGAACCCCGGTTCGTCACCTTTGTGACACGAACCCTCCCGGCCCGATTATCCGATCTGAGTGTTCTCGCCGACTTTCTGGCCCTACCAGAGCCCTACAGCCTCAGGATTGACCTTAAAACGCTTGTAGATTATGGTGTCATGGACTAACAAGTCCACATACTGCTTTCTCCTCACCCAATTGCACTCAACGGTGACCCAATGAAGCTCAGCACCCTCAACGCGGCATACATGCCAAGTTTGGCTTGCTTAGGGCACTCCCCAGGGTCATACAGCAGCCCAGAGCCATACAGCTAGTAGGAACAAGCTAACTGTGGCGCACTGTTGAGTGTGGACTCTTCAGCCGTTGACTGCTGTCGAGGCTTTACAATAAAGAGGTGTGGCGTTGCGTAACGGACCATGTTCTTACTTGTGCCAGTGGTTGAGTCTATTTCTTGGCTTAAGGGAAATGGTTTCTGATGCCAAAGTGGCTAAGTTTGCCCAGAGAATAGTCGTTTACGCCACATAATACTTAAGGGTTCTTGTCACAAACGTGACGAACCGGGGTTCTCAAATAGATTATTCCGTGGCCGAGCCACACAGAGTCAAACACTTTACGATCACGTTTTGTATCGATTTCTCTTGACCACACTCATGAGCAAATAGGGCATATTCTAGGACGTCTCCAGGTTCAATACTATAAAGTCGTCCTGACCGCTTCGCGTCGGCTTGCCGCCACCTCAGCTCAGTGGCCTTACTACCGACAAAAGGTTTCGTGTATGGGACAAGCAGTCCGGATGGTCTGAGCGCTCTGGACCAGTTGTGCTAACCGATGGACCATCACGAAATTGATGGTGTCTCAATTGGGTTGGATGGTCGTTATTGTTGATGACCATCATCATCACGGGCACCCCTTAACCAACTTCCGCCACAATCCTGCATGCCACCCAAAGAGACCTACGTGAAACAATTCTTCGGTTTCATTCCACCTCCGTATACTCTCCGAGACCCGCCTTACCCTCCACCGGAGTCGTTTCTACACTTTCCTGACACGCACTTAGACGAAAATCTTGTCCTAAAGCGTGTCTGTGTATTGCCGTCCCTCATTAACGATATCCTCCGCTCCGTCGATACCCTCTTCCCTGTCCCAGCTCAACGGGCTTTCAAGGATGCGATGTACAATTTCTCTCGTATGGAGTACCCAGAAAGCAACGATAACTACAGGATACAGGACGTCCGGAATCCCTACACAGCTGGGATTGCATCGGCGTCGTTGCAGCTTGTCTCCGGCATCATTATACACCCCAACGATCCCTACAAGACCCGGATCGTGGGTTGGGAGCCAAACCCATACCCGCACACGTATCGCAATACGCCTTTCCACGACGAGGATTTTGTCCTCAAAATGATGCCTTATGCTAAAAAGAAGCTCGGGGAATTCTCTTCTACAGCACAGGAACGAATCCGACCCATGGAGCAGTTTCCAGTATTCGCACTGGGAATGCTTCTCTGCCCGAATGGCGAATGGTGCTTAGAGCAAATGGATGAGCTCGTTCCTCCGCGTGACGCGGATGATCAAGTTGTTGACTTCCCTTGGCTTGATAATTCGTACCCAGCGGGACATCCTCCCACACCTAGCGCAGTACGCCCCCCAGATGCAGAAAACCCATTATGGCACTTACCCGAAACCGCCCCTCCAACGACTTCCGCACTTCGTACGTCGCAAAGACCACAAAGATCTCGACGTCAAGACCCGCCGCCCGGGGCTTCCAGCGCATCGAACTCCTCCAAACAATCGGCGCCGAAGCACTTCAGGCCGAAAGATATTCGTCCAGCGCCGCCTCGAGGTACGCCTTGTGCCAGAGATCTTCTTCAAAGGGTGAGGTTTCTTAAACCGTTGCAAAATTTCGTACTCAATTCATGTCAGGCATGGTTTAAAGCCGTCCGGTGGGATGTTTCTGTCATCCTCTTTGACTGCGGAAATCTACTCCGAATTGGTATTCGCCACAGGCAGACCCAAACGCTTTATTTGACGCCTATTTTCGATGTTGTTGATCGTGATTCGTACTATAGTAAGCTGATGCTCGGTTTGCATCTGTGCATATTTCATGATGTCTTTGGACGTTTGGCCCCATCGAGTACGCCACCACCGCACGAGCAAAGTCTTCCCGAAGGCTCCAACGGTTCGAGAAAACGAGGATGCGATGATCTCTCTGAAGGTTCGCCCTCTAAACGTCGTCGTACTGCAGAACCAAGCGCACTGCCTGCTCCCGTGAGTCCGCATTTTCTGTTCAAATCGATGATTACTTGACCTGGAATTAGTGTCCTTCAACCGCGTCGTTCTCGTCACGGATACATGGTCAGATACACGTCGCCAAGGATGAAAGGAAAAAGGTTCCGAAAGATTTACGCCTCGTGCGTCTACCGTTTGTGTTAATACACCATTCTAACACATTTGACTGTAGCGAACACAGAAATATTTCAAGACACACCCTGTACTCGCGCTGTATATTCAATACGGAACGTACAATTCTCCCACGCCAGAGGTCCTTCTCTCGCCCGACCAGGCCCGTTCGAAGATTTACAAGGCGAAGAACTGCCTTCCCTTGATTCTTACGGCCAAGCTAGGGCGTGGCGCGACGGGCAAAGCGTATACAGCAGTATTCGGACCAGGCCATGAGAGAGTGCCATGTAGCCGTTTGGTTGCTAAAATCGCCGACACCAGAGAGAACCTCATGTCTCTCCGCCACGAATACGACGTGTATTGCCACCTCCAGGCTGCCGGCGTTACGGGCATACCGTATGTCTTTGGCTATTATCAGGACGATACTCGTGGCCTCGGCGCTTTGGTCATGCACGATGTCGGAAATCCTCTCGGAAGGCGCATGGACGGTAACAAAAAGATCAAGTTCTCCGCGACCGAACGGTAAGCCCGATTTCTGATTGTGATCGAATCTGCCTTTGACAAATCTCAAGAGAGTCTCTGAAGAAGATCCTGAAGGACATTCACTCTAATGGTATCCTTCATCGTGACCTACGCTCCTGGAACATGATGTACAATCAATATGGCGAACTGTTTATCATCGATTTCGATCGTGCTAGTTTCGGTGCTTCCAAAGATGACTTTACCAAGGAGTCCGCACGATTAAGCCGGTTCTTGGAGGGCGAATTCGTGGACAGGGATTCTATCATCGGCTCTCATGGCTTGCCATCCGATATAGAGGACCGCATTGTCAATCCAGATGAAGATACATGAGTAGTAAGTACATTGCACGTCTGTATCAACAACTTCCTCCAGTTTCCAACTAGTTGTCTATGAACCCACCAACATTTATAGAAGCAGACATATGTACTGTACATTCACAAGCAAGAAGATACATCTCTATGTACATTCCATAGGTACTCATTCAAGATAACAGATCCCATAATTAATCGAGCCAAGCTTCGCTGCGCGACTAACTGTGCACCTCAACGATCCAACACGAATACTTTCCGTCGCGTATTCCGAATCCGCAGCGAGCTGCGCCACCTCTTTGGCAGACTTGAACGTGACGCGAATACAATTTGTGCCACCGAAAATGGTGTTAGGACAATCCATTCCAACCGAGAACCGCTGTCTGGAAACGGAGAACGTGATACCCATGCAGGATCCATAAAACCCGACGGGTGGTTTATTGGGGTTGGTAGGCTCCTTGGGCTCCTGTTGCTCACCGGGAGACTTGATCCCGAGTCTCCACTGTGGTATTAAGGATTAGTGGAAATACAGGAGTTATGATTAGAGAGCGAACAAACCTTATGATAAAAGTAGAATCCACAAGGGAACGCTGCGGGCTTTCGAGGTGGGTTAGGATCGGCAGCCTGCATCGACCGAACGATAGCCTTGCACTTTCCATTTTTGACATAGTCCTCGACAAAGTCAACAGCTGAGGTTTGGCCATTAACGAACAAGAGTATGTTGACAGCACTACGTGACGTGTATAAGTGAAATGGGATACGCTCCAGAAAACGAGTCGCACTTACTCTTTGAAAATAATCCATAGAAGTCCAAAAAGGACTGCGATAGCGGCGATGATGGCGGCCACGCCAGTGACGCCACCCACGGCGGCGAGGAGGGAAGAAACCAGCGCCGAAACGCTGCCAGCAGATTGCACGGCAGTGTACAGTTTGAACATGGCGCTCCCAATGGTCATAAGCCCCGACGCTACCATCGTCGCGGTAGCCGCATTGGTGGAATGCTCTTTCTGGAGCGATTCAAAGGTCTTCGTCAGACCCTTGAGTTCCTCTTTGATCGCATCTCCCCTCGCTCCCTTCAGACGATCGAATCGTCCCTTTGTGACGGAAAAGCCCTCGGCATTTTGGGAAAGGGGTATACCCGCCGCCGTCGCGTCAGTAAGAGACCTCAGCACGTCGGCAATGTCGGGGCGTTCTGCGGAGACGGGCTGAAGGGGAATCGCAGCAAGCTCGTCGAGCATATCGCGCGCGACTTGAAGGTCGGCAACCTTCGTAGCCTCTGCAATATTGAGCAGCTCCGTCGAACCAAACTCGTAGAAACGAACATCGCTCTGCAAGTGAGCCTTGACCGGAAGGTCTTCGGCAGCAAGAGCGCTCTCGACAACAGGCAGCAAGGTCGCCACGTCGTAGTCGATGGCAATGACGAGCGCGATTTCCGGGCGCTCGTCCGCGGTGTAGCCACCGGCAGAGGTCGAAAGAACGACATCCTGGTGGTCGCTCAGAGCAAGTGCAGCCTTGGCGATCTGGGCGCGTGTCTTCGCTCCGATATCGCCTGTACCGGCGTCGATGAGCCAGAAGGATTGTTTGAAGTTGTAGGTGGACATCGAGTGCGAATTTCTGAGGGCTGATGGGATGCGTGTCGTCCTTTTATCAGAACCCAAGTATCCCGGAAAGAACTAGCGATGAGGGTCACAGTGAGCTTGACGGCGAAGAGTTCTCAGGTTGACACCGGAGGGCCCAAACCGCCGCTTCCTAGCATTCAAGGAACTAAACTAAGAGGTCTTGATGTTCATATACTTAGCAGGTAACATGATAAGGGATCAGATTTACATACCCGATTGTGGTAGACAAATACCGTGTGCGGAGAATCTACGCTTCCTGAGCTCTTCATTGGTCGAAGTGACCATAACGCCTGTCCTTCTTCTCCGGAAATTCTATGCTGCGGTTCGCAAAGGCGCCCTGTGGGTATATCCATAGGAAATGGCGACGCTAGAGATTCTGCTATCAGTAATCATTATTTGCGGAGATGCTGATCTCCGGCTTCCCTGTTGTGTCCGGAGTTCTCTCCCTGCGACAGCCACACCTTTTCACTCTGGTACCTGGAGAGTGAATCCAAGCTCCATTCAGTCTAACTTGACTACCATTTCGTGTGGCGTCGACAGTCATACAATGGTAAGACTAGAAACTAGACAAAACCTCGCGTACGCCTAGATGACTGACGTGCCACGTCCTCTCTACGGGCGTTGCCAAACCATGTCAAGTCTGGAGGAGCGAATACAGCGATTGGACGGTGTCGCTCATCAGCGGTGGGATCTCCCTATAGCGACCCTATCGTAAGGTTACAAAACGGAAGAACGAAACAATGAAATACCTGAAATACACATATGCGTCGTTGATCTCAACGTGGATAAGCAGAAGGAGGGCGATTATTCTAGCTGTTGGGCAGCACAGGAGAGTTCGCAATCGCTTTTCTCCGTTTGGATCGGCAGTCAAGTTTCCCCAAAGCCCATCCCAGCTGCTGGTAATTGCCCGACATGATGTCTGTATCCCAGGTGGGCGTATGCATGAGGAGCGCGGTACGTCTATTGTAGTCGTTATAGCAACAGGGGAAAACAGGCGCCTTCGCCAAGGAAGAGGAGGAGGCTAGGCGACGCATTGGGAGAAGCATCTTCCTCATGCGGGGCACACCACTGGATGTACTGTCCCGGTCGTGGACTAGTCGCGCCGTGAGGATATAAAGTAAGGCCAGTACTAGAAGAAAACATACCTGATACCGAATATTTGTGGTCCTTGCCGCATAGAGCTGCTTGTCGCTGAGAAAGCATGAAGATTTTCTGGCATTGCTCATGGCGCGTGCAGGACGAGGTCCTCACGCGCCATCGCGCTCATCGTGGTAGAAAGGAAGAGTCAGGGGCGAGCCACACACAGTCAAACAAATCATTACGCGATCACATTTTGTATCGACCTCTCTTGACCTGGACCACACTCACAAGGCCACATTGGACATCGTATACGATGTCTCCAAGTTCAATACTAGAAAGTCGTCCTGACCGCTTCGCGTCGGCTTGCCTCCACCTCAGTCGCTTTGGCCCACAAACTGCCGACAAAAGGTTCCGTGTACCTCTGGGACAAGCAATCCCGGAGAGTCATCTGGCCTGAGCTAACAGATGGACCATCACGAAAATTGATCGTGTCTCAATTGGGTTGGATGGTCGTTGTTGTTGATGACCATCATGATCACGGACACCCCTTAACCAACTTCCGCCACAATCCAGGATGCCACCCAAAGAGACCAACGCAAAAAAATTCTTTGGTTTCATTCCACCTCCGTATGCTCTCCGCGACCCGCCTTATCCTCCACCGGAGTCGTTTCTACACTTTCCTGACACGCACCTGGACGAAAATCTTATCTTAAAGCGTATTTGTGTACTGCCATCTCTCATCGACGATATCCTCCACTCTGTTGATACCCTCTTTCCTGTCGCGAATCAACTGGCGTTCGATGATCAGATGTTCTATTTCTCCCGGATGCCGTATCCAAAAAGGAACGACAACTACAGGATACAGGACGTCCGAAAGCCCTACACAGCTGGGATTCCATCGGCGTCGTTGCAGCTTGCCTCTGGCATCATTATACACCCAAACGACCCCTACATGGGCCGGATCGTCGGTTGGGAGCCAAACCCATATCCGCACACTGATCGCAATACGCCATTTCATGATGAGGACTTCGTCCTTAAAATGATGCCTTTCGCTGCAAAGGAGCTCAAGGAATTCTCTTCTGCTTCACAGGAACGAATCCGACCCATCATGGATCAGTTTCCAGTATTTGCACTGGGAATACTTCTTTGCCCGAATAGCGAATGGTGCTTGGGTGGGATGGACGAGCTAGTTCCTCCTCCCGATGTGGAAGATCGTGTCGTCGATTTCCCTTGGTTGGGTAGTTCGCACCCAGCGGGACATCCGCCGACACCCATCGCTGTACGTCCCCCAGACACGGACAATCCGCTTTGGCGTTTGCCCAATCTTGCTCCGCCAACCACATCCTCACTTCGAGTTTCGACGCGATCGCAAAGTATACGTACTGAGCCATCCGCTCCGAAGTACTTTCGGCCAAAAGACATACGCTCAGCACCTCCACGAGGCCCACCTAGCGTCAGAGATCTTGTCCAAAGGGTGTGTTTCCTTGAAATCGCTGCAGCCACATTCTCACATTTCATCAGGTATGGTTTAAGGCCGTCCGATTCGACGTTTCGGTGATCCTCTTCGATTGCGGGAATCTCGTTCGAATTGGTGTTCGCCACAGACAGACTCAAACACTTTATTTAACGCCCGTGGTCGATGTTGGAGACCCTGATTCGTTCTACACGAAGCTGATGCTCGGTATGCATCTGTGCATTTTCCACGACGTCTTTGAACGTTCGGGCCCGCTCAATACGCCCCAGTCGGATGCGCCGAGTCTTAATGAAGGTTCCTCCACTTCGACGAAGCGAAGCGGCCATCAGGATCTTGATGAGCCATCGTCTAAACGCGCCCGTGCTGTAGAACCAGGCCCTCACCACGCTCCGGTGAGCTATCTCCTTCATATTCCAGTGGGTTAATAACAACTTCAAGCAGTGTCCAACAACGTCGACACAAGCTCACTCGTCCCAGAAATGCCCACGCAAGAAGACTCGCCAAGCGTCCAATGATCTGCACCTTGTAGGTTTCAATACTTCTCATTTCTCCTAAGACGACATTCTAAAACATCGAACGGACTACAGCGCACACACGAGTACTTCAAAACCCATCCTGTACTCGCACTCTATCTTCAATTCGGATTCTACAACTCTCCCACACCAGAGATCCTCCTCTCGCCCGACCAGCCGCGTTCCGCCATATACAAAGCCCATACTTGTCTTCCTCTGATCCTCACGGAGAAACTTGGATACGGAGCCACAGGAAGAGCCTACACAGCGGTCTTGGGAGCAGGCCACGAGAAGAAACCGTGCAGTCCGTTGGTGGTCAAAGTGGCTACCACTAGAAACAACCTCATGTCTCTACGCCACGAATACGACGTGTACTGCCACCTCCAAGGCGCCGGCGTCCGTGGGATTCCGTACGTGTTTGGCTATTACCAGGACGATACTCGTGGACTTGGTGCTCTTGTTATGCAAGACGTCGGAAAACCACTAGGTCGGCGGATGGACAGTGACAGGAAGATTGAGTTCTCTGCTACTGAGAAGTAAGTCGCCATCGGTCCTCTCTAAACGTGAAACCAGGCACTGACGAGCTTTGTAGGACGTCTCTACAGAAGACCCTCAGGGACATTCATTCAGCGGGTGTCCTTCATGGTGATCTTCGCTCCTGGAACATAATGTACAATGAACGCGGCGAAGTGTTCATTATAGATTTCGATCGCGCCAGCTTGAAGACGTCCGAGGAGGACGTTGCTAGAGAATCCGAATGGTTGACTCGCTTCCTGGAGGGCGAGTACGTTGATTGAGATTCTACGATAGGCTCTAAAGATACGCTCTCTGATATCGAGGAACGTATCACTAACCCGGATGCCAGTCTAGGTGTCGTGAAAGTATAATAACCTAGGACCATGACGAGCTGTGTTAGTAGATAGACTACCATACTCAGGAGATATATCACAGTTAACAACAAAAGCACAATCTACAAGCAAAGCGGCGTGAACAGTATTCGAAACAACTTGGAAGTAAAAATGGCTTAATGGAATCGGACACGAGAATCACACTGCGTTCAAGAAGTACCATTGACATTTAATGAGCAGACTACACATGCCGTCCTGAATAGTTATGCGTCTCAGTGGATTACGTCCGTCTTATTTACAGTACAAGAAACGGACAGGCATAATCTATTCGTTCGATCTCATAATCGCCACATTAGTTTCGTAGCCCCGAATACTCAAGACAAGGTCCACCTTCGTCTTCTTGTATTTCAATTCGAACCCATAGAAACCATGATTAACGCCCAGCAAATCGATCCTATACGTCTCCGCCAAGTTCTTCGGTAAACTCTGTCCATACCGCAGCGCTGCTATCTCCACATCGTGCACTCGTCTCGCGCATGTCCTCTGTAGATGGACCTCATCCTCGGGATGCACGAGATGACGCCTCTCCACAGATGAAAGAGGCGTATTGAGATACCCAAACAGCTTCCCCAATAATTCTTGAACAGTAAGCACAGCGCCTCGCTCCCACTTGATTACAAGCGGGCTCACGTTCAGTAGACGCTGCACTGTATCGTCGCTGGACTTCAGTTTCAAGAGCTGAGTCGAAGGTTGGCTTGTAAAAGCGTTTGCGTAGTAGTCGGGTCGGGAAAGCGTGAGGAGAGGCGCTAATGCGCGGTTGTAATGTAAGACGGAATACCGACATCGATCCCGACCGAATGAGTGTGAGGGCGGGAAACGCATATCCCATCGGAGACATGCGAAGCGGGTGGTGGAACCGTCTGTGTTGTTGAAGCGAGCTTTGCGAAGGAGTTCGTGGTGGAGAGAGGGTGGATCCAGAGTACGATGGGTTTCTAGTACGGAGTTGGAGGAAAAGACATTGCTGAGAAGGTGGCACGGAGTGGTGCGTATATGCTGGGGTTTCCTTGAACGGGAGGAAGATTTATGGCTCGTACACCATGAAGAGAAGGGGGAGGCAGGAAGGTGTCGACGAGGAATAACGGGCTGGAAAGACTGTGACGCCCCAAGCTTTCCTGTGGATGACTGGTGTGCACGACGTCGTTCCAGCGCGGCCGCAGCAACATTTATAGGCGCATGAGGTCCGCCGCTTCCATGAGCATTTAGGGGAATAGAGGCCTCCGAAGGACGTCCAACGGGAGAGTACGAACCGCCTGGCAGGAGTGGAATGACAGCTCGACCCAATGGGCTGGTCCTCACAAATGGTTGGGAGCTTGCGCGTGATGGTGTTGACGATGTGCTCAGCGAGGGATAGTGCGTGATATCTGGTTCTACGACGCCACTTGTAGGCGGCGAACCGGAAGTAGATGAAAGGTCTGGGATGACAGGCGGTGGGATGGTCGCGTATGGAGAGTAGTCGCCGGCTCTCCGACGACTTCCGCCAGTCGTGGACGTCGATGGAGGCGTCGGGTACGCAACGTGGGCACGGTGAGAAGACATCGGGAAGACTTCTGGCTACAAGTAGGAGAGGTTTTATTTTTGTGGCTCGATATCATGCTGTTCTGACTTTATATATTACTCCCCAAAGAATGTTAACAAGCAGTAAAGCTTTCACCTTATTGTTCTTCATCCTTCTAGGGAACAACGACATCAGATCAAGGCCGCTTGATGGTCCTGGATTTTTGAGCCACAATATGTTGAGCCAGGAAAGCCACAAGATAACGGCGAGTGTGGAGAAGAGTTCTAGACAAAGGATGCTGCTTTATTCTCGAAGTCCGATGTGTGATAGGGGCATGTTGCGCCTTGCTTAGTTCTGCAAGAGGGCGTCCAGCGACCACATAATTTCGTGGAGCAAGTAGTTTACTTGATAGCTATTTCCCATGATGAGGAGAGTCGCGTCTGGCTGTTGCAAGATCATAATTGGTTCACAGTTGAGAGACGCGGTTCAAATTGCGAAAGGGGCGCACGTGATAGCATCCAATTTGAAAATCCCGGCTTTGTCCTGCCGGATCCGAGTTGGTCTCCTTCCATCATGTCGTCGCGTTCTCCTCCCCGCAATCGCGGTCCTAAACCCATAAATCTGCTTAAATACCACAGGCCGAAAGTACGGCTCAGTAAGGACCGAGTACCTGTCCTCACAAGGGAGTCCAGAAGGTACGGGTCAATTCGATTTATGATTATAGTTCTAGGTGAATATCTCCAAGATGTCTGCGCAATTTAGCTTCATATCGCTCCCCGAAACCGCGCATGAAATTCCCTCGCTCGAGGTGTGCGGCTGTACTAGTTGCACTATTCGTAGGCCGTTCCGGTGACCTCTACGTTCTCCTCAATCGGTGAGTTTAGGTTGTTTCGACTATAACATAATGCTAAAAGCAGAATAGACGCGCTGCAACACTGCGAAGCTATGCTGGTGATACGTCGCTTCCTGGTGGTAAAGTGGAACCGCAAGACAGAACATTTGAAGATACCGCTGTTTGTCATTTGTTGCACTCCAATTAGACTTTGCGCTTACCCTGTGTGAAGAGACGCGAAGCGTTTGAAGAGGTACATTCTCCTCTAATTTTCTTAGCACCATCTAATAACGCACGTCAGATAGGCTTACCTGCAGACAAACGAAAAGCGCCTCTGCTCTGTGTAATGCCCCCATTTCTGGCATCCAACCAGCTCATCGTCACTCCGTACGTACTTTCATCTACCTCTTGTCATCCAGTAACATAATTTACCTAGTGTCGTCGTTCTTATCGTCGACAACACTATTCGTGTACGTCCCAAAATACATTGCCGATTCTTGGCCTTGATCAAAAACCTTACCCAGCCCATCCTCAATACAGCCGAAGTCGCATCGATATTTTCTCATCCTCTCAAAGGCTTCATATCTTCCGAGTCTCCATTCCAGCACGAACCCGATGCTCTTGAAGTTCCGTATCACACGTACAGAGATTACGACCACCGCCCAGGTCCAGACGGTGTCGTAAGGCAATTCCGCATGCACTCATTCCTTACAGGACGGGAGGCGGGTGGGACGAAGCCAGTCTTCGGATTGACAGCGTACGCTATTACACACCCCGATTTTCTAGATGACGATACTTACGGCGTTCAGATCAATCCTTATCGAAGCTGCGATACTGGGGTATGGACAACCTGACTTCGAAGTCCAACCTATTGGGGCGCCAACGCCTGAGCAGAGGATTGCGTGGACGATGCTTACTGTGCCGGCGTACAGAGAAGCGTGCGAAGCGGAGGGCGTGGTAGTGGATTGGGGGGTGGTCAAGAAGATTGCTGAAGAGGTTAAAAAGGGACCACAGCCTGTTGCTCGTTCATCAAAGAGTGAGGAGGACACTGGACTTTCCGTTCTACGGAGCAAGCTTTAAACAGACGTGTATGTGCGCTATAACAGCAGTTCCCATCTCATCTTCGCCTCCTGTAGCTCTACAGAAATGCGCAATGTTCGTTGTTCTCGTCGAAGTATACCTGCCCGTAACGTTCTGTGGCGACATAAAGGTCTCCTCTTGATTATATCGGATATCTTTCAACTCAGATGCGGACCGGCAGGAAATAAACTTCTTGATCATCGGCTGACACTGCCGTAACTGTATGGCGTCCAACGTGTACCAAACGTGTCCTAAGTCAAACCACTTCCTCTTCGACTATCATCACTCACATTCCCTCGTCGTCCGGTAGGTAATCCTTGCGTCAAACTAGGCACTCTTCTTACCCTCTACAGGATGGATCAATGGAAATGTACCACCTGCAATCTCGTCCTCCACATCAACAATAAAAAAGCCCATATCAAGGGAAGACCCCATAACAAGCGACTCGTCGCTTCTCAATCTACTGCTGGCCCGAGTTCCTGGCGGTGCAGCGTCTGCAGCTTGGCGGTAGCTGTCAGCGACAAAGACCGCCATCTCGCCGCGCATGTAGCCGCCGCTCAAGCCATGAAATCGAAGGAATGGACGTGCGGCGTCTGTAGGTTGACGATGTCCACCAACAACAGGGATAGCCATCTAGCTGGAGCGGAGCATCGATCCGCCGCAGGGAATAGTTCGGGACAATGCCAGTGGACATGCACTGTCTGTAGCTTGACGATGATTGTTGGCAATAAGGAAAGCCATCTCTCCGGAGCGAAGCATCGATCGGCCGCCGATACAGTGAACATCACACCTGCGGTCACGCTATTTCCTCCACCACCTCCTCCGGCCAACGCCAGCGCCCCTACGTCTGTGGAGCGCGCGCCCGTGCCAGTCGCCTCCGCACCTGCTCCTGTCGCTGTAGAGCCTGTGGTCGTTCCGGAAGTCTCGATCGGCGATGAAACCCCCAGCACAGCGACGTCAGCGGAGAACAAAGCCAAAGGGAAAGCAGCAGTGAAGACATTGTTTCCTCAGCAGCCCGTACCCAGTTCTTCGATGGACCATCACTCTGGAGACGGCGGGCTGCGTAAGGAAGGCCAGGGTAATCCCGTGGAATCCACGAGGACGAGGACTGTTGCGGAGTTGAACGACATGATTGCGCGTTTCGCTGCCTCGTGCGGGGAGGGAAGCGATGAATTTGCCCACTTCACGGTGGAGGTTGAAGGCCTCATCACTGCTCTGACTGCGCGACTTTTGGGTACGCTGTCAAGTTATGATGGGTTACCTTTTCTGACTTTACAAGCAGGTGCTGACGACGTCCGGGGAAGTGTCAAGGACGCTAAATACCACCACTGCAAGTATCAGCAGCAAATCCTAGAGCATGTTGACGCTCGCTGTGATGCCGCTGACGCCCGCTTGGACGCGATGCAGGTCCGACAGACCATCGCTGAGAAGAGTATCGATCTCGCGGGACAGAGTCTGAGCGCTCTGGAGGTTCAGGCGGCTCGAACTACACTCAGCTTAGCCGAGCAGCGCGAGGAGATACGCGCTTTGCGTATCGCCTTCGACGGGCTTGTCCTCCGCCTCGATAACGGACAGACCTCAGCAGCCGCTAATAGATCGACTCAGCGCAATAAGGAGGCTGTGGCGCCGTCCGAGTCCATCTTAACTGCTCGAGCGGAGATCCCAACGTTGCTGAATCAGGAGGCTATGACGAAACCTACTCTGGCTGCTATCCCGCCCGCGCCCGTGTGTGCCCCTCCCGCCGCTCAAGTCGATGGAAGTCATCCGTCTACATGCGCAGATGCGGAGATGTGGGTCAGCATCTCTTCCCCAGCGCCCCCTGGGACGGATGTTAAACCTACGCGGTGGTTACCTTTGTGGGGAAACAGCTCTTGAAGTGTTTTTGTATTTTACTCGCGTGCTCGCCTCCAACAGAGACCGACCATTGTATTTATCTTCACTTGATTCAATGTTGTAGAACAACAATATGTAATGAAATATTTTACGAGGCTGTCCGAACCTTTGAGGTGATGGGATTCGAAGAGGACAGTCTCCCTGTCTTGCGCGGGATACTGATACACAGTGGCGGGTGATACTAGACCGGGACGCGTACGGGGGGAGTAACTTCCTTCACGAACATGGACTTCAGGATTCTAATGATACTTAAGTGAAAGTATAGCGTGCTCAATAGAATTGAGGCAGTTGCTGGTATTATCTTGACAAGTGGCGCCCCACTTCTTCAAATTCGTGATCGTACGCAATTTCCTTATTCCCAAGTTCAGACACTTGCGAATGCCATTTCCACAGAACGGTCTTTTATTCAGTAGAATCACCTTAGTTCTATACATTTTTCACTTGTTTTTTCAAACGTGCGAGTCTCCTCTGGGGACGGTAATGCGTCTAGCAGCCAAGAAAACAAATTAAAAGTCCGATGTCATTTAAGCGAGCAGGTCTGATACGACTGCGATCTATGCCCGTAACAATTCACCAAGGAGAACCTAACACAACGCAAAATGAAACACACGCCTGGCCAAAGGACGTAAAAGCCTACCTAAGCCTATGGCCTGCAGGTCGACAAGCCCTTGGTCATTCCCGCGTTGAAACCCTGCATGTAAGCGGGGCCACCATAACAGTCTCGCGCTTCGCTGATGAGCAAATCAGTCAGTAAACAAGGTCGTTGTAGTGCTAGCAAAACGCACATAGACTCGACGTCACGGTGTCCCATCGGTCCTCGGCTGGCGGCACCACATCCGGTAGCGTATCCGATTCTGTGACCAGTGCTATAGCAGGAGTCGCGCGCGCTGAACGATGAAGGTAAGTTATTATGAATGTGTGACGATGGGACATACGCGATGTCGGCGGCGTCCTCGACGGGAGCGGCGTGAACGGCGGTGAAGGCCAAGACCACGGCGATGAATGCGGCTAAGAATTTCATGGTAGAAGAACAAGGTCAAGGTCGAGAAAGCGTGTCAAAAGGTGCTGAAGGTGAAGAAGGAGATGGTGTTAGCGTTCCTTCATGGCGCCCTTTTGTAGTGTAGCCCGTGTTCCGAAATCGTTGAGCCCCTTGCTGTTGTACATGATCTCGGAGAGACGAGGGTGCTTCATCAGGGAGGGAACTAGCGCGGCACTGCTTAAGACTCTTGAGTATGGACAAGGGGAAAGGAAGATTATTTGAAAATCATGAGACACAGCCTCTGATGGACGATCTCTTCTTTCTGACCTGCATTGGGCCACAGGCGACCACACCGTACGCTACAGCAGCGGCGTCCTTGAACATGAAAATTTGGGACTGAGGAGTTTTTGTAGAGCTTACACGCCGCCTCGCACAACTATCTCTTTTGAATCTTGATCGTCATCAGCCCGATGTCGGACTATCGCGTCGTTTACATATTAATGTACATTGGTTTCTGTGTTCTGTTGTTCTTTATGATCACCAACCTCCTGCATATCCTCTGGGACCAGGGGTCATATGTTGAGCTCGACGCTGCTTCCTCAACCGCTTCTCGAGGTCTTTCACATTTTGTTGTTCCTCCTTCGCTGCGGTGGAGATACCATTCACCCCAATGACTACCTGCTTGAACAAGTTTTCTTGCCTTTCATTCATTGGACCTGCGCTTCCCTTGTGCGCGGCCCGCTGAAGAACGACAATGGCAGCCAGCTTTAATGCGGCTCTTTCCAGGGCACCTGTCAGACCACGAATACGATCTTGCACTGCCAGTGGCCCTTCATGAGCATTGTTACAGGAGCCAAACGAACACGTACCTTCTGACAAGCCATCGAAGAATCCATCTCGTCGCAGATCCCACGTCTTTTGGTTCAAAGCTATGACAGCCGCGGAAACTTCATAGAACCGCTTCACTTCCTTCCCAGGGCCGGAGAAAATGCTCGTGTACCTGTTCATGTCATGGAAATGACGCCAGACGATGTCGGGATGGTACAGTTGGATCATAGTCGTGTCCGTGTTGACACTGAGGAGTACCTCCTCGACGTTCCACCCCATCATAAAACGGAAGACCGGGGACTTGAACTCATACATCTCGGCCATGTCTTTCTTCATCTGCAGGAACAGGTCCTTGATATGCTCAGGCTCTATCTTGTCCCCCCTGTCATAGACATGCAGCCTTCTGGATAGAAGGTTGCTAATTAGAACAACCAGAAGTTTGAGGCGTTCAAACAGGCGTTCAACGCAGTACTGTTCAACGGAGTACTGAAAGCTGTTGGGCTCGGTAATACCTAAAGATGAATGGAAAATTAGTCAGTGCCTGTTGAGAGAAAACGAGGCAATTGACGTACCCGACGTCATATGGTGCACTTTGAGAAGGCTGGTACTAAACTGCTTGAGATCATCTCTGAAGGATGGGAGGACGTGATGAAGAACTTGAACTTCCTGGCTGTAAAGGCGCCCATTATACATATTAGATATGATCAACAAGCACATCATCTTGAGGTCCTCGTCCCAGACATTATTCACGGTGTCCGTGAACTCCCAGGAGTCCCATTTCCCGAACTGATCAAGAGCAGCCGAGCAACGGGGACCTTGACATCTATCGCGCTTAGCGATGCGCAAGCCATTACGGTTGCTGGGGCAATAGTGTCTTTCTCTAAGGCGCTCGCTCAACTTATCCCACTGATCGTCGAACTTGAGCCTATAACGGATTGTTAGATGAGATGGAGAGGCAGCGACGAATTGTACCTGTCAAGGTACCTGTCCACGTTTTCATAGCCATATTGTCCAGGAGATTCCTGAACTAGCACCCTCAGAAAAGGCAGGAGATCTCCTATGCTTGCAGGTACGGCTGGTGGATGCGACTTGTCTAGCTTTCCAGAGCGATCAAGAATATTTTCGAGGATCATGTTTCGGTGGCGCGCGAAGGTTGTCAAAGGGAAATGGCGGAGGTGGGGGACTTAGAGCAGAGTAATATAGAACAAAGACTTTATATATGGAAGGGGGATGCGTCCATGACAACAGCAAAGTCTGCATGCGAACAAAAGACACGTAACGTAGTGGTCACGGTGCGAACGTTGATGTCTGTTCTTCCACATTAGGACGAAACTTCGAGACCATTCTTTGAAGCCCTCAAGTACGCTGCCCTCCAGTACATGCATAAAACCACTCGCAAGTCCTACAGAATATGTCAGTCATGAGTGAGAATTGCGGCTTTCCCATCCGTTCTTGGCTTACAAACATCTCAAGGGAAATGGAGGATATAAGAATCGATTCATGTCCTCAGGGCCGACTATCAAGGAGGTGTAGGGGTACGACGACGAGCAAGCATGGAAATCTGGAGCAGGGAGATGACAGTGGCGGTTGACGTGCTAAATTGATGGCGCTTCCCGGCCCGTAGAACCGGACGTTGACTTCAAACTTTCATTTCGCAATCGTATAGACCACGTCCTTGCCATCCTCCCATCAACAATACCTCGTTATTTACAATCCGCCCTCCTTCAAGAGAGCTTCACGTGCTCGCCATACATATAGCTCAATACGCCTCAGCGCGCCTTTCCCCCTTACATTGGCGAGATGAAAAGGTGTTTATGTGGCCGCGGTTCAGGTCGCATCGAGCCTGCTTCTACACGCGAACCAGCCTACAGTACTTACTTGCGCTACCAATGGCAATTATCTCGAGATGCTCTTGATCTCATTTGATCCGTCGGTGCGGACGGTATCAATCAGGCCAGGTACAGGGTTTTTATCACACCGTCATGTTTGTCTACAAACCCCGTGGAAAAGCGCGGTCTCCCAGCGACCATGGATTCCAAAGCTGCTCTTCCTGTTCTCCACAGCAAGAGATCGAGGGTTCTGTTTGCCGTGGTGTCCGCTGTTGTATTTCTAGCACTGCATCTTTTTACCACCCGTTTCCCGGCGCGCCCATATCCTCACACTGTTGAAACGGAATACGAGACTCTGAGGGCGCAGCATGCGGTGGGCGAAATTGTGTGGGCGCCGTGTCCGCGACTAGACGACGTGGATGTGCCGCCTGGAATCGATTGTGGTTCCGTTATGTGCGTTTCCCTTGTCCCGTTCTGTGTCGTGAGGCTAATGATACGACAGCGTCCCGAAGGACTACTTCAACGCCAGCATCGGGACAGCGAGCATCGCTTTTGCGCGTCTAAATGCCACCAAGTGTCCTTCCAAGGGGTCTGTATTTCTTAATCCTGGTGCGTCGGATGCGTTTATGTGCCGCATCTGTGTTACAAGAATGAACAGGTGGTCCTGGGGGAGCAGGTATGGCGATGATTTTGGGAGCTCGGGGACTAGGACGTAGCCTTGCCGACGTGATTGGGCACGACTGGGATTTAATAGGCTTTGATCCTCGCGGTATCGGAAGGACGCGGTGAGTGTCATATCGCGTACTGTTTTACTTTTGTTAAACAATAGCTTAGCCCAGCAGCGAAGTGCTTCGCATCTGATCAGGAAGAGATGCTCTTTAACGCGAACACCATCGTGGAGCAGGGCGTGATGGTGCCCTCAATCCAGAACATCTCTTCAGATTTGCTCGAGCATGACCTTGTCGAGCAGAATAAGATGTTTATGGTGCTGAAGAAGAGTCAGGCCGAGTTGTGTGCGGAACGACTGGGCGATGAGCTAAGGTATATGGGCACCGCAAATGTCGTCAGAGATATGGACTTTATGAGCGAGGTTTTTGATGGGCAGGGCGCGAAGATGTCAGTATTTCCTGGTCCTATTTTGATTTCCTACTAACGTCGATGAAGAAACTACTGGGGAGGGTCATACGGCTCTATCTTGGGCGCATATCTCGTTAACATGTAAGACTTGTGAGGTCCTCGTGGCGTAATATTTCATTAACGCATGTTTCAGGCTTCCAAAACGTATCGGGTACGCAGTCATTGACGGTATAGCCGATCCTGTGAACTGGTCGAGTATGTCGTGTCCGCCTAGTCTCTGCCAAGTCTGATCCACGTAGGTGAACCGTCGCACAAATGGCCAGCAAACTGGCTCTCATCAACAGAAAAGACTTACCAAATGTATCTTAAGGATTGCTCCGAGGTAAGCGTCAGCTGTTCTCTTACAACAAGCTAACTCGGTAATCCAGGCAGGTCCTAAAGCGTGTCCTCTCACACAATACCGTGGCGAACTTCCCGAATTCATTATGCAACGCCTCGAAGACCTTTTCGACCACCTGGCGCTATCTCCCCTACCAACACCCTATGCAACTCGTCCCTCCTTTCTCACATCCGGGGCAGCTCGCGGTCTGCTTCTCACATACCTCGAACGCCCAGAGCTATGGCCGCTTAGCGCGCTCGCCTTTTCTCAGGCCATGGCGGGTAACGGTACCTTGCTCGCCAATGCGATACTTGCACGCCGTGGTAGTGGTAGTACTCAGCGCTTGGCAGTGACGTGTGCGGATTCTCCGCCTTTGCCTCCTCCGACAGCGGAAGACCTTGCGGAGGAGCAGATAAGGACGATGAGGGAGGTGTCGGAGCATTTTGGGGCGAGTGTCGGGTTGGGCGAGCCAGACGGGGGGTGTGGGTATTGGTATACGCGGGAGCATAGGGTGCCGGAGAGGTTTACGGGACCGTGGAACGCCAGTAATTTGGAGATTCCGATGTTGATTGTTAGTAACACGCACGATCCGTATGTTGTGTTCGCTTTCATTTTGTGCGGCTGGCTGACGGGTATTTATAAAGGATTACTCCAATCTCAAGCGGGCTATTGATTAATTCGTTGATGCCTGAGTCGTCGGTGTTGCTCATACAGGATGGACCTGGGGTAATTCGTCTATCGCTTGTTGGATGACCTTAACGCTCACGGAACTTAGCACTGCTCTGTCTCTATGCAGTCGCTCTGTACGCTCAAGACTGTTCGGAATTACTTTGCTGGTATTTTGCCTGAGAATGGGACTGTCTGTGGGGTTGATAATCCAACGTTCCCCGATCCTGATTCGGAGATGAAAGGGATGCACATGAGTGATGAGGATAGGCGGTTGGTCGAGGCAGGGAGGAGATTGGGGGAGGTTATCGTCCAGGCTCGCGGATGGTAGGATCGTGTGCTGAAATGTAGTGCTGTCGAGGTTTAGTGAACGATTTTTGCTCTTACTCACGAGAAGGACTGCATACAGGACTATTGTGAGATCATTTGAATGAATACGCTGTCGTGCGCTCATTGGTCCCAAATCATTACAGGCTTAATGTTTGTCCAAGTTGACGCGTCTTCGGTCACGTATTCCCATTGTTCTCCGCTTGACGTCCACACCGCAATTTCACCGGATATTCTGGCTATTACCAAAACGGGTTAAGCCACGCGGGCATATGAACGCCATTGTTGGTTAATTTAAATATCGGTCGTCCGCACTTCGTTCTTGACCTATCTCCTTGCCATGAAGGTAAGTCAATCTGTCCTTCTCCTCGGATGTCGTTCATACTAATCTATCTCCTACAGTGCACTTCAGCTAGCGATGCTACCTTCCACCTGTGCAACCTCAGTCCAGCCATCTGTACGCCGGAGACTGAAGACTCCTGGGACAAAATTTCGACCGCCATCTCCAAGCTGACGTTGCTCTGCAAGGACGGTGGAGGATGCGACTACCCCGAGGCCCTTATTCCGGCGCTGCGCTCCCTGGCCGAGCCCATCAATAGCGCCATGAAGTCGGAGCGAACGCGGCTTTCAGGCGCCGCCATCGACTTCATCTCAGAACTAGCTACAGGACTCGGAAACGGCTTCGGGCCTTTACTCAGTACATTCATGCCTACACTTCTATCCCTATGCGCGCGCACGAGCAAGGTTGTCGTGAATCGTTCCCGCGCTTGCATTTTCGTTATTGTCGAGAGCACCCAACTTCCTGCCATCTTGCCGCACTTTATTCAGTCGGTCAAAGACAAGTCGCCCTCGCTCAGGGTTATTTGCTGCGAAGGTACATTGGCATGTTTAAATTGCTTCAATCCACCGGATCTGGAGAAGGAGGCAAGAGCCAAAGACGTGGAGGCCATCATGAAGCTTGCATCGCGCGATGCCAATGCGGATGTAAGGAAGCTTGCGCGAAAGATTTTTGAGGCCTACAAGGTGTTGTTACCAAACCGAGTTGAAAGGTGTGTCGTCTCGCTACTACAGCTGATACTCATTAAACGCTTTCAGTTTCACCGCACCACTTACGCCGACAATTAGGAAATACTTGAATGTCACAACAACGAAGAAGCTACCCCCTGCCCAATCGAAAAAGATGCTGTCTTCTTCGACATCCGCTGTCTCGACTCAGAGCTCAGCATCGTCTTCCCTGGCATCGTCCTCGAACGCCAAACCGCATGCACTAGCCAAATCTACATCTTCTTCCTTACACTCGAAGGCACAAGCGCCACCTTCAAAGGATCCTATCCGACCACTGTCTCGCAACGCGGCTATCAACAACGGTCACTCCTCCAAAGCGATGCCGCCGCCAACCACGATACCCATACGACCAACACTTCCCTCTAAGGCATCAGCAGGCAGCCTGAAAGATGTTCGGGGTCCGACACGTCCTGCTCGGCCGGCGCCTACCTTAGCCAAATCTACCTCTTCCACGATGCCAGTCCGACCCCCTCGTCCTGCACCTTCAACCTTGAGTGGCGCTCAACGGGCACCGTTCCCCACAGCTGTCGCATTCCCCTCCGGCGATAGTGATGATGGGGACGACCACGCTGTCCATAAATCCACGCCCGCTGCACCGAGTCTTCCTGTACGACCACTTCCTGGTCAAACACAATTCCAGGGACATAAGCGTACGCGGAGTTTATTTGAACGCAACAGGCCCGAAGTACCACAGGTTGGGAAGAAGCCTGAGCCGAAGCCGTCGTCCTCGTTCAAACCTACAACTTCAAGGCAGCCTGCACGGAGTGCGGCGGCGGCAAGTCGGGTAGCAGTTCTTCGACAGCCAAGTCAGACGCGACTGGGGGGCCTACTACCACTTCCACCAAGGCTACGGTGACGGCTACTGCCCAGGGACCCGTCAAAGCAGCAGTCCCCAGTAGAAGTACTGGTTTTTCGTACCAAAGAAGCGTCGTCTTGAAGCTGTCGTTTGAATTGAAGGTAATACATCCGCCTCAAGACGGCAGTTGTTGTAAGTAGTATATGTTACACTGGAATCTATACAGTTTTTATTATTTATAAAGTGGTGGTAATGGGACTCAAGGCAAAACATGACGCTTTTTGAACGCTGACATGGAAATCTCAATCGCTCTCCGAAATCGGATTACGCGTCCCCACTTGGTGTCATCTCCGGCGTCTCAATCTCGTACAATATCGCCTTGATTATCATAGATACTACTTATCCGAAGCCGCCATCTCGACATAGTGTTCCAAAGTGAGCATTAAGCGCCCCGCTTTCCGGTAGACCTTAAGAGGGATGGCGGGCAAGTGCGTATACTCTTGACGTGGCCAATGAGAACGTGATCACCGTTGTCATGATCATCACCACGTCTATCGTCTTTTGCTTCTGACCATCATGACATGACATCCATGTTTCCCCTGGCGAGTGCAGTTTTCGGGTAGTCTTCGTCTGGTTAACTGCGCTCGATTTGAATCCTTCTTTTGATCATACGATTGCTTTGACTTGAACCTTTGACGGTGGCCAAGAAAACGATATATGGATTCGTAGGAGGTATTTATCGAGTAACCAAAGCATTTATGACTTGTGATACCGTGTTAATGACCTTCTGCAGTAATTCTCGGGCGTCATCATCCAAAATGAGCGCAAGCTTCCCAACCCATCGATCAGGATGGAATGTCCTCTGCGCTCTCGCCACCATCAAGCCATATTCCTGTGCGGGGAGCGCCTTTTTTGCGTGAATGAAAAAAGCTTCGGTGGCCTGCCAGTCAACCTTCCCAGGGGCCAATTGTAAAGGATTCACAAGGATAGGCCACGGAACGCTCCAAAACGTCAAGGGTTGTTGTGCAGAAAACGTCAAGGTGGGAAACTCCGCGTGAAGCTTGAGGAACCGATCCAGGGCCTTGGCGTTCGTCCACACGCCGCGATTCGCCTGGAATCGGGTACGGGAAATTGATTCATGGCGGAGGAATTCTTGGGCGGAGGCGTTCCTCCAACATTCGTACGCCTGCCTCTTTTCCTCCTCCAGCCTCTCTGCTTCCTGTCTTCTCATCTCTTCTTCCTCGGCCTCCCGTGCGCGCTTCTCCTCAGCGCGCTGCTTTTTTCTCGCCTCCTCCTCAGCTTTCTGCTTCAGCTCCTCCCTGCGCATCTGTTCTAACCTCTCCCGTGCCTGCCGAATATTTTCCTCTTGTTGTCTCTTTTCAGCCTCGACTTGCTCGTCATCCTTCCAGACTAACTGCTCGTCGGCAATTTCTTGGCCGTGACTCGACCAGCGCTCGTTAGCCAGGTCGAGTTGCTGTTGAAGCGTCTGGATTTGAGATGCCTGCGTCGCATTCTCCTTTCTTAAGGTGTTGACAGTAGCGGTGAGAGTGGCAGTCAGCGCGACCAGGGCGTCCCGTGCTGACGTGACGTCCGACAGTTTTGTCCGTGCGAGCGATAGTACGGACTGTCCCGTTCGGATAGACTCAACTTTCCGCTCCAAAGCTGTCGTCAGTCTTTCTTTCTCGTCCAGCGCTTCTTTGACCTTTGTGTTGAGCCCCACCGCCACCTCCGCCTCGCGTATCCGCCTAGTCTTTTCCTGCGCAAGTTCGAGCTCCACTGACATGCGAAGTGTCCTCTCGGTAGTGTACTGGGCCTTCATAGTGTCCAGGTCTCCATCCAGGGAAACAATCTTTGCGCGGAGCTCGTCCGTTTTCGATAACAGAAGGTATTCCTTCTCGTCCCATGCTTTCCGCACTGATGTCAACTCTTTCTCAGTCGCATCGAGCCGCGTCTGAAGATCCTGAAGCCTTTGCGCCGAGACATGACCATCGTCGGCATTCTGGAAAGTCGTCTCAGGCTGAGCACCTCCCCCATCGCTACCTCCAACACCCGCGTCGTTGATATTCTGAACATCTGAATTATCGTTCCCATTACCAGTGCTTCCAACGGCTCTCGGTGACTGCTTCGGACTTGGGTGGTCTGCATCCCCCGTACGCGTAATGAGATGGCTCTCCTTATCATTAACATGCATCGTCGAGTTGCAAAAGTTGCACGTCCATTGATCCGAGTCAGTAGTGGCTGGATGGGTGGAATTCGAGCCAGCGGTATTCGCGCCGTGGATGGCGACTCGCAATCGATGTTTGATTCCGGCGAGATGACTGTTCCTATTATTCATGGGCATCGTCCATGCGCAAACGTCGCAGGTCCATGGATTCGAGCCGACAGACTTTAGTCGGATGTTGTGGCGTTTACTGTTCATATGGGCGATTTTGTTGTTGATGTGCTCCATAACATTGCAGACGGTGCATTTCCATTGATGGAGGGGGTCCATCCTGGGCTTGGAGTCAGTCTGAACGGGTTTTTTTACGCCTATGCGGTGCTGACCAGTCGTACGACTACGTGGAAGCCAAATTTTTGAGACCAAAGTTAGGGGCCTCCACGGCTGACGTAAAACGCCACATGGCTTCGGTCGTCGATCTGTTCGTGTTTATCCTTTCTTGTAGTATCTCGATGCTGTGGGTTTTGTGGGCGTGTTTGTGGCGCAATCACCTGCACTAAAATTGTTTTAGGTCAGTCAAAATGGTTTCACTTTCCGTTCGCTTGCGGTGTCCTGACTCCCGGCCATCAATCTTGTCCTGGTCAGTCTCCTACCATTTTCTTTATCATATGGATTTCCTAACTCTCCAACACGAAGCTGCTGGAAGCAGCAGTCAAGCTGAACTGCGTACTTTGCGGAAGGAACATTGCGACCAGCTTATCTTCGCCGGTGTGTCAGGCAATCATTGTCGTGAGTCCAATAGCTAATCTGTTGCAGTAGGTTGCGTTCGCACAGGAGTACTGTACATCGTAGATAGGCTATCGGTGTGTCATTATTTTCCTAGAATGTGACGATATCGTCCCAAACTATCGTCAGCCTTGCCGACATACCAATGGGTGTCTGTGTTCCCAGGCTTGGGGTTATGTTCATAATCGCATGGAGACACGCTGGAGATTACGATGATTTACGAGTTACCAAAACTAGAGAAGACATGGTGGTCGTACAACGCTCATGGGGCAACACCGGTGTCCTGTGGAGACTTGAACTACTGTAATTGCATCAATGACAATATTGATTATTTTATTTATATCGAATGATCAACTCGATAGTTGCGCCACATACCTGGTCTATTAGTTTTTCCACAATGTCTCCTCCACCTAGACTGCTACCGCCTCCGATCCACGACTACCATCATCGCCACCATATGGCCACGGCTTCCTCTTCCTCTACCACCACCGCCTCCACCGCCACGACCGCCCATCTCCATGTCACCATCTATCAATGGTTAATGAAACCTGAGCAACCCGATTAAGACTGGGTGACCGAGAAAGTTGCGCCACATACTTTGTCTGTTAGTTCTTGTATGTAACTAGCAACTAACTTAATTCGATCCGTCACAACCATATAGCTCACTGCACCGCGACATATCATTGCGTCCCTCACGATATCGTCCAAGAATGCTGTATCGGCGAGATGTACTCGACCAGGCATCTTCCGGACCTGTTCTCGTAGCTTCTCTGCATACAGGAAATTCCAAGGGTGACCGTACGACTCGCCCCTTGAGCCACTTGGGAGTACAACAAATTGTCGAACCAATTGCGCTCCACATGACGCGCAAATCGACGGGTTACCAGGTCGTCCGCCGATAAGCCGCAGCAAGGCCGGCGGGTCAAGAGCGTCGACAGCGACTGTGCTGCACGCGGAGTGATACGCGAGAAGATGGCGGTAAGCTGAGGCGGGTATGAGCTCGAGTTCCTGGACGAAGGGTAATTCGTCTCGGAGAGGGAGGACTAGAGTCTCCTTGGCGGCGCCTCGGGCTAGACCTTCCCATTTACAATGTACCGCGAGAGCGAACATTCGGAGAGGTTCCTCGGACGTAAGCCGTGAAGCAAGCAGCGCTGCTTCAAACCGCGTTTCAACGTCTTGCATGAGGTACTTTCGAATGGTGAGGAGAACCTCTAGCAACCCGTCGAAACTGTAGGGAGAAGGAGGGGTTCCCGGATAGCAGAATGGCAAAATCCTAAGCATAGTCGAGCTGTGCTCTGCTATTTTGAAGATGGGCCAAGTGCCAGCCTCCCCGATCTGTTCTGGCGTACTGTCCGTGAAGAGATTGTTGAAAAAGTCG
The DNA here is from genome assembly GCA_036872995.1 of Hymenopellis raphanipes. Classification (NCBI taxonomy): domain Eukaryota; kingdom Fungi; phylum Basidiomycota; class Agaricomycetes; order Agaricales; family Physalacriaceae; genus Hymenopellis; species Hymenopellis raphanipes. Next base: position 323,244 of record JAYMDG010000029.1, read on the forward strand.
GATGAATAACATAGGAACGATTTTAGGACATAGAATCGAACGCCGTCTGACGTATCGATAATGAAATCATGCTTTGAGGACGCGTTGGTGAAATCTACCAAGGAGGACATGAAAAATGATGATGGTGATGAAAGTGGAAGGACAAGGACGATAACTGGTCAATCAGGAACAAGGTGTTTGCCGCAGGATGCCAATAGGACTATCTATCCCCATCGAGGCAGAACAAAGGACCTACAGACGTTTGGACAGACTGGAAATAGCGGACGCCATGGCGGTGGGGCGGAGGTGAGAAAGACGCAGACATGGTTCAATGTAAACAATCACGGTCGACTCGGATACACAAATATCAATGATACAAAAAGCCCTTCAACACATAAGGATTTCGCCGAAATGGGTGTGGCTTGCAAGATAATCACCTCTCGTCAACAGTAAGTATCACGCAGGCCGAACTTTCAAACAAGCAAGTCAATTGTAGTACTAGGGAGCCAAACACCTTTACGACATTCACAGCATCTGCGTAGTGATTCTGGAATCTGAGGTGTAAGACGATGCACGCTCTCGTCCGCTCCCAAGCGAAGATAGGCTGTTCCTCAAAGAGCTCAAAGAAATATCGCCACGCAGAGGCCCATTTTGTAACCCTTCAAGACGAAGCTGTAAACGACACCCAACGCATGCATTGAGTGACCAGAACACACTTAAATGCTCATCAACAAAGCGCACTCGATTCGAGAAAGGCGAACAGGTACCCACCATAAAAGTGCGAAGAAGATATACGGCTGCGAAACGTCAGGTTACCGAACAGTTCTTAGTATTTGTCGCGTACCTGTGAATATACGCTGCTAAGCAGAAGTACCAACCATAGAACTAGACAGCTCTTTGAGAACGACAATACTGGATGGAAGGATGGAGCGGATCTCACCAGAAACAGCCTTTTCGAACTTCTAAGTCAGTGGAGATTCATGCCAGGAAGCCAACGACATACTAGATGCAGACGAGCCCCGTCAAGATGCAGCGAATGAAGAAGTTCCGCCTGAGACCGTCGTGGGATCTCAAGAGCTCTGTATAGAGACAGCGCAATGACGAATACATCGAATGCAAGCTACATTATCGCCATCAGCAGGGATTCAAATCGAACAATACGAGATCCTCATACCAGGATTCCCAACAGCCACGGAACAGTCCTAGGTAAACTCCCCGTCGAGCACTGATCCCCAAGTATAGGTCCGGGATGTATGATATCTGTGGCGCAAGAGTCAGCGTCCACGACGACAACGAGCGAAGTAGACGAACGTTCGGCGCGTACAAGAAACGTCACGCTGATAATTGAGAGGATAACCGCCGCCACGTAGCAGAAACTGAATGCGCCAATGAGGATGTACCGAATGCGGATCTGACTGTCCCAAGACTTGTAGAGGCGAATGGTCGTGACAACTGTGCTTGGGTTAGCCGCCGTAGAAAAATAGAGCGTTTGAAGGTACATTGAAGAACTCCAACAAACAAAGTCGCAGATAGGACGAACAGCCAGAGGACGCGTCGGCAACTGTCACCAGTATCGATAAGTTCTGGACCTCGCTCTGACCAGTAAAGAAACCCACTCCTTCGAGGCGGTAAACGACTGTCTCTTTCGCAGCGGACAAGACGCTTACCATATCAGTTATTCGTTTTGTGTATCCTCCAAACACTATTTGAATGAAATCAGACGGTGCAGACCATTTAAGAAAGAGGACCCACTGTACACCGTGTACAGCAGCACACCCTCGGTGAAATACCGGTGTAGGATATACATCCCTCTCGTAGTGTACCGCGAGCATCGCCGTGACCATATCGCATCGACCTCTTGATCCAGCGTCAATAAATGGTCGAAAAACAAGAGCGCAATGGCCGCAGCTAGCGAATCACGATCAGTTCGACGAAAGAAATGCACAAAGGAGACCTCACTAGGCGCGTATCGGATACTGAGAATGGCAGCAAGGGTGATAGCCATCCTGAACTGGTCTAAAGAGAAGGCCTCGAGAACGTGGCGATATCGAAAAGCATCCTTTTATACACACCGAAGACCTGGAGAAACTGTTCGCAGCAACGACAGGCCCGGTTGCTAGTTCTCCTCGAAGCGCGTTCTCATCTGCACCAGATATTGGTCACACTGCCAGCGGACGTGGAGTAGAAGCCCGGTAACAAAGTCCCGCGAGCAGTCCCGGCAGAGGTCGCTCGCATCCTTTAGTTCGGAGGCTGCAGTAATTGAACGGGTTCAGTAAAAGGAAAAACTGGTGGGTAGAATTATCCGTGAAGAGGATCACATGTCGCAGCGAGAAGTACTCGTTTGAATGGACGTGGTGGTCAAGGAAGAACATCAGTGTGATGCCGACTTCGGCTGTGTCTCCAACAAGTTACAAAACACGAACAGTTTTCCCTTGAAGCATTATATTCATATTATATTATACTACTACAAACGAAATAGATCCCTACTAGACGCTAGCCGCACGACGAGAAGAAGAAAACAATAAATCCGTACAGAGAGCTGAAACTAGAGCTTTTCCTTGCTGCTATGAATGGATTCCTCCTTTTGCGACATCGTCCCCACCTGGGAAGCCCCGGCACGCTCCAACACAACCGGCAGAACCACCGACTGGTCAGCCCCCACAGTAGTAGCCGTGGTCGATTTAGGCGCAAACTCGGGATACGTGCCAATCGAATGCGTGGGGAGCCCACTGTCATACGTGAAGTTGCGATCACAGTGTGTGCGCTGTAGGCAGACGAGCACGATGATCACGGTCGGGTAGATTCCCTACATCAATGCTCAGCGAATGCGCTGGATGACGAGTATGTACTCACGGAAACCTGTGCGATGACAGCTGCCATGATATTATAACCGACTTTGCCGTCAAAGAGACCGGCAGCGCCCATGAGATAGATCGCCTGGCGGCTATATCAGAAAGCGTGCTTTTCTTGACAAAAGTCGAAACTGACGCACCCAGACTAAACAGTAGAACAACCCAGATTCGATGAAAAGCGTCAAGATCTTTTCGGCGGTGCTGGCCTTGGTCTTGCCATCAACAACATGCATTCTGATATCACGGCGGTGTTGCCTGTGAGCTATGATTGAGATCACGAGGACAGACACGAAACCGGATCGCAACTAACCAAGCTTTGTACGCGATAAGCCCTGTAGCACTCGCGTTCAAGACTAGTGTCGGGATAACGAGTGGAAGGATGAGACCCCGATGGACGTTTGCGTTGAAGCTCTGGTCATTGACGGTCTTGCCGCTGAGCTGCTGATGGATACCAAAACCGAGATCAAAAGCTTCCAGTGCTATGTATAACTGGCGTCAGGTACGCGTCTAGCAAGAACGAAACATCAACGCACCGAATGTCACAAAGTACATGGTTGACAAGTATGTCACCACCTTTTTGTTCCCGCCCCACAGAACCCATGCACGCCAGACGACAATTCCGTCGCTGAACAAGAACTAAAAGGAGACCGTTAATCGAAACATCTTCTGTAGATAGACGTGAAGGAGCGTACAGCGAGTCGGCTGAGCGAATTAAACGCGGTCTGGATATTGTTACGCTCGTGCGCCAATGACGCGGGCGGAATCAGGGTCGGGTTGGCATCATACGGCAGGGTCTTGAAAACATACGCCAGCTGCAGACCCTCCTGCGTCGTCGCAGCAGCAAACATAACCAACGTGGCGACCAGGAAAATTTTGCGTCCGCGCGATTTGAGGCCGCCGTTCCTGCAAGGCGATCGTCAGTCTCCGACGTGTCGGGGAAGGATGCGGGAACGGACAGGAGAAGATAGGTAGCTTGGAACATGATGATGCAGTAGAATCCTAGAACCGCAATCGTTAGTCTATGTCGGAGGGACGCTGCGCGAACGGAAGCACCATAGAACAAGGACTCCAACGCCACCATCAAGATATCCTGGCGGATCGTAGCTGCAGATCCCGCGGCCATCCTAATATCGTTGGGGGAGGAGATTGGAGACGGAAGGAGCGGTTAGAGAAGGACACGACAGGCCGACCCGACTCTTTAGTACCTCTACAACGCGTCATGTGCATGTCAAAATTTAGACATCTCGTAAAATGATTTTCCAAGAGGAAATTCAGAGACAAAGAGCGCGTTTGATCGCGATGATAGTCTATTTTTGAACAGGTCCGATAACTAACAATCGTGATGGACTGTATTGAGCAAACGTCAGGTAGCTAAATTCGCGTTGAAAGGTGCGTGAAAGATCTGTCATGTACGACAGTGAGTACCAAGTAGAAGTATGATGAGAGGGAAACTTACTTTTGGTCTCGGCAGTGAGCGGTGTCCTTGTTAAATTCACAATATGAATTGGAAGAAGGCGGCAGTGCAGGCGCGATGAGGAGTTGTGGGTCCAATTGGAAACCCAATCCTTCATAAACGTGCGATCGCCGGTCGCGCCGCTAACCCGCAGAGCAAAATCGCCTCGTCTTCACCCCCAGAAAGATTGCGAAGGAACAGACTCGTGATAGGCTCCTGGGCAGAGTTAACACAACTGATTCGTTCACAGGCAAAGTCCGCTAGCCCGCAAACTCATAATCAAGTCATCACGGACGAGGCGATATCATGATCTGCACAATACAGAGAAGTTTGATGTCCCAGGGACATGATGGCCAGCACGACAAGGTAACCACATTCACACCTTCAGCGTCCACGGCTGGCCCTATACTTGGATCGGCGGAAACATCGGCAGGCTCCTCGATGATTGCTCTATACATCCACGCGCCTATAATCAGCAATCAGACACTCGAAAGATGGACCAGATGTACGCAGCATCACCTCATGGAAAACCTTGCCACGCCCTGGACGACATCGTTGAATACAGTTACTTGTTACAGTGTACAGAGACCCACGGGATGTCGACACTGAGAGCAAGAATGCTGATAGAGCTGTACGACATCCCGCGAAGGCCAGGCCAGATTGTTCGGAGCGGCGTCGTCTCGAGGCTCAACAACTGACAGCGGAGACGCGTGAGCTTCAGCGAGGATGTGTAAAAAATAGGACTTGCCTTTAACCTATTCGATACCTTGGAGGCCCACGAAGTGGCTGTCGTTGTTGATGAACAAGATGAAGCTGTTCAATTTGAAACGCGGTCCGCTGGGGAACAAATTTGGAGCAAAAGTGCGGGGCAGACGGTGTTGCTACGAGACGAATAGGTCCTGCCATCTATGACTGTGGTAAACACGATTCGAAGGGGACGTCGTATACGCTCCAAGGAGTCCTACCGAAGTCTATACATTTCAAGATGCCGTCAATGTACGCCGAGATACCCGAGGTTACTTCAGCTGACGAGGAATCCTATGCGTGGGCATTGCTTAAAATACAAGGTACCTTATGTTGATGAAGAAGAAGCAAATTTCAGCTTTCAACGACTGCGTTGAAAGTTGTATCAGATAAATATATGTACGACACGAAAAAAGCGCTGCTTCATGTCAAACCGAAACCCCTGAGGGGAAGATTAGGACGTGAATAGCAGTGTCCGAGAAGATGCCTACCAACTCCTCCACAAAAGCTACGCCACGTTCTGATACATAGTGGCTTTGTGTCGACACCAGGTACCAAATGCATCCGTGCTAAGAACAGCGCGGGATTAGGCATACCCCCAAAAGCACACCGATGCCTGGCATACTGCAAGCAGCGTTCGTCCGTGAGGCTTCACGTCATTTAGCGCAGTCCCCAAGACATTCATGTCCTGAGAAACTGGCGTAGTATACGTGCGCCAACAGCGAAACCGTAAGCCATCCGCACTCAGGCTTCTCTGGCGCATTGAGATGTAAGCGACATTGCATGGCCGTGTTACCCACTGTCAATTTCATGATCAGAATTTCGAACGCCACACTTGCAATGAATAACTCGACTAACCTCATCAGCACGGTCTCATAAATACTCTTCTGATAGCAATGGCTCCGTCGGATGATAATGGGCCTTTCCCTACTGGCCGCCGTTCAAATCTGCGGTTCATGGCCAGGTGGAAACCGCGTCGTAGGGTGATCCTCGGAAACGGGACTTCTAGGGCGTGCAGCATCGCGTCATGGGGCGCTTGTCCAATTGGGCGACCGATATCACGTCGAGGGAAAGGCTCAAGTTGGTGGTGGAAGATGGATTCTATGGCGTAAAGCGTTCATGGGCGGAATAAAACCCTTATTCTAAACGGCAGATTAATATCGCAGGAGCCACACAAATAAAACACGTCACCGACCTCGCCAATAGTGTACATGCTCCTTGACCATAGGATCCAGAATAGCACCATCGGCAAACAAAATCGCATGCCCATGACCATGCAAATATTGTATCGGCCTCTCGAAGGCCACTGGGGAGGATCGGAAGCAACTAAAGGACCGCCAGTCAAGCAAAGGTGAGTAAGTGGAATAGCACATACCTTCCAGTCTATGTCCTTCACCTGATGCTCCGGGCATAACTGCGCGTATTCTCGTAGACGGCAGTGGACGAAGTTATGGAAACAGGCATAGCGGGAGGGCGGAGTAACCGACCAAATTCCCCCTAGGCGAGCTTAAGATCGTACGCGACGTCTACGGACGAGTCGTGCAGCCGCATCATGCGAGTCGACGTTGGCTCCGTGAGCGCCGTAATATCCGAGCTCGTTGTCCTATCCATCGAGCTCGCACTCGAAATTTGACCTGCTAGGATTGTGCCAAGCTACGCCGGACATTTTGCTTAGCGCTCGTTAGAAACAGGATGATACGCCGTAAAAGCAGAGTTTTTGAAACCGCTGGCGGCGGCGGCCAGGATCGTCATGGTGGTAAGAGAGGTAGACGGATTTGCCATTTCGCCGTCGGGCTTTCTGCCTCCTGCCCGAGTCACATGACTTGCTCATGGCACTGGCAGTGGCAGCAAAAAACCTCTTCTCTCAAGCCATCATCAGAGTATTTCTTCCACCACGGATCTCCCACGAATACTGCTGCGAAATTACACCAACTTGTTGCGCTGGGGTCCTTGAATGTTTCGCTGTAGCGCTACAAAGTCTGAGAAAGAAATTGATATCGAAAAGTCAAACTAATCTTACATTCATGTTTCGCGTTCCTCTCCTCATCACAACGCAACTCTTCCCTTAGATGACTTCTCAGGCTCCAGAAAATTCAGTATTAAATTCCAGTAAATACCCAAGTTACAGTTTGTTCAAGGAACTCATTCAATGTTCCCCTCCAGGCTCCCATACTATGAAGTGTTCCTCTGCCTTGAAGAAGCTTGTCCCGCATTCAGAATTCTAACGACTAGTTGTGTATTTAAATCGAATATCTCTAGAAGGAAGGACCGGCGCGATGTAAGCTCCTTCTATTAGTAGTACACTTCCGTAACTTGAGGGAACAACGTGTCAAGACGGTGGATAAACTTACCCACGCACCTTCATTTCCGACTATCACGTCCGACAGGTAAACGATGCATAGGAGTATATTTAAAAACCGTTCTTACTGACCCCAGGATCAGAATGGACCCTCCCACCCGATGGAAATGCTCCATCTGCAACGTTGTCGAGCACCCCAAAAACAAAAATGCCCATATAAACGGTAAACGCCACCGTGGCCGCCTAGTCGCCTTGAATCTATGGACCTGCAACGTCTGCGCGTTGACGATGGCCGTTAACAACAAGGACAGCCATCTCGCTGGAGCCAGACACCGAACCGCCCTTGAAGCCACAAACCCTCCCACCACAAGCCAACCACCTCTGAACGTATGGACCTGCGACGTCTGCAGCCTGACGATGCCTCTGAACAATAAGGACACCCATCTCGCCGAAGCCAGCCATCGATCCGCCACCCAAGCCGCGAATGCTCCTACCACACCCCAAACTGGCTCGGATTCGTGGACGTGCAGCATCTGCAGCTTGACGATGGCTGTTACCGACAAAGACAGCCATATCGCCACGCATGCAGCCGCTGCGCAAGCCACGAACTCGAACGTATGGACGTGCAGCATCTGCGGCTCGACGATGGCTGTTGACAATATGCTCAGGCATCTCGTTGCGCATACAGGGGATGCCGACCATCGACGTGGGGAGAAGTCGGCGAGAGACGTTGAGAGCAGTGGTAGCGGGAACAATAATTCAGACAATGACGCCGGTGTTGGGGGTGGTGGTGGTAGCAAGGACGCCGAGCATGAGACGGCTTTCCGGGACACCGCCAACGACGAGGGCCAAGGCATGGCGCAAAGGCTGCCCTATCTACAGACGCAGCTAGACGCCGCATTACGCGATCGTGATATGAAGGAGAAGGAGTTGGCGTCGGCGCGGAAGGCATGGGACGAGAAGGAGCACGTTTTGTTGTTGAAGACGGATGAGCTTCGGGCAAAGATCATTTCTTTGGATGGAGATCTGGAGGCTACCAAGGCCCAATGCACAACCGAGAGAAAGCTTCGCATGTCAGCGGAGCTCGAACTCGAGCAGGAAAAGACGAGCCGCACTGTACACGAGGCGGAGACGTTGGAGGGGCTTAACACTAAGCTCAAAGAAGCGCTAGACGAGAAACAAAGACTTACCGAGGCCGTAGAGCGAAAAGCTGAGTCTATCCGAATGGGTCAGTCCATATTATCGCTCGCACGGACCAAGCTGTCCGATGTCACCTCAGTGCGGGACGGTCTGCTCGCGCTGGCGGCCACTCTCACCGCTACTGTCGACACCTTGAGGAAGGAGAATGCGACGCAGGCATCTCAAATGCAGACACTTCAGCAGCAACTCGACCTGGCGAACAAGCGCTGGTCGAGTCACGGCCAAGAAATCGCCGACGAGAAATTAGTCTGGGTGGACGACGAACAAGTCGAGGCCGAAAAAAGACAAGAGGAGGAAAATATTCGGCAGGCACGGGAGAGGTTAGAGCAGATGCGCAGGGAGGAGCTGAAGCAGAAAGCCGAGGAGGAGGCGAGAGAACAGAAACGCGCAGAGGAGAAGCGCGCACGGGAAGCCGAGGAAGAGATGAAACGACGGGCTGAAGAGGAAGCGAGAAGGAGAGAGGCAGAGAGGCAGGAGCAGGAAAAAAGGAAGGCGTGCGAACGTTGGAGGAATGCCTCCGCCCAAGAATTCCTCCGCCATCAATCAATTTCCCGTACCCGATTCCAGGCCAATCGCGGCGTGTGGACGGGTGCCAAGGCGCTCGATCGGTTCCTCAAGCTGCTCGGCGAGTTTCCCACCTTGACGTTTTCTGAGCAGCAACCGTTCACATTTTGGAGCGTTCCATGGCCTATCCTCGCAAATCCTTTGCAATTGGATCCTGGGAAGATTGACTGGGAGGCTACTGAGGCTTTTTTCATTTACGCAAACGAGGTTCTTCGCGCAGAGGAATACGGCGATTTGGTGTCCAGATCGCAGAGGACATTCCATCCGGATCGATGGGTAGGTAAGCTTGCGCTCATTTTGGATGATGGCGCACGAGAATTACTGCGAAAGGTAATCAACACGGTATCACAAGTTGTAAATGGTTTGGTTACCCGGTAAATACTATAGCTCTTACGAATCTGCTACAGTGCTAATACACCTACCATTTTCTTGACGTCCGTAAAACGTTCGAGTCGCAGTCATCGAACCATCGTAGGTATGATCAAAAGAGGGATTCAGTTCCAGTATAGTTAACAAGGCAAGGCGTGGACTGAGATAACTCAGACGACTAGTACATCCGCCCCGATGTAGATGGTCAAAAGCCAAAGAGGATCGACCTTCCGATCAGATGGGGATGGTGTAGCCGAGAAATTGCAATTCCCCTTTTCTTCAACCATAATGGAGACCAGAAGAGTTGTATTGCAGCTATTGAAAGGTCATTAATCGCTTGAAGGTGAAAGAAGCAGTTCAAAATGCCAAAACGTGCACGTGATGGCATGCAATTTGAAAATCGGCTTTTCCCCCCCGAATCCGCTTTAGTCTCCTCCTGTCATGTCGTCGCGTCCTCCTTCCCGCAATCGCGGTCCTAAACCCATAAATCTGCTCAATTACCACCGTCCTAAAGTGCGTTCAGCAAGACCGAGTGCTCGTCCTCACAAGGGAGTCCAGACGGTACGCGTCAAATCCATTTATCATTATTGCCCTCACTGAATCTTTACGCGATTTCGCGCTCACAGACACCACGCATGAAATTTCCTCGCTCGAGGTGCGCAGCTGTGCTTGCACTGTTCGTAAGCCGTTCTGGTGACTTGTATTATTCTGCCCAATAGGTGACCATGAAGGCAATAACAAAATGCTGAAGACGGGATAGACACGCTATATATGCTGACATATGTCACTCCTTGGTGAGAAAGTTGAACCACAAGACAGAACCTTTGAAGAGTACATTCAATTCTGAAGCCGCGAAGCGATTGAAGAGGTATACTTCTTGTGTCGTCCTCTTAACAGTCTAGCTAACGACGCGCACATCAGATAGGCTTACCACCAGACAAACAAAAAGCACCTCTACTTTGTGTAATACCGCCATTTCTGGCCTCCAAGCTCATCGTCACTCCGTACGTACTGTCATTTCTCTTTTGTCTCTTATTAATACCACCGACCCAGTGTCATCGTTCTTATGGTCGACAACACTATTCGTGTATAGTCCAAAATACATTGCGTATGCTTTGGCCAATCTTGTCCAGAGAATCCTCAATACAGTTGACGTTCCCTCGATATTTTTCCATCCCATGTATCGAGGGCTTCATACCTTCCGAGTCTCCATTCCAACACGAACCCGGTGTTCCCGAAATTCTGTATCACACGTATAGAGAGAGACGGCGTTTTTACATGCACTGTTTTCGGGGTACGTTGTTTCACCGCGATCTTCAAGTTCTAGATGATTAATGCTCATGGCGCCCAGATAATCTTTATTGACGCTGCAAGACTGGGGTATAGACAACTCGACTTCGAAGCACAACCTCCCGGGGTGCCGAAGTTCGAGCAGAAAGATTATGTACAGGTGACCGGGAAGATTACTGAAATGGTTAAAGATGGACCACAGCCTCTTTCTCGTTTGACGGATAAATCGAATACCGGATTATCTGTACTAAGGAGCAAGATTTAAACAGAAGTGTACGTACGGTTCTTTATCTTCGAGTAGCATGATATGTACCTCCACTCAACTTTGTGGGGCGAAGCTCCTAGATCTCTCTCCCAATGCGGACCGGTAGGACATAAACTTCTTTATCATCGGCTGACACTGCCGTAACTCTATAGCATCCAACGTGTCCCAGCAGATCTGATAACCTTTATCCACGTATCTTCTTCTTCGACTATCATCACTCCCAGATAGTAGCCGTCCAAGTAGGTAACGCCCTCCCGTTTTCCTGAAAACCGTCCTTACCCTCCACAGAATGAATAGCTGGAAATGTACCACCTGCAACCTTTCCGTGCACATCAACAACAAAAAAGACCACGTCAACGGTAAACGCCACCGCACCCTCCTCTTATCCCCAGCTCCGACCTCGTGGACGTGCAGCGTCTGCGGCCTGGCGATGTCTGTCACCGACAAGGACAGTCATATCGCCACGCACGCAGCCACTGCCCAACCGACGACTTCGAATCGATGGACGTGCGACGTCTGCAGCTCGACGATGTCCATCAAGGATAAAGTTAGCCATCTCGCTGGCACGAAGGATCGATCCGCCGCCCAAGCTCCTACACCTCCGAGTTTGTGGACCTGCAGCGTCTGCAGCTTGGCGATGTCTGTCAGCTCCAAAGACAGCCATCTCGCCACGCACGCAGCCACTGCCCAGGCCACTTCCTCGACCTCGAATCCATGGACATGCAGCGTCTGCAGCTTGACGATGGCCGTCAACAACAAAGACAGTCATCTCGCCGGCGCCAAACATCGCTCCGCCGTTCAAGCTGCAGATCCATCGGCTAGACTCCGACTCCCAGCTGGCTGGTGGGAATGCGCGACATGCGACCGAGCTCCGATGAAGGCGCACAACAAGAATGCTCATCTGAAGAGTAAAGGTCACCGGGCCAGCGTTCTTGCAGGAGCGGCGAAATCGAAACGTTGGCATGTCTGCACGGTATGCGACAAGGCCGTTTTACAGGACGAGATGGATGAGCACAATGCGAACCACGCTAGTGGGGCCCCGGGTCGACGCTGGGAGAAGTCTAGGAAAGGCGGCGGCGGCGGCGGCGGCGGGAGCAGTGACGGGGACGGTGGGAGCAGCGATGACGGATCCAATGACTATGACGACGACGAAGAGTATGACTCGGAGGAGGAGGACGGTCTCTCTATCTTGCGCGATATCGATACACAGTGGGGTATGATACCGGGCGGAGGCGCATACAAGGAAAGTAACTTCTATTACGGACCTGGAATTTACGATTACTATTGATTACATACTACGCGACGGCGGGCTTTATCAAGACTGTGTTTTACCGTACATCTTTGCACTATCCTATGATGCTCTTCTTTATGTGTATGAGCATTCATGGGATCTATGCACTTCTGGACTGTGCAGGGGTATGGGCAAAGGTTGGGGAAACCTTCGGGCTCCGGCGATCGACTTTCCAAGGTTAGACGCGGTCAGCTGCGATTCCCATCAAGGTAGGAGTACAACGACGCATCCAGCGATCGCGGATACCCACAAGGAAGAGATGTGCTCCAATGAAACCCCAATGCCCATTACCCGCTTGCGGCTTGCCTGACGGGCAGATCTTGGACTCGCCGATACATGCTGAGACACATGAAGTGGTTTCCATCTAGCGGTAACGAGATCGGCCAGCACTTCATGAGTTGGAAAATGAACACCCAGAGGAGAACGCGGATGTAAATCAGTCTGTCGACCGCCACTGTCGTTATCACGCCTTGGGAGTGAACTCGACGGGTATCTGCACGATGAACTAAAAGAAACAGTTTCGTTTCGGTAGCATGACTGCGTCATCTACATATGCGAGCCTCTCTAGAGCGACAAAGTATGCGCCCTATGCCATGACGACTCATAGAAAGAATGTCCGGGTACGGACATCAGCATCCCATGGTCAGTCCGTCATATGGACCATCATGATTGCCGGCATTACCTTGAAAGATACGCTCAACATCTCCAGCAGAGCACTGTGCGTCGGTGTTGTCCTGCCCTGGGCAAGCGACCCATGCGCTGGAGTCCAGAATATGCTTTTACCTCAACACTGACGGTAGCCCGGAAAACGCGCTGTAAGAAGATTTAACATGATGAAAAGCCCTCGACACCCTTCCATATTATTTACATGCGATACTGACAGATGCGTGTCAACATTTTGATTCCCCACTGGGGGCATTCCGTATGTGATGACATCAACATTTGTAGATGGTAGCGGAAGGTCGAGGTTTACACTCCCGAGGAGTGCAATCGCACCGCCAAGAGAGTGCTCGACGACTGTGACCGAATGTGTCGACATGGCGCTTTCAACTGCTGCGAAGACCTGTGTCCACCTTGATGTCGGCACCACGACCAGGGAAAAGCTGAGCGTCCAATGTTTTGAGGAATACAGATATATCGGCGAGGAGGAGCAATCCATATTAGATCGTCATCAAATCGCGATTCCTCTGCGCTCCAATTCTAAGATGATCTCTACTTCCGCTCTTGGCGCCCGGTCTACAGTCATCCACAAGAGACTCCATGAGCTTCCGGTTCCAATCAAGCAGTTGAACACGCCTTAGCTGGTGATGTGGATGCAGAGGTGATTTGGGACAAGAGTTGGATGGCCGTTGTGCAAACGATCCTCAAGTAACAAGTTAACTGGGAGATGAATAACAGCTGCATACGCGTATCAGAAGGGCAGCACACGCGATTTTCGCCTTGGAAATGGCAGTCTCGTTACGCGCCGCCTGCCCTGAGATATTCCGTCTTGTAGTCGTCTATCGAGGTTATGAAAGAAGAAGTCGTCTTTTCCGTACTTGCAGCTTCGACGTGTCGGTTCCTTGATGACCCACAATGACGGCCTTGAGGTTCAGGTCGTAGCCCACGTTAGTACCAGAACAATACCAAATCCTCTTTGCCGCCCGATGCGATGGGCTGAAAGTCCGAGTTGGCATCACAGTCCTGCAAGCGTAGAAACCGCGATGTGAACGAGAACAGCTTACTGCCGCATGTCCAAGTTGAGATCATGAAAGGTTTGCAATGTGGAGCAGAGAATGAGTACAGCTTGAACACAGCTATCTTACTTGCGCTGAGAGTAGTGATAGATTGCCGAGATTCGAGAAGGTGGTTGATGGGCGAAGACAAGGCGCTTGGGACAAGACTTAACGCGGTTAACAGCCAGCGGCGGAAAGTGGCCCTGTTGGAGGACTGGGCTACAGAATAAACTTGAAGGCATGGCGCCTGCATTAACCCCAGAATGAGATGACAAGGTCGGTATTCAAGTCAAACGCCAATCAGTCGATGTCAGCAAGAATAGTAGGACACCGGTTTCTTCATGTCGGTCTTCGGAGACATTGAGAAACACAAACAATATCAGGAAGGCTCAAAAGTGGCCAATAGTAGGACGAAGAGTCGGAAGACCACTCTGCAGGATCGGGGAACGGCGGGAACAGAATGAGGCATACATCAATAAGTAGCAAGGGTGGTTTCAGCATGCTTCGGAATCCTTGAAAAGCTCTGAAGGAAAGCATCGGAGTCAGACGGCCTCGGAAACAGTGCTGGAAGGTAGGTGCGAAGCGCATCGCACCGTAGTTACGGCCGTACAAAATTTTTTTTCCCCACCGTCAACACTGAGCCGCAGTATCGTTGATTCTGGCTGAAACAGCTGTCAGCACGGCCATCTCCGTGGCGCACTATTGAACTGTTCTTGTAGCACTTCATGAGAAGCAGGATTCAACACGTGCCGGGGTAAGGTTTGCGCGCGATTCCAGGAAATTACTCTCGATACACCTTATCGAGTCATCCTCGGATGCTTGCTGAAGTTGAATGCCATTCCATGCTCACAATGTCGGTAGATCCAGCTCAGCGAAGTAGTGTGAAACAGTTTGTCGCAGCCATCGACAGTCAATCTCTGATATCTTGCTCAGAACGGTCACGACACCATAGGACTGTAACGTCGAGACAGTAGAGTGGATGGTGCCAAGCGCTAAGTGGGAGGGATCTCCGTAGCGAGAGCTCCAAATTGAACTAAACAGAAAAGATGTAGACCTGAGCTCTGAGTTGAGGCCCTTGAAGCCAAGATGATTCCTAGAAGTAATGCAGCACGAAACCATGATATTGCCTAGTGATCCGGTAAGACTCGGCACATCTGACTCAGTCTTGAAGACGGCGAGGCTGCTCCACATCGGTGATCAAGATTAAGCGACAATGAAATGTCTGCAAGTGTAAGTAGGACAGTGAGAGCACATGAGTATGAAAGCTGAGTGTGAACAGCCTGTACCAGATCAGGAGAATAATGCGCATGATAGACAACAGACTTAGACAGTTGCCTGGCACTGCTGCACAACATAATTACTTGATGGGTATCGGGTGCGAGAGGTGTGGGGCATGAAACAGACCGAAAAGAAGAATAGGATGATATTAGAAGGTGCACCATGGCGGATACAAGAAGAATGAAGAAACATATATTTATGAGAGGAAAGGATGCAAACAGCAGGAGAACCGGACATAGTCCTGGAAAATGAAAGATATGCTTAAATAAGAAGAACAGCCTGAATGGCAGCAAAGCGAAAAGCATAGTGGTGGGACTGTAGACATGCTGGTAGAGAGGAAGAGGGAGTACTATAGCAAGGTCCTGTGCTGGTGAGTGGTTTTGGATATCATACCAATACACCAACCCCGTTAGGCGTAGTCGGGAGCATAATTGGGTAGGGTGCCGCGAGGGGAGATTGGGAATGTAGCAATTCGCATTCCCTGTTGGGTAGAGGGCCGGTAGGATGTGCCGTGACATAGCACATACTCCGTTGAGTAGAGATGCTGGTAGCGGGTGGCGGTAGCGTAGCCATGGGAAGTGCCGAGAGCGGGTAGTCGGTAGCGTTGGAAAACACCTCAGGGAGAGATGCTGGGCGCAGGTAACAGGAGTGTAGCGAAGGACCCCCAAGGTGCGAAAGCACGAGTGGAGGGTGGCGGCGGTATAACGATGCATATACCCCGTCGGGTAGAGGAGCAAGTAGCGGTAGCATAGCGTAGCAAAGCACATACCCTATCCGGCAGAGGTGCTGGGAGCAGGTGGCGGGTGCGTAGCAAAGCACATGCCGCGTCGGGCAGAGGTGCTGGGTGCGTCTGCGTGTGCGGTGCGGTGCGGGCGTAGCAAAGCACATACCCTGTCGAGTAGAGGTGCCGGGAGCAGGTAGCGGGTGCGTAGCAAAAGCACATGCCGCGTTTGGCAGAGGTGCTGGGTATGGGTGCGGGTGCGGTGCGGGTGAGTAGCAAAAACACATGCCGCGTTTGGCAGAGGTGCTGGGTGCAGGTGCGGAGCGGCAAAGGATATACCTTGTCGGGTGGAGGCTCCTGGAGCAAGTAGTGGCAGTGTAGCAAAGTACATTCCCCGTTAGTTGGGCAGAGGTACTGGGATCCGGTAACACGAAGGGCATGGCGACATCATCATACCCCGTCGGGCAGAGGTTACACGTAGGCCCAAAAGCATTGGAGAGGACATTAGCAAGTGGTCATGTACAGACAAAAAACAACTCACAATGCAAGAGAACTCCTTCCGGCTTGGCCATAATCTGTAACGGTAATAGACCCCGGAACGCAAATTGGGGAATTCGGTTGCCCGTGGCGACAGGTGTTCTCCAAGTGCTAGCGCTGACCACTGCTCGTTGCCGTGACATATTAAAAGGCCCGGACTGTTGACGTTGAAGAACTAGACGTTCGGTAGCGCGCCGTCATCAGACAGAGAAAAGAAGAAAACGACCTTGAGCGAATTCGAATGAACCACTAAAAACTTGAAGAGAAACGACAGGAATAAAAGAACGAGAGACCATGCTGCTGCGTGCGCGAGTGTCAGAGACTCGTCGA
Source organism: Hymenopellis raphanipes (assembly GCA_036872995.1). Lineage (NCBI taxonomy): Eukaryota > Fungi > Basidiomycota > Agaricomycetes > Agaricales > Physalacriaceae > Hymenopellis > Hymenopellis raphanipes. The sequence continues at coordinate 340,131 of JAYMDG010000029.1, forward strand.
GTGCGCACCGCAGCCAGCGCGGACATGATGACGGTAACGGAAAAGGAAGGAGTTACCGCATCACGTGTCTGTGACAAAGACCTCAAACTTTCGTCCGCTCGTACCTCGCGAACTATAGTTCAACAAACTTTCCAACATAAAATATTCGCCGTCTTTCTTGTGCCAGTGAGTGTCTATCGAATAGGTGCACCAGCGGGAGAGGAGGTTCTCCTATCTTCCTCGGCTCTTTCTGTCGTAACTCTATGACATCCAACCTCCACGCATCTACCACATCTTATTATTGAAGACGGATGAGCTCCGCCCAAAGATCATTTCTTTAGGACGCTATGAAAGCCCAATACACTAACGAGAGGACGCTTCGCATGGAAGCGGAGCTCAAACTGGAGCAGGAAAAGATGAGTTGGATACGCGAGGTAGAGACGGTGGTGGGGCTAAACACGAAGCTCCAAGAAGCGCTGGTCGAGAAACAGAAGCAGTGGGGTGGAAAGCTGAGTCTATCCGAACAGGGCAGTCAATATTGGGAGCGTAGAAGGGCCTTACGCCTCAGATTTCAGAATCGGTACGCATATGAGCCTTGTAGTAAACGCCGTCAAAGTGTTTGACTCCTACTTGAATAATTTTACCTGCTTCCAGGTTTGGCGACACTGCGTCTCGGCAGTTAGGTTGGCGTATTTTCAGACAGGTAGAAGACATTGTGTCAACGCGAAATTGAGCACCGGAATACAGTATTAGAACTTGATTGGAATCCACGAAAGTTTAGTACTGATCGCGTCAAGGAGAGCGATACACGTGGGAGTTTCGATGTCCCGTTCCGGTCAGTCCCTGTTTTATCTTTCTTCCTTTGTACAATACCAGACTGACTGCGGCCCCCTAGGCCTCAAGCTCCTTGTCCTCTGTACAGACCCTCTTGGGAGGCCACATTTCGTGTAAACTCACAGGCGCTGGGCTATGAACTGATATTCTTGCTCATCGGGAAAACGGACAGCGTCTCATAATGATCATTCCTGGTAGTCCTTTGGCTGTGTCGAAGCTGTCAAGCCTGTCATGAGGAATGGTCCTCGAATTTCTGGAAAGGATAATCTTGTGGATGTCCCTTGGTGTGGACGGGGCTGTGGACGGGGCCCGTGGGTCTTTTGTGGTCTTGCTATGTGGATTGCTAAATTGGGAGAAGAAACGCTGAGAACAATGGACATCGACAATGGCGGCATCACGCAAAAGCCATCTGGTATTTGATCACTCCTTTAGCCGACAGCTATAAAGAGAGGCGGGTCCGTTGTTCGTCTGATCCCCCTCTGTCACAGCTTCGCTCACGGGCACTACTTGGCCTTTAGCTCCCCGTCGACGTTGAAGGCTTGCACTTACTATTATGGCAGTCCAGTACGTACTCTTGTCGCGCATTACGTGTATATCTCAATCCTGTTGTAGATCCACTCTGAAGCCGTGCTCTTCATGCACAAATAGCTTCACGTCTTACATTCAACATTTACCTATCGTCGTAATCCCCAAGGGAAAAGCGCCGTTCCAAGCTATCACCAATATAGTTCTCTATCGCCCAGACTTTGAATACGATCCTACAAGCGGCGAAATTAGCGTGGCGTCTAAAAACTCGTCGTCCGGTGATGAGTTCCCTCTCTCAACAATCATCTCATGCGGTAGTCTACCCCCTATCCGCAAGCGTACCACGGCGAGCATAGGTGCTGTCGCCGCGGCTCTATCCGCCCGATGCCCCTTCGCCGACCTCCCTACCGAGCTCAAAATTCTTATCTTCCAATACGCGTGTGACGACATGGACTACTGGCTCACCGCGCTTAGTCTCAGTCTCGTCTCGCGGGAATGGCGTGATATAGCACATGCTCTTCCGGAGCTTTGGTCACATATCGCTGTCGACGTCCCCACGGTTAAGCGTACGGGGCGCTGGACTCCATGGCGCACGTTCGAGATTGTGTGGTGGTGCCTGCATCTAGCCGGAGACGCACCGCTCAGCGTGAAGGTGGATCTGCTCGCTATGCATGGAGATCTGGAATTCGAGCGGGCGGCGAACTTACTCGTGCAGCAGTCGGCGAGATGGCGGCAGGCTGATATTCGGTGTGCGCCGGAAGATCTTCGCGCCTTCAAGGATATCAAGGCATCGGGACTGCCGATGTTGAAGACCCTAAAGTTTGATGTCAGCGATGGTCTTGCGAAGCGGTGCAAGGTATTTCAGAACGCTCCCAAACTGGAAGAGCATTCTCCTGGCGGCGTCAGCCCTCGGCAATGCGTCGTGGGTTGGAACAAGCTCAAAACCGTTATCCTCACCGACTTCTTCCACTGTGACCTTTACGAATATCTCCGAGACGCCTCTGTCATGAAAGAGCTGGTTATCGATGAAGACTGTTTCTTTCAGACTGCCTTTGGCGGTGGGGTATCTATCCCGCTTTCCGCTTCGACGTTGACAATGAGGTCAGTTCCCCGTCTCATGTACACCTTCCTGGAGGCGTTCGTTTTCCCATCCCTCACTACCGTTGACATCTCCGTCGCCGATGGTAGTGCCGTCGATTTGCGCTTCATACCCAGCTTCCTCTCCATGCTCAGACATTCGGGCTGTTCCCTCAGAGCACTCAAATTACACAATATTCCCCTCTCCGATGAATCTCTTCTCGATATCCTCACGTGTACGCCCAAGCTTCGAACGTTGACCATTCACGAGCCTGCGCAAGAGCATTGTATCACGGACGCGTTCCTGCGTAATCTATCCACCGTGTTGCTACCCAAGCTGAGAAAGTTGGAATTAGTATGGAGCTATGAGGGCGTGGAGAACCGCGTTCTGAGAATGGTCGAGTCGAGAATTAGACAAGCGGATGCCGAGGCTAAGGGCCTGCAATCCATCGTCTTAGGAAGACGATTTGGTTTGAACTTGAGCCCAAGCTCTGTTGGGAGGATGAACGTGTTAAGAGAAATTGGTGTCAACATCACCCAATGGTAGTAGCCGCTACTTCCCGACTTATAGTTTGCGATGTATACAATTACTGTAAATCCGCGCTCGAAAAGTGCTATGTCAGTAGCAGATCACTTTGATATCTATTTCCTCCACTGAGGCCTTATCCGGAAAGGAGCACTCGTTAAACTTGTTTCCTGAATTAATTTCACAGGCGCCAATCGCGATGAGTACGCGCTTCAGCAAATGAACAACCCTGGTGATGTAAGATCATGTGATCGAGACACGCTTTGCTCCCGACCATCGACTTCCAACTGAATCAGTTCTCCGGTCTAGTCATTTGAGGTATGTTTTCATTGCGTCTGTAAAGCAGACGCCAATTAATTCTCCTTCCAGCTCTTCATCTTCCCGAACAGCGGAGCCTGCTACATTTCCTGCGATTTATCCAAGGATTTATCGACAATCTGTGTCAGTGATCCCAAAGAAGGAAACATCCTTTTCATTGGCGGTATGTTGTTCACGCAGAGGTAGTCGTTATTCTGAGTCGAATCCTCTTTATCTAGGCGTACCAGATCAGAACCATGGCTACACTAGGCTTCGCGTTGTGTAGCGATTGTTCAGACATTCCAAATTGGCTAAGAGCCGCCGACTCCCAGTCCCCTGCTCTGGATTACCTTCTCTCTCCGCACTCCAATGTCCCTCCTGACAGCTACCGCCGTTCCGCTATCCACGACTTTTTGTCTCACAGCGAGCAACAAGTCGCCGAGCTCAACGAAAGGATTTCCACATTCGAAGAGCATCTTGCATTGCTCCAACGGGAACGGGACGCTATTAGCCAACAAATGCGTTCCGTTATTCATACTCTACACCCCATCCGATCTCTACCCGCCGATATCTTGATCGAGATTGCAGGACATTGCGTCCCAGATTGGACTCGAGATGGCGTTAAAAACATGTGGCGTGGCCACTTTCCCCGCCCGAGCTCCCTTAATACGCGACAAGCACCATGGACACTTTCGCAAGTGTGCTCTCGCTGGCGCGACGTTGTCCTTGCAAGCTCTCGACTCTGGTCATGTATCTTCATCACCGATACTTCGTACCGTTTGACAAGGGTAGGCCCTGAGGGCCTTTCTCACCGGATGTCGCTGTGGATTCAGAGATCGGGCCATTGCGATCTCTCCGTTGTTGTGCTGCCCGCATTAAGCACTGTTGCTTATCCGTTCTCATCCATTCTCCTGTCCACGTGTTCACGATGGAAGCATCTGTTCCTGTCCGTTCCAGACGCTCTGGCTTCCATGAGCGATGCGGCACCAGATTTTCGCCGGCTTGAAGGGCTGGTTTTACGCTATAACAGCACGTCTTCTCAACAGGATCTTGAAGCGCCTCTGAATCTCCAGATGGCGTCAAATCTACGTCTTTTACAATTGCTGGAATATCCCGGATTAGAACTTGATGTAAAGCTCGACTGTGCTCAAGTCACTCAGTTCGCCTCCAGTCAGCCCTTCAGCCCGCGCACGTTGAATCTGCTCCAGAGCATGCATCAACTGCGTGTTCTAGCCGTTAGCTTCAAGGATGATTCAGACTCCCATGCGGCCGGACATAACATTCATCTTCCCAATATCGAAATCATCTCTGTATCAGAGCGCAGCCACACAGTATCCGGAACTTCCAAGAGGTTTCTGGAACTCGTCGAGGCACCTTCGATTCAAGAGCTTTATCTGTCATATATCTCGAAAAAGGCCCGCCTCCCTAAAACCTTTCGCCATCTTGATAATGTGAAAAAATTGGGCATTCACAACTTTTTCGAATCACGCCATCACTGTTCTACAATCGCTTCCTTTCTCCGCAAGATTCCCCGACTTTCCATCTTGAATTTTAACGACCAACAGTGTCCCTCGGGCTTCATTGATCTATTTGCATTACGTGGCTCCGACGAGGGTATCTGCACAGGTCTTGTGGACATCTACCTCTCGAAGTTAATCGGAAACGCCTCGGATGCGGACAAACTGCTTGACATGTTGGAATCTCGTTGCGGTCGTGGTCCGGGGGGCGATATGGGGAGAGATTACAGGTGTATTGCCACGTTAGGTCTGGCTGAAGAAGATTTAAACTTCCTTCGCAGTATGGAACGCTGGGAAGCCGTCAGGTCGAGGCTTAGTGTTTACCCCACAAAGTACGACCCGTCCGAGCCGTTCGGGCCCTTGTTCTATTCCTAATCGCTTCAAACAAGTGTAGCAACATGTGTTCATCTTCGTTATTCTGTACATAACAAGTCTGACTCAAGTACGCGAAATTTCTTTTGTGGCGAAATCCGCTCTGTGTTATCATTAGTCTCTTGAGCTGCATGATGAAGAGGGAGCGTCGTCTTCCCCGGTGGCGGGCCACCATCATGTATAGGTCGACGGATAAGAAGACGTCTCGAAATACTTCCTCGTGGGACTTTTGTCGTGGCTGAAAGGACGTAGGGAATCATTCTGTACAACTTGAAATACGGGCGACGTATTAGGTATAGACATCTCAGTGTTCACCCTGAAGCTGGCAGTTTCGGGCGCGCGATTTATGTAGTACGCTGAAGCCCGGAACGGCGCCTTGTCGCATGCAGTGGCGAGACACTCTTTCTTCGCCCTTGAACCGCTCTTGAGTTCTCTAAGACATGGTGCCCCAATCTTGTCCGTGCTGGCGCGCGAGGTTTTGCAACTCCGGAGGATATACAGTCATACGAAGAATCACGAAGTGGACGGGCAAATAAGTCTCCGTCGACGGTACGGTGCGGAGCATTGAGTACAAGGAAGTTGGATAAGGTATAGTTAGAACGACGAGTAATAGGTATCAACCAAGTCTATCTCTACTATTATAAAGCACTATAGAAATAAAGCGTCCTATTGTCACGTTATCATAAATCTACCGCGATTTCCGCTTGCCAGGAGTTCTCGTAGGTGTTCCAAACGGATAGGAGAACAAGGTTCTCCAGTCGAATGCCATCAGGGCCAACTTTCCACTGTCTCTCTGCGGCGTTGATAGTTTCGTACTGCGTTTTCTGCAGAACAGTTCATCAGTCGGACGATGCACTGGGATACAGACGGAGCTTACCTCGATGAAGCGCATGAAGTTTCCAGCGACGACGTAACCAAGCTGGGCCCTCGTCATGGGCCCCGTCTTGGTACTCACTTCCACAGAGCGGTACCATTCGACATGTGGATATCCGGGCCACTGATCGAAATATGAGCATGATGATAAAAGGACAAGACCGGAAAGGACTGACCAATATGTGGAATGTTATCCTGGTAACGCCTGGCTTGTTGAACACCGCGTCTTTCGCGCCAATGATCGCAGGCTCTGTTGCGCCGAAAGCCTTGATGGGTACGCCCTGGTGCTGGAAGCCAGGGTAGTCGTAGTATATCGTGGGCTGGTGGGTTTGAGCCGGGCCGTGCTTGGGCGCGAACGCGCGCTGGGGTACGCGACGGCGGTTGGGGAGGGCGAATTTTGTGGGGGGGCTCGGTGCGCTGAGGGAGTAGAACTGTGCCGAGGATGGGACGGAGGATGGGTGCAGGGGGTTGCTGTAGGACATCGCGGCTGGGTTGGTATTGTCATCTTGTCGTCGGTCGTCCGAGGTTTATAATTCCAGGATGAAGAAAGAGTTGATGTGTTGTTGAAAGACATCCCATTCACGAGCGGGGCCATGAAAGATATTTGACGGTCGGTAGGGTGGGGAGGAGGCGCGAGGTGATATTAGGAGAGTTTGACACGTAGAGACAAAGACCTGAGGAACGGAGGATGGCTGGGATGTGATATTAGGAAGGAGAGTCAAGACATTTGTGAAATTGGGGCGAGGGTTTGTGGGTGCGGACTTGCCGGGACCGAGTGTGAAGGAGGGCATGAGGCGTTTGTGCTATTATAGCGGGTTTGTGGGTGTCGGTGTGTGCAGCCTCGAGAAGAAATCGAAGACCACGTGGATTCGGGATTGTCGCGTTGCTTAAGTCTCCTTCTACAAGGTTACCATTTATGTAGCAGAAGCGCCGGGCGTTGAGTCATGATCCAGTAATTCAGAAGGAAAACAGTATGAGCATTCCCGCCGAGAAGCACGTCAGCAGGGTAGAGAAAGGACCAGAGTGTGAAAGTGCGTAGATCGTCTTGCTTTGTCTTTTTCCATAATCGTACCATGCTATGATAGCACAATTAGGCCGCGCGTGATTGTCGGATACAGCACCTCAAGGCGGGCTACTAGAGACACACGCTTTGCAAACGTCGATATTGAGAATGGTAGTAGGAAAAGAGGTCCGGGAGCTCAGGTTTAGGTCGGGAAAAGCCGTAGACCACGTGTCGGCTTTTGCGTCCTGCTTTCATCACTCTTTTGGTCGGCGCGTCTTGGTCTGTGTCTTACCGACTAGCGATGACTCGGCTTTCTACAGTCATTAATGTGACTATGTCTACGTCCTCCTTTACGTTGAATCGGACATCCAACAATGACGGTACGCGTTCTCCGGGAGTTGGTTGCTCCTTATAACGTTGTCATCAGGAACCTTCCATTCATCTCTGGGAAAGATAATCTGAGATGACGCGTAGTTTTTTGTGCTCCGACTCGCTTGCTTTGTGCGCTACCGTTTTGGGCCCAATGCTCTTTGAAAGCCTCTGTCGTCCCTAAAATGTCACATCCACCGAAACCAGCGACGTTACAGCCGGTATCGGGCGCTCTATGTACTCCTTGTCTCTGCCCGCGCCTCTTGTTCCCCTGAAGCGGATAGATCTGGCACTCTTCTCGCTGGCAGCCCCTCGATAATTCGACGGCCTTGTCATTATTTCCGCGCGCTTTCTGCCACTCGGGATAGTATCCTGTAAGATCACCCCATTATACTACACAGCTGGATGTCGCCCTCGGGAGGGTTTGTGTCAAGGCTACGCTGCGAATCGCTACTAGAATATTAACCGAAGGTGGGTGAAACTCGCTCTTTCTGTCGCTTAAATCCGAGTGTGGGATTCACACTTGCCTTAATTAGCGCACAATGCACGCAGTCGACGACGCAAAACCAAATAATGGTCATAACAATCTAATTGTCCTTCTTTCGCTTCCATCCCCCATATTGGCCACTGGAAATGCTAAACATCATCGAAGTGAGTTTTCCTTCCTTCCTGTATTCGTCGCCGCCGTCTGACTCTTCTAGCTATGCCGCCTTCCCATGTGCAGTATCCCACAAGAACTGGTCGATCTCATCATCGACTTCATTGCGTCTCCCGACCTCGATGACGTTGATGGGAGGCTACACCGCACAGAGACCTTACATGCTTGTACGCTTGTCTCCAAAGCATGGCTTCCTCGCGCACGGAAACACATCTTCCATCGCGTACACCTCCGCATGCAGCCGACATCCGTCGAAACATACCCAGAGGAGGATTTCAAGCGATCGTGGCTTTTCCCCGAGCCACCTACATATCCTACATTCCTGTCGTCATTCCGAGATAGCCCTAGGAAGCCATGGGTTGAGGAGCTTGTCGTCATGGACCTCACGACAAAGACGAGAGCCCCGTTCATGGAAGCGATGAGCTGCATGGCGAGGGTTCGGAGTATTACCTTTGGTGGCGGATCACCATTTGACGACTCTTCTCAGCTGGATGCTGGCGCATGTTTCGTCCATGTCAGGCATCTCCGCCTACAGAGGATTTCCGTCCCATCGTTGTACACTCTTCCTCGCATACTCGATAGCATGCCTATACTGGAGTCCTTCACGGCCGTGTGGCCCATTACTTTCGTGATAAATCGCGCTGATGAACAGTCGTCCTTCAAGAAGGGTCTTATCAAAAAACGGCTGAATATCGTGGACATAGCCTCCTGCCCGCCTCCCTTCGATCACCTCCTCCTCAACCTCTTCACGCTCGTGAACGTCCAAAAGCTCATCGTCTCTCCCAGCCTTTCGATTGACGACTACGTGCGGCCGTTAAGCGTTTTGGAGATCGACCATACTCATCGCCATTTGCCTACGGGAATCAGCGGGACTTTCTCGTTCTATGGTGTAACGACGGTGGTGTTGCGGCTTACGCGTGAAGCAGAGCTAGATGGGTATGTTCAGGAGTTGGAGGATGTGGTGGTGCGCGCAGGAGTGGGGATGCGCCCTGTCATGCGCGAACTCCATGTACATATATTCTCCGTGGAGTCGGAGTCGGACCATGGTGTGTGGGAACGGTTGGGCGTTGTTTTGAGCGGTATGGTTGGGCTGGGGTTTCATCTTCTGGTAGTTTCTTGTCCATCGAAAGGTGAAGCTATTAAGAAGACGATGAAGTCGTTGGGGAAGCTGTTAGTGTTAAATGTTATATCAGAAATGTAGATGAATTCGTTGACATCTGTCTCTGTTTAAACACTGTTTATCCTTATTCGCAGTCGATTGACGAAACCTGATGAGAAGCACACTATGGGCAACCGTTGGAGATGTCGATTTGCATTGTAAATTATAAGGATGTCGTCAGAAGACTGGGAAGACCAATCGACGCGAGTGCTAAACGAAGTCGCCGAAACAAACGCCCCAGAAGTACGCACTTGTACTTAGAAGCGGGAATCGAGTCAAGTCAGTTTGTCATTTTGGTCTCATAGCAGGGAGAAGAGTCACTCACAAGCGTTGACGGCAAGGGGAAAAAATGATATCAGGTCAGCCCTTAGTCTTGAGTTCGTCGTCGGTGGCAAGCGTGTTATTGTTTTGTGTGGCGTGAATCAGTGCGTCGCGACAAGATCGCTGTCCTGCAGGCGGAATAAATTGCTAAGCCGCGTACGAACTCATATATAATTTGTACCTATGTATCAATGGGACCGAAAATCAGGGCAAGCAACCTACAGAGTCATGAACCATGAATCGGTTGGTTGATGGTCAACTTCGAAGCGTGAAATGCCTGAGTAGAAAAGCCCAAGTATACCCATGGTAAGGACCAGGAAACGAACCTTTACACGAAATGATTCCTGTTAGAAATTTATCGATGGGTGAAGTAAGAACAATCGGAACGAGAATGGAAAGGAAAGGTGCGGTAGCAGTGTTGCACAGCCACGATCATGGTTAGTATTTGACGTTGACAAGCATTTCCCAACAACTTGCCTCTGTCAACCAGGATGGACGCCCGTCTCCCAACACTAAAATGTGGTGATACTTCGTCTTCAAAGGAAAACTTGCTGAAGAGGAACCGGGTGTCCTTGAAGGATATACACGCGCATTTGGACTCCGATGACCATGATGTGTTAGGAGCCCCATACCCCAAACGACCACGAGCTACTTCCTCTTCGTCATCATCTTCTCCTGCGGTTTCCGAATCCAGCAATGATTTATCAACCTTGCTTGACCTCTCCGCTTTATCCGATACAGATACTCTGGTTGGTCGGTTTGACGCTATCGCCGCCGCACTCTTGCACGAATACGACATCGTTGTATGCGCAGAGTCTGGAAAGGAGACTAAATTGGAGCTTATGGAAGTCGAGTTTTATTTCTGGTCGGATCTGCACCGTGACCCGTTCACGCACGGCAGCGAAGAGCAGAGAACCGCTGGCAACTGGTAAAGTTTTCATTTTGTTTGTGGTTTGTGATGTTTATCATGTTCAGGTACTTTCACCGTACTCCCAGGCGTTCTAAGGAGGGCGACAATTCGCATGTCATTGTCGGATCTACTGGTTATCGAGGAGGAACGCGTAAAGGTCTTGATCTGACCTTTGGTAAAAATGCGCCTCCAGTCGTATCGTCCTATTTCCAGGCGACAAAGGATCCTGACGGTACGACCGCGGTCCCCAGCACTTCCATGTCGCGCGGAGGCATTCTTCTCCGAAGTGTACGTGACCGTTCCACCGGGAAAGTTATCTCGGGACCGTCTCTTCTCGTTGACCACATTCTGACACTCAGCGGCGCAAGTTCCATTTCGTCGCTGGTCACAGAAAAGTGGAGTGGAAATACTGGAGCTTTAAATATTCCGGACACCTTCGATGGTGGGAGAGCTTACATGTATCTTGCGCCGTCGAAGGACAAGCGCGTCTCTGTCATTTACACGTCCCCGCGGATAGGCGTCGAACTATCCAATCCCAGCGCAATTTGTTCCTTGGCGTGTCCTCGTGTGCATTTCGTCGGCAAACATTACAGGTACTTCGTGCACCCAGAACTTCTGGTGGCGAACGGGCGTGCTCAGACGATGTTGGGCGTCAAACGTCATTCCTGCGATCATGGAAAGGTGGATACACTCTGTTCAACGACAGGTTTGAAGTTGAGGACCGCGTTGGGGTACCTTCAAGAGTACGAGAAGGGGAAATTGGGAGAGGTGACGCTTGAAATGTTTGTGGGTGCGAAAGGGAAGGGTGTTTGCTCGTCTGCCGCTCGTTATTTGCAGATGATGGGATGTATAGCGCGGATGGAAGAGCAAGAAAATCAATAATATACCTTTTGAGTCCTATATCGGATAGCTGTATTGAAGAAAAGCTGGTTTCCATTTATCTTCATGCAACGTACAAAATCAATTCGAGTTGTCCTTCTCAACCTTGGATATACATGCCTTCCTTGCAATCCTTCAAAAGCTGAATGAACTCAGTAGTCATCTCCTCGAAGCACTGGGATTGCTCCTCGTCCTCAATCACTGCCTTGCCCTGTTCCTTGACCCTCTCGACTACGTTGCTTATCATCTGTGCCCCCTCACTATAAATCACCGCATCGTTGTCTGGCAGGCGCATGATATAGTACATCCCACGCATTCCAGCCCTCTCGAGCTCGATGGGACACTCGAGGAGAGTCACAATCTTCGATACACGATACGGCGCGTCGAGAATGTCTTCGATGCTCGCACCATGGAGATCGGGGAGGCCGCCTCCGAATGCAGTGAGCCGCATGAAAGGGTCTGTGCTCCGAACCTCGCGCTTCCACCCATTCAGCACCTGTAACGCCGCTCCTATCACAAGTGCGGCGCCCTTCACGGCAGCCTCGTCGTCCTCGGCGCCTACGACGCCCTTGATCCCTCTCTCCAGGAAAAACTGCTTTGCGCCTTCTGGTGTCGCCTCTTTCTCCTTGGCGCTGGTCTGGAGATGCTCGAGGTAGGCGATACCGCCACGGAGGACCTGGCCCTTCAACCAATGGAACCCGGAATAGCTGTAGCTCCAGTATTCTTCTTTGACTTCGTCCGATCCAACGTGCTCGTCTGTGTCACAAGTCTTGGGGTCCTCTCGGCCTGTACGAATATGCTTGAGCCATAGTGAACCGCCCATGATGGTGAGATAGAGGATGAGTCTGAAACGTGTCTGACTTCTTGTCTTGAAAGCGTTGGGTGATGATGGCAGGACGATGGATTCGGTGGCTGTGCTACCACGGAACCGAAACTACTTCTACTTCTGCACATCGGGCTCAGCCGAAGCCTCGACTCTCTCCTCTGCACTCTCGACTCCAACTCTCTCTGCTCCCTGACCTTCCCTTTCTCTGCCTGGGCTACCTAGCCCAGCGTACTCCCCAGTTAGGCGAGACGCCGCCACAGATGGGATAATCATAGTTGACAGGTCCTTTCCTACTACATAGCCCCAGCATCAATGGGTACGTAGTGCACGAGCGGACGTGTTACATGGGATAGTCGAGCTACTTTGACAATGCTTGGTTATAAATCATGCTACTAGTCTGTCATTTTAGCACATTTCGTCGTCGCTATGCACAAAGCGAATACCGTAGGTATTTGAACTAGTTGTACAGTTTAAGTATCTACAAATCGTTAATCATCGTCTGCGAACTATTCTCCGTTTCCCGTTGGATATGATACATACCGCCGCAGTCGGCCTCTGGGTCTAGTAGCCCATGAGGGCTTCTCTTTTATTTCAATGCCCCACTGCAGAATCCCGCGCGCTACAAGCTCTGTGCAATCATCAATGATAGCGCTTTGTGACTTCTCCGAGTAGTCTTCGAGGCGGAAGACCTGCAGTCCGGGGACATATCTAGTAGTCAAGTCGTTGAACACCTTCAACGCGGAAGGCTTCGTGCCAGCCAACCGCACGGTAACAGTCTGAAGCTGCAACATTCCTAACGGAATGGAGTCACAGAGCCATTGGAGGTAAGTATATTTGATGTATAATGTCTGAAGATGGCGAAGAGGCAACGGACTAGGGCCTGTTTAAATAAACATGTTAGATTTGACGAAACAAGAGAGAAGGGCAGTAACACATTCCTGGCGCAGGTTGAAAGTGCACATTAGCCATCTCCAGTGCTTTGAGAGGAGACTTCTGAAGCAGCGGAGCAAAGCATGCCGGCCTCATCGACACATAGGAAAGTTTGAGGCTCTGCAGATTCTTTACTTCAATTGTCCCATCGGCTACACCATCGAAGAATGTAGACATGTTGGAGAGACCGCACGACAGCGTCTTCAAGGAAGGAAGACGAAGAGTTGTCGCGTCTGAGTGAAATTCCGATGGAAGGGAAAGCCCGGGGACGTCAGAATCCAACTGGAGCCCCTCGAGCTCAAGATTCTCTACGTTCGGGAAACATGTAGCGACGCAAGACACGAAGTTATTGAAACTGTTAAATGGAACGGTCTGGAAAAGGACTTGTGTGATTGGCTTGTCCGCCAAAATACGCGAAATTATGGGGTTCCAATGATCGAGCGCAGTGCTCCATATCTCCACACGCTTGACGTGCACGAGCAAGGACATGACATGTACCCCATGGGCCCGCAAGCTACTATCAGGACCTCCTAGGCTCTGAAGGACGATATCGGTTACGGAGCGAACGATATGAGGATTTTTGGATAGCATCTCAGCCAATCGTTGCCAACCGTCGCTGAGCTCCGAAAGATGGTAAACCTTGGAAGGGCTGAATCGGCGGAAGAGATGATGGATAGTTCGAGGGCGGAATGAATGGGAGACTAGGGAGCATGCAATAAGATCATCGCGCGACTCGTCTTCAAGAGTTCCAAGTCGAGTCGTTATCGCAAGCTCGTCGATTATTTTGTCTATGAGCTCCTGGGGAAACGAGACTGGTTCCTCAAACGCCAACGGCATTGTCTTCAGGACCGGAATACTATAATTTGTTAGGCGGTTAAAAACGATGAGCAGCGACGAACTTGCCTTCGGATAGAATATCGTCGTGGTGGAACTTGGACGAGCGCCAATCTGCCGAGAGGTTAGCGTGTCCGCAGGCATAGTAGGTCGAGAAAGTTGACTCGCACACGATTTAAGAAGGCAGAACAAGACGCCCAGCAGCCAGATCGCGGCTTGGGCTTTTTTTCTGTGATGATAGTTGGGAGCAAGGAACCCGGCGGATGCCGATCCGTGATTCCTAACCCGTGGACCTACAGGGTCACATCGCTTGGATACGCGCTGCAAAGAGGTCGAAGGGTGTGTTCAGTTCGAAGTTTAGCCAGTCCCTTCCATCGATTCTCGATTCCTGGAGAGATCGGCAGATGCCGAAACGACTTGTCTCTCGACCACCATGTCCTTCGTCTTCTCAGTCTTCGTCTTCTAGGGCTTGCTTGTACTGATTTCTTCCCCCTTGGTCTTCATTGTGGTAACAAGAATATTCAGGTTCGTCTTACGAGTCAATGGCTTTCTATCTCGTTTTTCTCGTGCAATTTTGCTGTACTAGCACTCGTTACAGATACTTTGTGTTAGGAACGTCCTTATCCCTTTGATGTCTGTGCTTCGCCATTCAAGGCGCCCGTTTGGCCTGTGTTTAAATATGGCGTGAAGCTGACGAGATACTACTCGACTGTCGTTTCTTTGTCCGTTATCATCACTTGATATCGCCCTAGGACTTGCCCTAACCTCAGGCGACGCAACGACGACTTGGGAGACGCTTCAGACGAGATAAACCACCTTGATCAATGTATGTACTAGTATCTCTCACCGTCCTTATCAGAAATTTAGTCGCTCAGCACTCAGATGTCGACCCACATACCCCGCTCTGAATATTCTCTGAGGTACAGTAACAGCGAGAATCTAGGGCGACTTAACTGCCACTTGAGTGCCTCTTTTTTCAAAAGCGGACGAGCAAAACAACTTTCTTGCCATCACTTGGACGTCTCCTACTATTGTCAAGAAAGGAGGCATATCGATAACGGTCATATGGATCTAGTACGAACATTCACCTGACTTGCCTGGACTAAACTATGAAAGCCGTTGGGGGCTGCGTGTACGACAACAGCTGAAAGCAGATGCGCATTGTACTTACACCTGGACGCCTTCTCCTCCACGGCCTCTTGGCAAGTTCGTCTTCAATGTTCTTTGTCCACCTAATATTATCTCTGCAGAGCAAGCCCGGCATTTCGCCAATCCCTACATACCCTCGCCTGGAGCCAGCTCATTCCGCTTCGACAATCATGTAGCAAGTTTTGTTCACCCCCAGAACGCCATCACACTCCTCCGGCTCCCCCGACGACGCTCTTGCAGCGGGACCAAGCGCGGTACAAGTTCCCGTATCACCACTCCTCTGGTTTCTCGTCACCCGTGTTTGGATGATCGAGCATCTGACATGTCTACCTCACGCGGACCCTGTCCACTATACACGCACGACATCGTATAGTCGCGAGCAAATGGTGAGTTCCGTCAGCCTAGGACGAACAGTGACCTGCGTTGAGTCTCCTGTATAACCGGCTGGTGCTGGACATCGTGGCGGTTCCGGGACAAGAAGCTGGTGGTACTTATTCTTCGTGCGTCCACATCTCGGATCTTTTGTGTATGCGCTTTGGTTCCTATCGTGTGTTGTAGTTTTTCTGAATGCCTTTGTGGTCTAGGATTTGGTCTACTACAACACCCCCGGGCATATCTATTTCTATCTGAAGTAGCACCTGGAATCTAAGGCGTCTTGACTCCATCCTTGTCCAAGGGAGCAGACGAGTTCACTGGCGAATCTTTCGTCGAGTGGGGCCGTATGACGACTTTGCCCGGCTTATCTCGAGTTCAGGCGAACTCCCGGTTTCTGCTCTGGATGGCTTTTCGCTACATGACGGTTTTCCGAGTCGTCTCGCCTTTCACTTTGCTGATCCTTTTGCGTTCACACTTCTTCTTCTTCAAAAACCGATCCTTTCAACTTGCTTTCTTCAACGTGTTCACTTCGTGGGACGTCCATCGTTGCTCTTTCCGTTGCAGATTTTGTGCTTCTTCACCTTTGACGCTACGTTGGTCGAATTGCCAGCCCGACTTCTAGGGAGCTGGCCTTCGGTAATCAGCTTAGCGACTTTATTGTAATTCAGCGCATCTGCCGACCAGGCGCTCGGGTATATCGACTCTAGCACCTTCGTATGTCCAATAAATTCACCCGCTCTGGTCGCTATTACCACACCTGGATCAGTACCCGCCATCGCCTCATCTCCTTCCTATATGATGGATAATGGATATCACGATGGTTTTTCGCTCATCGCATAATTATAAGACACTTCCCCAATCCGTCGCCGGTATAACGCTTGTTGGTGACACAAGTTTCTACGATAGCGTGACGAACAAGCTTACCGGGCGTGGTCAAGAAATGATGAGAGTGATCCAGCTTTCGTCTGGACCCTCCGAGTTCAAGATGAACTGCGCCTCATATCATGGGCTGAGGGACACATTGGGTCAGGCACGAAGCTGCCGCGAGTGGATACCTTTACGGGATGCAGTTCGTGTATTGGGTAGGAATTGTGGTTTTGCGATGGATGCCAGCGCTGATCTAGAGGAGGAGTTTCTTCTTCAAGGGCAAGAGGTGAAAATGTTGTAACAATGTTGTACTTAAATGTATTGATCTGAGCCAATACCTCTCTGTCAGTGATAAGTAAACTTCTAATGGATTGAATATTCCTCATCTTCGCTCCTGGCATCAGCTTTCTCGGCTGTATACGTATTTGGTGCAAGAAGTGCAGTTGAGAAGAGAACTAGGCCTCACACAAGGAGCACAGCCACAGTACAGCTTTCTTCCTACCACTACAGTGGTCAACAACATTTAAATCTCCCACAACCTATGCGGCTCTGTAGACGTGGTTCTACCCACTGGAAGAGCCCGCCAACCCCACTTTTACGTGCCGGACGTCGACCGAGACGTACGGACCCGCATGGACCGTCAAGCTTTCCTGGGCACAAACGGACGCACTTACCGACGTACGAGAAAGAATCAGGCGAGTTTTATCCGTCTCGTTGATACTGCAGACAGTAATGCTCCGATAGGCTCTCAAATACTCGAATCTCCTCAATTCGAAAACAAGGTCTTTTTCTCCTAAAGAAACTTTCAATCACGTATGCTACCGGTCCCTACATCCTCTTCACCGCTGACGGGTCGATCCAGTACAGTACGCCCGCCAGGATTAAATGATTCATCCCCGTCCAAAGCACCGTCGCGCTCCCCAGCTCCCTCGACGCCGCACAGGTCGCGAGACTAAGCACGCCCCACGTCCCCCACATCGCCACTATATCCCTAGTCAGCCTCACTTCGATGAAGGATAAGGGCGAGGAACGGACAGATCGACGGCGTCACCGCGGGCCCTGACCGCGCAGCGACAATGTGCCCGACGCCAACGGCGCCGGTCATGCACGCGATAGCCTGATTAAATCCTGGAGCGGCTGCCGCGTCAGAGGTGTGCTGCAGGCGACGGTTAATTCCAGTTGGTCAGGACGAAAACGACATACGAGTCCACTATATGATCCGACGACGCGCGTGATGGGATTGTCATATACGACGCTCGGGCTTACTGTGAGGAGGATAGCGACGAGGAGGTCCGCGTAGCCTTTGATTGCTATAATGGTGGACATGGTGGTATTGGAGGAAGACAGGGTTGAGCTGGAAATATTCTTAAAGGAGCGCGATGTTTTAGACATTGGTTATTGTTGGTACGGGCTTTTCACTGCTTTTCGTTCGTGATTCAGGAGTTCTAAATGCGTCCAGGTTTGGGTTTCTCTGTTCTGGATGTCGATATGCAAATACATTTCTCTCCTCTTAATCTCACTTGTCGATTTCGTTCACGGAGGCTGTTCAAATAAATGAACCATGAATTTTCATCAAAACTTAAAAAAGATGATCAAGAAGTCACTGGGCTTGACCTCTAACCATCATGATCTTTCAAATCATCAGCAGCATGTTCACCAAGCCCCGGCTGCGTACGACGACCGGCTCATTCGAGCGTGTACCCCAAGAGCTCCTCGACCTTATTATTTCCCACTTGGTCGACGACAAGGCCACCCTGCTATCATGCGCACTCATCCACACCACCTGGACCCGCATCAGCCGGCATCATCTCCCCTCTCTCACGCTCGTCGTATCCTCACCGGCCCGTGCTAATGCGCTCGCGAAACTGCTATCCTCATCGCGCGAGACACTCTCCTCGTCCATCGCAGCCATCACGCTTATCGGCTATCCCTACGAGTCCCTGGCGTACGGGGAGGTCGTCGGTGATACACCACGGCCGTACAGAAAGCTGATCCGAGCTCTGAAACGCAATGAGAATACGAGGAAGAGGTGGAGAATGATTCTCTGGCTTGGATCGGATAGGCCCAGCTGTATTTGCTGACTTGGAGCGATTTTACGCGTCGTGCATGTTGGTCGTGACTTTGATGTACGTTTTGCCGTTGGCGGTGATAGGGTGGCTTGACGTGGTCGCGATCGTTTGAGACGCCAGCATTACGGGCATTCCGCTTCTTATTGAACCCAGCGTATGAGTGCGCATGTAGAAAGTGAGCTATTTACAAACTATGCCTACTTTTTTCTTGATACTAATGAAAAGCATTTCAGGGTATGAGCACAGCCACCAAGCCCCCTTGCTTCCTACCATCACTTGGACCTTTGACAGCATTTGCTGCAAATTGAAACCGACCTCGAACCCTAACGCGGACGCCTTACCATAAGGCCTACAGACCAACTCGGCTCCTCCATTAGACGGGACTGATCATCCTGCTCGCCTTGTCAATTCGAATACGTCCACAGGCCCATTCCATCCATCACGATCTTTAATACTATCAACCACATCTTCACCAAGCATACACCCTCGGGCCTCCTCATATGTTACAACTGGCCTAGTTGGGCTTTTTCCGCCTGAGATACTCGATTCGATCATATCCCACGTCACGGACGTCCTTCTAGCATGCGCGCTCGTCCATTCCACCTGGACGCGTATCAGCCGGCATCATCTCCCACTTCTAATGGTCGGCGTCGGCTGCTCAAAGAGCTGCTGTCTTCGTCTTGGGAGACGCTTTCCCCATCCATCTCAGCTTTAACGCTTATCTAGAAGTATACGTACGTCTTTGACTATGGTACAGGCCGAGCGGCACCGCGACCATATAGGAAGCTTATTAAAACCAGAGCACATGAGGACGCGCTGGAGACTTCTGCTGTCCTCCTATAGGCGTGCGAAAATATTTCGGTTATGTCCCGTATACGTCGACTTGCGCGGGAGCATCCTGGATTGCCTTGATCTCCGGGCTTCTTTCCTTCATGCGACCTTTGCGCCGCTTCCATCGATGGTATCGCTGGAGGAACCGTGAATTCGACTACGTCCCAATCTTAGAACATATGCTGGCGGACGATGACTGTTGTGGCCTTTGTGTCGTTTCGCCACTCGGCAAGAACAATGGGCGAGCACAATGGTGGCTCCATCTTCTTCTTCTTCTTCTTCAAGACGTCAGTGGCCCGACGCAGGCGACGCCTATAAAGAGGAGCGCCGACATTTGTTCAAGCCCCACTATTACAACCCCTTAAGCTTTCCCTACGCGTCGTGTTTCCTGTCTATTTTCTTCGGTCATGGCCGCCCAGTACGTGCCCTTATCAAGCATCGTGACTAAACTCTAATATTCCTGTAGATCGACTTTGAAAACATCGTACGTTGGGGATTTCGCCGGAGCCTCTATCACTGGCCTCCCCACTGAGCTTATGACTCTCATATTCCTATACGCATGCGACGACGTCGAGCACTGGCTCACCACACTCACCCTCAGCGTCGTCTCTCGTGAATGGCGTTCTCTGGCGCACGCTCTGCCGGAGCTCTGGACACATATCGCTGTGGACGTCAGATGTGCCCGACCAGTTGAGGTTGTATGGTGGTACTTGCGTCTATCCCGCGACGCGCCGTTGGACGTGAAGATAGATGTCATAGGCGATGAAGAGTTCGAGCAGTCAGTCGGTTTGCTTGTGCTGAACGCGACGAGGTGGCGGTGGGCGGATATCCGGTGCATGTCTGAGGATCTGGACATGTTTAAAGGGCTTAAGAAGGCGGCAGTGCCGATGTTGGAGAGTCTCAAGTTGGATGTCGCAGATAGTGGGTGGGACGTGAAGAGGTGCAAGGCGTTTAGGGATGCGCCGAGGTTGCGGGAGTATGCGCCTGGGGGCGTGAGCTCGAAAGAGTGCGTTGTGGCTTGGGATCGTCTCAAGACGGTGGTGATCAGAGATTTCTTTGATGTTGAGTATCTGCGCGATGCCGAGGCGATGGAGGAGCTGGTCATGGATGCTTTTTTTGGGACTGAGCACGGGGCTGGGATGTCGATCCCGCTTTCGGCTAAGAGGTTGGCGATGAGGTCTGTCCCGCGTCTTGGGAGTAGCGTGTTCCTGGAGGCGTGGGTGCTTCCTTATCTTACCGCCGTCGACATCTCTATCGCGGATGGAAGCACCGTGGACTCGCGTTTCATCCCGAGCTTCATTGGGATGTTGAAGCGGTCGGGCTGCGTCCTGAGAGAGCTCAGGCTCCATAACGTTCCGCTTGACGATGAAGCGGTTCTGGATATCCTGGGCTGTACACCTCAACTTCGGGCTTTGACGATCCATGAGCCGGCGAAGGAGCACTGTATCACGAATGCGTTCTTGCGCGACTTGGTGCTGCCCGAGCTGAGAAGGTTGGAATTGGTTTGGAGCTACGATGCGTGCGAGCAGCGTGTGATGGATATGGTGGAGCGGATGAAGGGTTTGGAGAATTTCGTCTTGGGAAGGCGGTTTGGGGTGGAGTTGAGCGAAACGACTGTAGAGAGGATGAATGTCCTTCGAAATGGTGGCATGAGTGTTAGTCTGTGGTAGGACGGACATTTGGTATCATCTATGCTTTATGATGTTTACGGGTTGTTTGTATGGTTTTACTAGGTTAATACGTATATTTTTCGTGGTATGCTCTGTACATTCCTCTGGGCCCACGTTGTAGTATTGTAGTTAAAACCGCGGAGCCGTCTCTTTCTCTCTCGCGTCTTCCTATGCGCTGTTGACCTGGGAACATAGGTTTACACGTATTGACGGACCCGTGGGCGGCCTAATCTACGATACACCGTCGCTAGAAAACACTAGGCACGGAGATTTCTTCTAACCAGATCTGCTTCCGAGCTGCTTGACGTAGCAGATTAATTGTGTTAGTATTGGGGACAACTTGGGACAGTACTTCAAGGACTCGGACGGGACACCAGTGAAAAGTTGGCGCTGTTCATCTGGTTGGATTCTGGTTTACCGTTCTTTCGGGCAGGGTAGATGTGGCGTAGCTCTTCAGACCCCAAAATGGCAAAATCGCCTTCAAGTTCGAAGCTGTCATCTATCCATGACGACCGTTGTTTGATACGACTATTTCCGCTCGTCTGCTCGTAGTGAGGTAAAGAAATGTGCATCACGCTGTTAACCAAATTGTACTGCTGTGGCGTAACATATTACAAGTCTTGGATTCAAAGACTTGCGGCCTGAAGCATAGATACGGTGTTTTAGACCAAGAATCAAGATACGTATCGTTGCCAAAGGCAATAAAATCGGTTTGGGCGTACTGGGTCAAAACCTACTTATCACAATCACTCTCTGACTGGGAGTCGAACCCAGCTTTCGCGCGTCAATAAAGGAAGAGTGGGTGGAACCCATGACAGGCGCGTGTACTAACCGATACTCTATCAGAGATACAGTGAAATGGTGAGACTTCTTTGGTGGCGGCGGAGAACTACCATGTGCATGTTAACTTTACATCGTACAAGGATCCTTGGTTTCGTTTTCGAATGTCTTCATGGGATACTGGACTCCGACAATCAAGGGGCACTCATTGCAGCGTACCTGAGGACAGATTCCCAAATTTAACGTGCAGCAGACGAATCCAAGCATCTGGCCTGTAGACACAACCACTGCACACAACGCAGAGAAGTAAGGTCGTAAAACCAAAAAGACGGGCTTGACATTACAATACTGGACCTATCTATAACGAGAACTAGATAACTCCTACATACTAGATCAAACAATTTACCGTAGCGCTCCATAAGAAATGTGAATCTCCATACCAGCATTAACGAACGGCTTGAACATAGCGGTGTGCTTTGCCTGGCGATTCGAGTCACTCTCCTTCTCAGTCGTACTCGTGCGAATGTCCACTTCTACAAGGTCCGCAATCCCTGCTTTGCGCGCCCGCTCACCAGAACGAGACCGGACCAGTCGCTTGACGGCTTTCAACTGGTGCGGAAGGACCACGACCCGAAGAACCTTTAGGGCTGGTAAAGGCCGCACCTCCGCGTCCTGCGGCTTTGCCGATAGAAACTCCAAAATGGACATCGGAACGGCTGAATGATGGACTGTGTCCGAGTCTGGTCCGCCGAGTTTGTTCAGCTGGAGGGTAACAATCTGCGTCTGGTTCGAAAGCAGGTGTATGAGGTATGTGCAGTCAACTTCGCAATGAAGGACAGTCAGCTCTGTTAAATGGCATCCGGATTGCGGAAGACTTTGCCAGGAACGTGCGTGGGCTTCGCGGTTCCGCCAGTTAAAGGTCAGAGAACGAAGGGCCGGAAATGCGAGATGCCGGAAAATTAATTCGTTTGGGCGGGCGCCGGATGCATGAAGGACGAAGGTTGAGACGCGAGAATGGGTTACAACGCCAAGCGTCCCATGTGCGTGCGTTGGAAGTGTGACGTGGGAGATCTTCAGGGTCTCGAGAAGAGGGGCGCGATGTAAGAGATTCTGAAGCTGTACAAGACGTATGAAAGTCCCAGGAAGTAATTCAAAGCTACGCAGACAACGCCCTGCATCTCTTGCTTCAAGAAACCACGAATCAATGTCCACCGCTGCCATTACCAAGTCTTCGACATCCATCGTTTCGATTACCAAGTCTTCGACATTGGGGATGGCGGCCAGAATCTTTTGACGAAATGCCCTATCACGGACGTATATTCTGGCGGTACGGACATGCTCGGCCAGTGGCATTTCGGCCTGGTACATCATCGGGGTGATGTCCACGATATCCCGCCAGTACGAATGGAGGTTGATGGAAATGGAATTGGCCCGCGGGAACAAATGGACAAACGTCTGGAACGAGGAAACTGCATATTGGCAATCGCCAGCAACACGATTTGTGACGAGGTGGAAAAGCAGATTGAGGGGAAGTGCAGAGGTACGTTCTATTCGGCGCTCGAGAGCATCCCAATAAGCAGCCTGGTCCGTAGGAACGTCGAAGGTTAACGGGTATGCGCCGGAGCCGACCAAAGGAATGGTGGTCCAAAGCCGAGGATCGTTCAAAGCAGTAGAGCACCATCGAGAACAGACCAGAAGGATCGTAGTATGGATGCGATGGGATGCCACGATGTCTTGGAGGACATTAATAGTTGAAGGTTGGGAAAGGGCGATGTAATAGAGGAATATCTCGCTCAGGATCTCAGCGGGGAGAGAGTGAATGGGAGAGGGGGAGCGCAAGGATGTGTATTTGGCCACAGAAGAGCTTGGACGCGTCGATTCGGCTTCCGTAGTAGCACCGAAGAGCTGTTCAGCATTTGCCATCGCATCCACAGGCAGTTGTCGAGGATCGAGACCAGGAAGCTTATCATCCGCCGCTGATAGTGCTGGATCGTCTACTGCCTTTAACGCAGCCACTCGTGATAGCACCTGGGTGATCAAGTTACAAAGAAGATTGGCGGACGCGACGTACGCAACAGCGCCGAAGAGAAAAGAAGCCATGGTAGGGCTGTCAGAGATTCAGCAATATTTTCGGGGGGAGAAAAGGTAAAGATACCTTGATCTCAAGAGCGTTTCGTTGTCGTGGTAAAGAATGAAAGGATAAAAGACTTGCACGCGTCTTGTAGTGTGTGATTGATTAGTCATGTTGGCCGAATTGTTTGCCGAGGCGCGTCTTCCGCGCTATCCCAGAGATGCAACCGCCGCCGCGACTGATAGTAGCGCAGGATCAATGGATACTGAAATCCAAGGCTTATCGCACCCATGCGTGATCAAGTGCCAGTTAATTGAGGTTATGTTACATCCTGAGCATACTTCTAGTATGTTTACTGTCTGTCAATTCAACCTTCGATGTACATCCCTTCCTTACATTCCTTCATAAACTGACTGAACTGAGTCGCTAAATCCTCAAAGTCAGATTTATCTCCCCCCTCAAGCGCTGCCGTGGCCGCTGGAAAGATCCTATCGACCATACTCGCCATCATCTGTGCTTCCTCGCTATAAATCAACTGGCTGTTATCGCTCATGTGCATGATGCAATACATCCCCCTCATTCCGACTCTCTCGAGCGCAATGGGACACTCAAGCAGGTCCATGATCTTCATAACATGATATGGCGAGTCGAGGATGTCTTCGAGGTTCGCACCCGGACCACCGGGGAAAGGGAAGCGGCCTCCGAATGAAGTGAGCATGGAAAGCCGGTCGGTGCCCCGTTGCTCGCGCTTCCACTCATTCAGCAGGTCTAACGCCCTTCTGATCACGACTGCGGCGCCCTTCGCGGCTGTGGCGTCGTCTTTGGCGTTGACGACGGCTTTGATGCCTGCGTCGAGGAAGAACTGCTTTGCGCCTTCGGGTGCTGCCTCTTTTTCTCTGGCGTTGGTATGGAGCTGCTCGAGGTAGATACCGCCGCGGAGGACTTGGCCTTTGAGCCAATGGAACCCGGTGGTATTGTAAGTCCACCACTGTTCTTCCAGCCCGTCGTCTTCGTCTGTGTAATCATCGCCGGGTTCCTCCGGGATGCCTGTACGAATGAATTTGAGACGTATTTGACCGACCATGATGGTGAGATAGACGGCGAGTCTGAAACCTGTCTTAAAGCGTTGCCGCTATCTCGTCGGGCCATAACATGTGATCTGCGCAATCGCCACCTGAGGTAATCAGCGAATCCAAGTGATTCTCGCCTCGAGAACCGCGGACCCAGCGATGATACTGGATTATGCTACATTTAGCTCTAGTTCTGCATTGTCGTCATGCATGAAGGCGAGACACTGCTTTATTCGTCCTGGTGGATACAGCGCCGAGTGCCTACACATGGATCAATCGTCATCTTGGAGCCATCTTCATTTTCCGCATTAGCATTCTCCGCCTCTCGCTTATAACCATCCCCGCTATCTGCCACTGACTTTTCTGAGCTCCCTTTTCACGCCCCATTGCAGAATACCGCGCGCTACAAGCCTTGGGCAATCATTGATGATCGCGCTTTGCGACTTCTCCATGTAGTTTTCGAGGCGGAAAATCTCCAGTCCAGGAAGATATGTAGTAGCCAGATCATCGAACAGCTTGAACCTGGAGAGTGACGTGCTTCGATATGGTCCAGAAAACCGCACGGTAATGACCTTTAGCTGTGGCATTCCTAATGGAATATAATTACAGAGCCAGTTGAAGTAGGCATAGTCGATGTGCAACGTCTCGAGATGGCGGAGAGCCGGGCCTGTTCAAGCAAACAGTTAGACTTGGCATCGGCTTGGAAGGAGGAAGAAGACACTAACACTCTCGAGGCGGAACATCGAAGTTCTGAAGCAGCGGCATGGATGCCGCACTCAACAAGCGATCCACACTGGCTAAACCAAGCGTCAGCGTCTTTAGAGAAGGAAGGCGGAGAGTATCGAAGGATTCCAATGGCGCAGAAATAAAATGCGCTTCAGTGATGTTCGGAAGGACACCTGAGATAGTGGGCTCCCAATGAGCGAGCGCAGTCTCCCATATCTCAACGGAATTGACGTTTACAAGTAATGACATGATATGTTCCGCGTGGGCGCGACATTCGGTCGGAGGGCTTCCTTTCTTTTGAAGGACGATACTGGTAAAGGAACGGGCGATAAGAGGGGATTCGGATAGCATCTCATCTAGTCGTTCCCAACCACCGGATTCCAAAATAGGATCCATATTAGCTGGGTTAAAGCGACGGAAGAGATGTCGGATGGTGCGGGGACGGAATGAATGTGAGACTAAGGAGCATGAAACGAGAGCTGCGCGCGACTCGGGTCGAAGAGCTCCAATCGAAGAAGCGGTTGGAAGCTCATCGATTATTTTATCTATGAGCTCCTGCGGAAGCGAGGCTGGCGCCTCTAACGCCATGGACATTGTCTTCGGACCGGAATCCTGTAATCGATTAGCTGGTTACAAACAATCAACATGTACAGCGACGAACTTGCCTTCAGATAGAATAATGGAGCTGCTTTCAAACGGGACGAGCACTAATCTGCCGAGAGGTTAGCGTGCCCGCAGGCATAGTAGGGCGAGAAAGTTGACTCGCACACGATTTAAGAATGCAGAACAAGACGCCTAGTAGCTAGGTCGCGGCTTTGGCTTTTTTGTGATGATGGTTCAAGTTGAGAACAGGGTACCCGGCGGATGCCGATTCGTGATTCCTTTACCCGATGACCTACAGGGTCGCATCGCTTGATCATGAACGCTACTTTCCTTTCAACGCGACATATCTCCTCGTCTATCTATTCCCGTCATGGCAGCGTATGTGCCCTTTTCTCGTGTCGTGCCGACGTTTTAATCCTCTTGTAGATCCGCCTCGAAATTGTACTCTTCGTGCACGGGCGCCTTCACGTCTCATAGCCAGCATTCACCCATCGTCGTCATCCCCCAGGAGACGGTCCCGTCTCGGTCTCTGACAGACTTGGCGCTGAACAGCCATGGTTCGGAGCGTGATCCGCAGAGCAGCGAAATCTGTGTGGTGTCCAAAACCTTGGCGAACGACGACTCTACTATTTCCGCGTCCATCTCATGCAGTCTCACCCCTTCAAGTGTGTGCGCCGTCGTCGCGTCTGTACCCACTAGACTGCCCATCTCTGGTCTCACACCGAGCTGATGATTCTCGTATTCCAATATGCCTGCTATGACGTAGAGTGCTGGTTGACCGCACTATCCCTCAGACTTGTCCCACATTCATGGCGCTCTTTCGCACACGAAGTTCTAGGGCACGTATCGTCCTGGACGGCAAATGTCCGCAACCGCGTAAGATCGTGTGGTGGTACTTGCACCTATCTCGCGATGCGCGTCTGGAGGGTCTGGTAGTCCAGACGAAGGAAGATAGTGTCAAAGCCCTGATACAGACAACGGTTCAGATATTCGGCTGTGTGGATTATTGTAGCTGAAGTAAGTCTTCTCACTGACGACTCTGGTGCGTACCACAATCCTCTGGTGTTCTCTGAAGAACTAAGGAGTTGAATATGCGCCTAGGAAAAAAGTAAAAGCCTCGTAACGCTCCTCGCCTCCGAGATGCGAGAGAGGAAGCATCATCGTTCTCGGCAGCGCTGCTGTAGTCATCGCCGTCCCGCAAGGTGGCGCGTACACTCACGCCAAGTTTGTTGTTAATTGATTAACGAAGGCTGCTGGTTAGTCTTAATCTGCTTCTGTTCCCTCATACTTAAGACATACCCGCCAGCCCAGGATCACGCCATCAGCGGTGTTCGTGTTAACGGTGTCCTCCCGGGATATACCATGACGCCTGAGGTTGTTGCATTCCCCGTATAATCCCTTTTAGTGAAAGCTATGATATCGGCAGTACCAAGTTCAATCCTACGGATTTCATCGGTGAATAAAGAAAGCTGTTTCGTTGTTGAGTCGAAATTACAGTATTAAGTAGCGTCCCGTTGATGGATGGCTCGGGACCGGACGCGTCAAAATACAAGTCTGACTTTCTCGATGTATAGCTTGATACCGAGACGCTGATTGACGGCTCGGGACCAGACGCGTCGAATACACATAGCTGTATATTTGCTCCCGCGTTTCTGATTAGGACGCTACTTAGCGCGGCCGCGCGTATTGAATGATATTCTTAGTCGTCCTGGAACGACTCCTGGTAGCTTGGAGTCAGGTGGGTCCGAATGGATGATTATAACCGTTAATTGCCGCGCATCCTCAGCTGTTTTGATGTGGCGGTTGGTGACCAGGAATGCTTCATTACGGTTTGTTCTCGCAACATTCGTCCTTGCTTGTGGCGCAGCTATGATATTCTGGTCTGACAGTGCTTACCCGGTCCTTGTCATGAAAGGAAAGCGGAGCCAATGGTCATTGTTTCCGCATCCGTTGTTCATGCATCGAATCCTACACGATATTTCCCACTGAAATGAAGGAGACTACCTATAGACTCCTTTTCCGTGTCCGCCTGAGAGCTAATTGCGTGTGGCGTAGAGGAGATTTCTCCATATGGTTGCTCGGGGTTCTCATGAACGATACCCGATGGGTGGTCAAGTGGCGTAGGTGGTGGGTAAGTAGTCAAGCTCGCCGCACCTCGCGCGACAATGAACCACTCGGGCTTCTCATAAACTCTGCCATGGCCGAGGCTGAGTCAATTATGGCGTGTTATTTTTTCCAAACTGCCCGAGTATTCAAACTCCGCAGGGGCTGCTTGATCGGGCCGTCAGTGCAGTGACGTTTTTACACCAAACCACCAACACGCGCAAAGACAAAAGATGGCCCGTCGTTCAGCGCCACCCAATGCAGGGCCTGCGTACATCAACAAAAACCAGGTCCAGCGCCGCCCCGCCCACGACCCCGACGAGTCCGCGTTTTCGCGATGGTTGCGCGAAGAGGTGTTTTCACCGGAAAAGCTACCCGGAAATATCAGGTTCGTGACGGGCGTGTCGGTGTTTATTGGCGGGATATTGGCGGTGAGGACATGGGGAGAATATATGGTGCCCGTCTAACGCAGAGACGGCCGCGACGGTATGTCATGTTTTTCGCGGATCGCTACCCATCTGACGCGGGTGGCAGGTCTATTTCCGTTCTTGTGGTGCGCCCGGGAGCATACTAGGTTGCCTTGAGCTGTGTACATGGTTCCCTCTTCGTGGTTTGGTCTTGGATCGCTTCCACCGACGCATCGTTGCTTGGCGGCCCCGTTCCAATCGTACGACACGTTGATGTGTGCGAACTCTCGGAGAATGGCAGGCGCAAAATTGATCGAACTGGCTTAATCGTGGTGAGTTCTCTCGCATATGTGCTCGCGCCTAATTAACCGTCCTTTATGACGTAGGGTATCCGTCTGTGGCGTCGTCTCATGGGAAGAGATATCTCGGCATATCATCAAGATGTCTCTTTCTGAAACCTTTGGAGAGTTGGATTCGCCTTCGAAATGTGGACGGGACCTATGGTGTGTCCTTTCGCCGAATCCGGCAAGAACAACAGGCGAGAACAATTACCCATTCAGGACTGCCGTGCCTGACGTGGGTGACGACTATAAAGAGGAACATCGGCGTTCGTTGAACCGCCACTATTACAACGCCTCAATTTTTCCTTTCAACACACCATATATCTCGATTTCCTTACAGTTATGGCCGCCCAGTAAGTGCCTTATCCAGCATCGTGTCGAAATTCTAATACTCTTGTAGGTCCACGACGTGCTCTTCGTGCCAAAGCGCGTTCAGCTCTTATGTTCAACATTCACCCTTCGCCGCCCTTCCCGATGCAAAAACTCCCTTCCAATATCGGCCCCACGTCGAATTCGTTCAGGCGAACGGTAACATCAGTGTGGCGCGTACGAAATCCTTGAACAATAGCTCAAGTTTTACCGCCATATCATGCGACCTCGTCCCCCGTAACCGGAAGTCCTCCCTCACAAACAAGGGCGCCTACGCCGCGGCTTTTGACACCGGAGCCTCTTTCACTAGCCTTCCCACCGAGCTCATGATCCTCATATTCCTATTTGCATGCGATGACGTCCAGTACTGGCTCACCGCGCTCGCCCTCAGCGTCGTCTCTCGTGAATGGCGCTCCATCGCACACGCTCTCCCACAGCTCTGGACACATATCGCCGTCGACGTCAGATGTGCCCGACCGGTTGAGGTTGTCTGGTGGTATTTGCATCTATCCCGCGACGCACCGCTGGATGTGAAGATCAATGTCATAGGCGATGACGAATCAGTTCGTTTGCTTGTACAGAATGCGACCAGGTGGCGGCGGGTGTATATCCGGTGTATGTCCCAAGATCTGCACATATTTAAAGGCATTAAGAAGATGGGGGTGCCGATGTTGGAGAGTCTCAAGCTTGATGTTGCAGAAAGCGGGTGGGGCATGAAGAGGTGTAAGGCGTTTAGGGACGCGCCGAGGTTGTCGGAGTACACGCCTTGGGGCGTGAGCCCGACCGAGTGTGTCGTGCCTTGGGATCGGCTCAAGACGGTGGTGCTTAGAGATGTCTGCTGCGCAGACCTCACCCAGTGTTTAGGCGATACTGAGGCGATGGAGGAGCTCGTCCTGCATGAAGAGTATTTTTTTGGGACTGCGTACGGCCCTGGGTTGTTGATCCCGCTTTCGGCGAAGAGGTTGACGATGAGGTCGGTCCCCCGGCTTGGGAGTAGCGTGTTCCTGGAGGCGTTGGTGCTTCCTTATCTGACGACAGCGGACATCTCCATCGCTGATTGGAGCACCGTGGATTCTCGTCTTATCCCGAGCTTCATTGGGATGTTGAAGCGTTCGGGTTGCTCGCTTCGGGAGCTCAGGCTCCATAATGTTCCTCTTGACGATGAAGCGCTTCTCGATATACTGGCGTGTACGCCCGATCTCCAGGCCCTGACGGTCCACGAGCCGGCGACGGAGCATTGTATTACGAACGCGTTCTTGCGTTCCTTGTCGCTACCCAAGCTGAGAAGTTTGGAGTTGGTTTGGAGTTATCATGCGTGCGAGGAGCGTGTGATGGATATCGTGGAGCGGATGACGGGTTTGGAGGCTGTTGTCTTGGGAAGGCGGTTTGGGTTGGAGTTGCGTGAGATGACTGTTGTGAGGATGAATGTTCTGCGAAAGAGTGGCGTGAGTGTTAGTCTGTGGTAGTGTGGTTGTTTGGTATCATCTACGCTTTATGATTATTATTTTCTGGGTTCTTGTTTGTACGGCTGTTCTTCTAGGTTCATAGGTATATTGTTCAGTACACTACATTCCTAGGGACCCATGCTACGTTGTTGTAGCGATTACTTACCCCATCGATGGATGACCGAGGTGCAGGCCCTTCTAAAAATCTGTGGCCGATAGTGTAACTGAAGTGATGTTGGACTCTTTCTACACACTGCATAGGAAAGTTTGCGACTAGGAGTGGGTTGCGTGATCGAGAACGCTTATTTGTTTTTGTATCCGGCGATCGCTGCTTGCCTCTTCCCGCCATCGCGACGACTTCTAACGCGTCAAATATACTTGGGCGTCTGGTAAGTCTGCGTCTTGATGGCGCGCCCCGTCTTGCTCGCTTGGAGTTCTATGACACTTTTGCCGCAGACGCAAAGCCTCTCTCTGGAGACTTGGTCGAACGGCAGTGGGTAAATTCAGTTGACACTGGTCGCTTCTCAGTTCCTTGGGCTTCATGGTGTCGTTTTCCGCGTAGCTCTGCTTTCTCGAGGTGACTTGTGCTCCAAGCTCGGTTCGGAGGATCGCCCTCTGCGGAATCAAGATTGTCCGTGCTTGTTTCTTAGGGAGGATGGGTGAACGGTTATCTACTTCCTTTTTCCAAATGAGGTTGATGCTTGTAGGCTTTTGAGGTCCTTCTAGATTTGCCTTCCGAGTTTCAGTAGCAGTCGACGTCTCTGCAGCGCCATCTAGAGATCTTTCACCCGGCTATCGAGTGAGTCTGCTTTCATTTAATCCCTTGCTCAAACTCATTTACATGTGCGAAGAACTTTCAATGTATCTCGCGTCCACATGCCCGCCAACTGGGCGAGCACGTCGACAAGGCCTTTGCCACTGGGGACGAGCTGGCGATTGATATCGTCAACGAAACTTTGGCATGGAAAAGGGTGTCTGACGTTGCCCGTGCTGGTATGTCTATACGCTTGTTGACTTCTTTTGCTGAGAGCCTTCAATCAATAGTTACCTGCCGTGTACTGTAGTAGGAGGGACGAGTTGGTGGAAACGCCACCGGCCCTTCAGGCTTTCTGGACTTCGCACAGGAGAAGGTGAGGGCGAACGGCGTACCCCTTCGTCTTACTCACTTCGCCACGATAGCACGAGCCATGTCATTTCCTGTTCCTTCCAACTTTCGGCGCCAGACATTCTCCGGACATCGTCAACACTTCGGACTGATCGCCATATGATCGCGCTTTCTTTAGTACGTCCTTCACCCATGAACGAGTGCTAGATTTCATCGCTTTTGTAGATAATCCTTGGTCATCGCCTGTCATGCAAGTCGGTCCTGGCTTCCGTTGTTCGGATATGAAGATTGCGGACGCAGCTAGTAAGTAGTCAAGAGACGGCTGGACGTGACTTGCGGTGTGGAGCATGAGTGGAGACGCGATTACGGACTTGGACTTACTTTCTGCAAACACGCGGTCATATAGGATGCTGTGGCGCACGTGATATCAAGAGCATGGCGCATGCGAGACACCACCGCACCATGATTTAAGACTCTTTGCTTCCTACCGCTATTTCCTTCCAGTTACCCTTCGAAGCGAGGACCAGATTGCTTTTTGGTTGGCCAATATGTTCGTCCTTGTCTGTTCTACTTATTTCTAGAGTGCCTTGACGGACCTTTATTAGGAGGCACGCGTTGTTGTCTACGTTGGACACCTCCCAGCGCCAGCGCACCCACATCAACAGTTTTCCTAACGAAACCCTCATCAAGATCTTCACCGAGGCATGTCGCTCCGTGTATTCCATCACGGATAGTACCCAAGGCGGGCGATATTCCCTCGTGATTGTATGCCGTCGCTGGAGAGAAATTATTCTAGGTACTCCAGAGATTTGGAGTTCCCTTTATATCAGCCTTCCGTTTCTGGACATGCCAGACTGCTGGAACGTGAAGCTGTCAGAGGCTTTGACACGTTCAAAGAACATTGGCGTTTCAATCTACCTCGATTTTAGGGCGTCATCTGGCGATACAGCCCCGACTGCCGCCAAGACCGACATGAGCCGATCCTTACAGACTCTTCTCGCCACATCTAATCGCTGGAAATCGCTGAAGCTCGACATTACTGGCCTTTCCGCCACAAACATAGCGACTTACCTTGCGCCTCTTCATCATAATGTCCATCTTCTCGAAGATCTCACCATTGAATCTGCCAAATCGTCACTAGAAGAGTCCAGTTCTGCGTGTGATGTATTCACCGATGCTCCCTCTTTGCGAAACGTTTCCCTCACGCGCGCTTCATACGCCTTCTTCCGCGTTCCGTGGACACAGCTCTTGACGTTGGATGTCTCTGTGGAGGACTACTCGCATATTCGCCAGGATTTATTCTCCTTTATCGACGGGTCCCAATTGCAGGACCTAAAGCTCGTCTTCAAGAGAGATTATCGAGGCGATACCATTGATCTTCCAGACGACCCGGATATTGTTGTGGTACTGCCGAAAGTGCGGAAGCTGTACGTCACGTCGCACATTCCGGTTGGGTGCATGAGGATGCCAGCCTTGGATGAGCTGTCAGTTCATCTAGATGGCACGGAGAAGACGAGCGTTTTCGATCATATTACGATGTTCCTCAGCGAATCTCGTTGCAGCATCACATCGCTCTCCATCTTGAATTGGGATCT
Organism: Hymenopellis raphanipes; assembly: GCA_036872995.1. Lineage (NCBI taxonomy): Eukaryota > Fungi > Basidiomycota > Agaricomycetes > Agaricales > Physalacriaceae > Hymenopellis > Hymenopellis raphanipes. Next base: position 373,596 of record JAYMDG010000029.1, read on the forward strand.
CGATTTTCGTGAAAAGGTTGCATCGGTGCTTCAGTATCTAGCCGAGGAATGCGGCGCTTTGGAGACGCTCTGGATGAGGTTCGTAGGCGACAATGTCGATAGGTTCGGTGATTGCCTTAGGTTTCTATCCCGGGAGTCGTTTGGAATGGGTCGGCTGAAGAGCGTGACCATTGTAGTCAACCGATGGTACACGACTTGCCGGATGTATGGTACGCAAAACTATACGCGGCCTATATTGTCGGGGTGGGATATTCGCAGTCTTTTGTCGACGCTGAAGGCGCCGCATAGGGATCAAGTCTTGACTAGTTTACGGCTACATATTTGGCTTGAGATGCCCTACCCGGTGCATCAAAAGCTCATGGATCAAGACGACTATGACACCCTTTTGAACTTACCCCCAGTTGACCGGGATCGTCTCGATATCACGCGACAAGGCAGGTAAGTCGAGCTTTCTGATTGTTCCGTATCATAACGTTTATGTACCTTTCAGATCGGTGTTGCACTCTTAAACGAAGACAGCAGAGTTTGCTTCTTCGTTCTTGGACTTGAATGTTATACCACAGTGCAATGAAATCCAGTATTTTAATTTTCTTCAAGTTTGGAGGGTGCGCCGGCGCCGTCCGACAAGTGTTTCAAGCTTGTCTACGGTACCCTAATATCCTTGCACTTTATGAGAACCTGGTCCAGAAGGTAGACTATCGTCGCCGGACTGATAAAAACACAGACCGACTGACACGCTTTCTCTAGAGCAACCATCAGATCAGCTCTATCTCGCTGGAACCTCCAAAACGCTGGGTCAGGAAACTGCAATTCGCACTCGGCCTTAAACACCCGGCGAAGTTCTGGGCAAGATGGATCTATGACATCTTCACCTTCAGATATAAATTCGGGGACAGTGGTCAAAGCCCACAGCGGGGCGGTACGGCTGAACTCCCAGTCCAGTAAAGTCAACTGAGACGGATCGTCTGCAGATATCATGATGTTACGACTGTTTGGATCAGGGTATACGAGGGCAAACGGTCCGAAGGAGTCGGGAAGACGCGGGTCGAGTCCAGGGAGATAAGAGACAACCTCCGTGAGTTGGTCGTAGACTGCGAGATAACCGGAGAGAATGGATTCCCATCCAAGTACTGCTATATTTTCGTTTCGCCATTTCTCTTCCAGCTCGAACTGGTGAGCGGCGGCCCATGAGCGTTCTCGAGCGATGCAAGCCAAGAAGTATTCGCGCTCTGTACGCCATGGACCTGAATCAAGAGAGATATCTGGTGTGAAAAACCCAGCGACGGTGGAAGGGAGCATTGGTCCGATAATCACTCCGGAACCAGCGCTGGACGAAGGGTATATGCTCCCGATTCTGTCGAAGCGTGTCTGGGCAAGGGAAATAACAATCTTTGCATATGACTTGACTACTATATGCTTCTCGGCGAGAGACATAGTTTGCCATCTCTTGTCCAGCGTCATATCGCGCACCTACAAAAAGAATCAGCAATGACAACGACAATCAAGCGAAGTATGCGACCTTTTCCATGACCATAAAGGGTGCATGAGCTTCGTTTTGGGCCTTTGGATTGTGGTATAAAATAGTCGGAACTGGGATATTGGTCTTTCGAGCTAACCAAGCGATTGTGGCGACCTGAATGACGATGAGGGGGAAACAGTCGGACTAACTGAGTCGAAGGTACCTCGGATTCCATCTTGTGCATGCCGCGATACTCGGATATATCAAATGCAACGCGAGCTACACATTCTGCTCCTTCATGGAACTGCGCAAAATAGATCTAAGAGCCGTCAACAAGGGTTTCGTTCACAAGTGCCAGACTCACTCGGTGAAATCCACCTATAAAAGAGTCCATAATGAGCCGTAGACACAACGGGGGAACCAAATTTCGGTCGCAGAGGAAATAGCTGAGTAAATTGTTTGAGGAAATCTGATTTCCTCGGTGTGTTCCTCAGCCGAGGAAATCCAGCTTCCTCAAACGGGGAAGATGCTGAGGAAAATAGTTTTCCTCGGTGATTTCCCCAGAAAGTTCCTTTGTGCTTTCCCCGGCATTTTGTCTTTCCCGGGTGATTTCCTCAGTCCGAAGCCGGGAAAGCACAAAGGAAATCACTGAGGAAGTCACCGAGGAAAACAGTTTTCCTCAGCATCTTCCCCATTTGAGGAAGCTGGATTTCCTCAGCCTGGGAAAGTACAGAGGAAATCAGCTTTCCTCGGTTGATTTCCTCAGCTATTTTCTCGGCTGAGGAAATCTGCCTCCCCCGTTGTGAGAGCGCCGAATAGAAGCGTTCGACTAACCTTCTACCTTTATTTTCAGGCCAGTGCAGCAAAGACCCATCGCTTTGGAAACCGCAGTTTTGAGGCCCTCGACATTTAAGTGCGCGTTTAGGTCCTGGCTTCGGGCTGAGCGCGAGGTTATCACGAGTAGCTCGGTACTGGAAGTGTACATAGTTGGGCAAGAGAAGAGTTAGAGAGAGGCAGCTTCGAGCGATGCCGTAATATTGAACATGCCAAATGGAGATGGGATTAGCGTGACTCAGTTGATGGACGCTTGATTGCAACTTGACTCCCATCTGTATATCTCTACGATACTCGTAAGCAATCGTTATCCCTATTGAAGTTGCTAAATTCCTCACGGACAGTCCTAAAGCTTCATGGACATACAGGCGGAAAGTCTTAGTCACGCACTCGCGGCTCTGGTTGAGTCGTCTGCCTTCCAAACCCTTCTAAACTCCAATGATCCCCCAACCGATGACGTGCGCCGTCATATGGCAGCGGTCCGGGAGTCAGCACGCGCCCACCATGCATCCTTGACAGAAAACATCGAATCTCTGACCCCACAGCCTGCCTTACAGACAGCAGACGCTGTGCAAGTTGCCAAAGGACTCGCAGCATTGGACGCCGTCCTTCACCCCATACGGATGATACCTCACGAAATCATCAACCGTATCTGTGAGCTTGCCGTGGGAGACCCCGAAGTGTCACTAGAGGATCTCCTATCTCCCGAGGTCGTCAACTCTTTGTCCATGCGACATCCCTCATGGACTTTCTCCCATGTATGTCGCCAGTGGCGCTACGCCGTCCTTAACTATCCCCCCTGCTGGACAAATATTGTCCTTTCCTTCGACTCTCGTCCCGTGCAATCGATAAAATGTGCTTCCCTACTCATGGCGCTCATGAAGCGTGTCCGACATTTTCCATTATCGATCTCGCTTCACAGCCTGCTCCCACTATCCCCACACTACATGCCGTTGATCCTTCACACGTGTTCTCGCTGGAGATATGCTTGCCTATCGCTAAACGTACGCGACTTCCTCATCCTCACCGAGATGAAGCACTCCATGGTGGGCTTGAAGATATTGGCGATAGACATCCATGGGCGTCATCCCATGCCTCTTATTGACGCATTCGATGAGGTGGCGCAGTTGGATAAGCTGACACTGCACAATGAGATTGCGGTGTTACTGACTACCCTCCCAGTTCTATTATCCCATGTACGACATTTTGTTCACCAAGGGGGTGTTGATATCATAGGGGCTCTCCAAGTCCTCCGCCTGGGGACGACATTGGACTCCGCAAGCCTTCTGTTGATGGTAGAGCGCTCACCGATACGGCCGATCCGAATGCCTCCCGTGGAGGTTCGGAAATTAAGGTTGCAAGACCCCTTTCGGCCCTACCTATCCGTTACGATACCGACCCTTCTCTGTAGCATCAGTCTTCCCAAGTTGACTGAGCTCACCCTCGATACCCCTTCCTTCTCCTCACTTTGTGACGATCGGTTTCCATTTGGCATTGGCCAGTCGCTTCGCACGCTCAACCTGCTGGTCTACGACTTCCATGAACGTGAATCCACTGCGTTGGCGACTTTCCTCAAATATGCTACATCGCTGGAAAACCTCACGGTGCACCTCAGGAATCATGCGGATCTTGAGGAGGTGTTCCGTAGGGCTTCAGATATTTTGGAAGATCGTCCGATTGAGAGTTTTACATTCTCTTCAGGCGAATACCTCGACATGGGGCAGACTTTTGAGACTGGTGGTGTTGTGCGCACGATTTCATCCTTGTGGCGTAGCGGCGTGTTGAAATCTGTTTCGATGCGGCCGCTGAACGATGTCCGTGGTGATGCTGCTACCGTACTCAAGGAGCTCGCGCAGAGTGGGCTGGCCTTGGATGTACGAGGTGTTGATGGACGATCCTTACTTGACGAGTGGTAGCCGGATTTAGATCATAGCTTACCAGATAGACTTCTTTGGTGCTATAATTGATGTGTAACCCATGTAGAAGATCGCTGTGCGCCTAATTGTGAGGATAACCTGGTCGAACTAATGCATTGCGTTGTAGTCGACGGGGTTAGGATGTTTCGCATCGAGCCATGGTTTGATATGAGGGCCCGACGACCAAGTGCCGTGTTATCAATGTTGTCTCTCAACGTGAAAAACGGGATTCGTGGCAAGCAAGAATTGGTTAAAGCCATGGAATCCTACTGCATCGCCAAAGGACTCGGATGGAAAGAGAGAGTGATCAATATACATTAAGGCAATCAACTTCTTACTGAACGCGCTGAAGCGTAAACCATAGCTCGAACAAGAATCACGGTCCAGAAGCTGTGCTGGGAACCCCCGTCCACTATACGTCGCAACGGGTATGAGGCAGGAAGACGTCCCTGCTGATGGAGTTCGGTCATCAGCTACCCGGATCCGCCTCCGGCATGAGATCAAACGTGATCAGTTGGTTTCCTTTCTTTTCGTGGCGTCGAACGAATGCCCGCTCCAACACTGTGGAATCCCGTCTTGGATATGAGTCCTCCTGCAGTCACCGAGGAGACCCCCCAGGAGATCCTTTACCCACTGAACGGCAGCGGCTCTTTGATTTCAATCCTCCTTCTATTGAGAGGAACGAATCAGTCTCCCCTCGCCTCCCATCACCGCCTCTGCACTTCCTGGACTCTCATATTTCCCAAAACTTGATTCTAAAGCGCGTAAAACTCCTTCCTTCCTTGGTGGTCAATCTCTACCGTGCTTTAGATTCCTTTTCGGAACGACTCGACACATTAAATGACATGTATTTTTACTTCGACACGGCTTCCTCCTATGATTTTCCCAGGGGAGCTGACGCACCTTCCATTACCGGTCTTCGAAGCTCCGGCGTAAACATGGCTTCTATGCAGGTCGCATCTAGTGTTCTCATCCACAACTCCCAGCGGGAACTGTCTTCGGTGCTCCATTGGATGGCGCCCTCAGCTCATCTCATACCCACTCTCATACAAGAGGAATTTGCCTCTCAGAACCTGGCTTTTGGAGTGTTCCCTCCTCCCGCAGAGCGATTTGAGCTCTTTAATCGAAAGAATCGCACTACTATCAAGCGTCTTTTGAAGAACTTCTACCAGTTGAACTCGTGCATGGTGTTCTGCACCGATGGTGCCTCGCTCATGGAAGATATGTCAACCTTCGCAACCATGGACGCCTTTCCGTGGCAGTTGAACTCGCGTTATTCACACAATGTTCCTCCCATTCCTCGTTCCCAGCCTCTCGATGCCTCGACAACGCTATGGACACTCCCAATTGTAGAGGGACCACGCCGAAGCCGCCGCGGACGTCCTAAAGCCAACCCGCCGCCGAAAGATGTGGGTCCTATTGAAATAGCGGACGACAGAGATGGGACATATACTCCCAAATGCGAGGATTATGTGCAAAAGGTGATTTACTCCTGTTGATTCTAGGACATTCCACTCATTGAGCATGTTAGGCCTGGGTCACCGCCGTCAAAGTCGACGCATCGTCAATCGTTTTTGACTGCGGGAACTTTATTAGGATTGGTGTTCGTCACCGAGAAAGTCAAACATTATTCTTGTCCGACATGATTGACATCCGTTCGTGCAAGGAGCCGTCTTACGGAGGACTGATGATAGCGTTGGATCTTGCTGTGACCTTCGACGCTCTTCAGAGATTGCCCTTACTCGAGAACGATGTTCTGGGCAAGAGGAAAACGACATTACCTGCAGACGAGCGCCGGCCTAAAAGGCGGAAGGTTTCTGGGGCCCGCACCGAACCTAGCATTAACGTATGACAATTGTTCGTTGACTGTTCTTGTCAAAACTCACGGGTACTATCAGGACTTGATCGACAAGCTGCGCTCATTTCCTCTTGTAGCGGTCTTCTTTCGATACGACCACTTCGACTCTCCCGCTCCTCTTCTTCTTTTTCCGCCCGGAGCTGTCAAGAAACAACACTACGAGCCTCGCGAATATCTCAGCATTGTCGCCGGTCAATCCCTCGGTGTGGGAGCTATAGGCTTCGTGTTTCGCGTCGCGATTAACGCCGACCTTTGCCTGGAGGATCCGGATGCAGGTTATCCTTCGTTCATCCTCAAGATTGCTACAGGGGAGGAAAACATTCGACGCCTGAGACACGAGGTCCACATATATCGGCACTTGGAAAGGGCGGGCGTCTCTGGTATACCGTCACTTCTTGACGTCCGAGAAAACACGGCCGCCGATGTGTACGCGATCATGCTATCTGACGCTGGATATTCTCTTGCGGATCGAATGGACAATGAGCTTAAAGTGTACCTCTCACCTAAAGAACAGTAGGCCTTAATGCATTCGCATTTCTGTCTGAGGACTAATCATACTCGAACTTAGGGAGGAACTCAGAGCCATCTTAAAGAACATTCACGAGGCTGGTGTACTTCACCGCGATGTGCGCGCGAACAACATCATGGAGGATCAATCTGGGTGCCTGAGGTTCACCGATTTTGATAGAGGAAGCCTGCGCGCGAAGAGTCCCGATTACATTGCGGAGAAGGAGCGTCTAGAGAAGTTCATTGACGGAGAGTATATCGAACGAGCGGCTATTATTGGCGAGGATGATCTCTCGTATTCACCCTCTACCTAACGTTAATGCCGATCTGCTATTTCCTCGACGAAGTTCCGGTTAGACAAAGACCCGACGTCTGCAACCTGTAAGAAATGGCTAGACTCCTGGTTTGCTTCAGATTGTCCCTGCTGGACATACCCCGTCTGGTTGACAGGTCAGACAACTGACACGTAGATGATGTGGCGTCACAGAATGTCAGTTCATCACTTGCTTACAGTCTCCAATTGGGCGGTGTTTGTGCTTTAACCGAGAGTACCAATTACGCCGACAAGTTAACCTGGTGAGCTTCAGAGGCATTGACGGAACTTGTATCAATGATTGAGAGTAGCGTACTTAGAATAGTGGGTCGTCTAGGACGTATCATACATACGATAAAAGCCCGAATATCACAACAACATTGACAATGAAACATGGTATCGCATCAGAGCATCAAGAAACAATCAGCGCGAACGGAGTTAGGAATAGAAGGTCCTTGAACGAGACGAAGCCGGAGGAGCAGCGTTTGTCAGAAGAGGAAGACCCGCAGGCAGTCGACGACCAAGTCTCTGTCCTCGTTAACGCGCCCGAGGACGTCGCTGTCTTTCCATTTGACCCAGTAGATAAAGAGGTCGCGTTGGAAGCGGCACACAATCGCCAGGCGATATCGCCCGCCTTGGGTTCTGTCTGTGATGGAATACACGGAGCAGCATGCCTCAGTAAATATCTTGATGAGGGTTTCGTTAGGGAAGCTGTTGATATGGGTGCGCTGGGGCTGGGAATGGGTGTCCGATGTAGACAACGATGCGTCGGTCCTAGGAAAGGTCAGTCAAGGCGAGACAGGAATACGGCGCAAATCGACGAACATATTTGCGAGAAGAAAATCGATCTGGCCCACAGGTCGAGTGGTAGTCAAAAGGAAGATGAGTGTCTGTCAAGACGATGTGGTATGTGAAAGCTGCGTGGTGTTATTTGCATGTGTTGTGCTGGGGATCGCCATCACGTGCGTTGCGCGTTGTTGAATACGAACCTCATCATCTTCTATCTCGGCCTGTTCAGAGCTCCCTCGTACCGCCTTGGCATCTAAACACGATGCACAAACCTACTTCGTTCTCCTTTCTTTTCGCTCCTTTCGTTAACTCCGCTTTGGTCTTTTAGCAACGCGTTTCTTCATTCAATGTCGGCATTTTTTGGGGCAGCCAATCTATTTAACACCTCGTCAAAAGCTGATCCAGCTACGTACTCCACTGGCCAGCCACGTCTGCATATATCCAGTTGCCATCTCCAGACTTAGCGCCCTCCAGCTGCGGCTTCGGCTGATGGACTAGGCCAACCCGCCAGCTTCTATCAAAGGTGCCACATTGACGTCCACGATGCCCTTCCGCTTCATACCTCGGGACAGACTGTAACCTCGAGGCGATCTTTGAATCCTAGAAGCTAATCTTTGTGGTAACTGGTTCACGTCTAATCGTCCGGCCGTCATTAGTCCTCCATAATACTTCTTAGGGCCGTGGACTTTCTTTGTTCAGTGCCTCCTGTAGTGGTGAATGTGTAAGTCGTCTCCTTCCTTCTGAGATTCGTTCGCAGACTTGGTACTGGGGGAAGACACTGGCCACGACGATGTGTTCTTCGACCTCGCCTATATCAGGCCCTCTTCATCTACTACGTCAAGCGGAAAGCGACAGAGGACTTATCGTCGACTGCGTCGGGATGTTCCTCTTCTCACTGCTCGTCTGGCTTCGTCTCTTTCAAGGACTCTCCTATTCCTAACTCCGTTCGGGATGATTGTTTTCGTCATGCCATGTTCCATTGTTGTCGTGAGATTCGGACTTTCAGTATACTCCTAGACGACCTACATACTATTCTACGCCACTGTCAATGCCATCAGGTTAACTCGCCGGAGTAATTGGTACGATCAGTAAAAGTACAAACACCGCCCAACCAAGTAAAAACCAGGCAGCCAGAAAGTATCACAGTCGTGCTACTCTCCCCTGGTGATAATCGTCCATACTTCTCATTGTTCTCCAAATGCATTCCGTGACGAAAAACCAGGAAGCAGCCAAATAAGCCAAAAACCGATTCCACCGTTGATTGTCCTCCCAAAAAGGCACAGAGACTTTCAGTGGCTATTTCATTGTCCACCCTCTGTTCCCCCCATCGGGCCGCCAGAACAAACGACAATGCCATGGTCCACAACATTATCCTCGCCCATGGCCATATAAAACCCCGGGGTACACGCGCCTCCTCACCCACACTCCAACTCCCCCTCATGTCATACTACGAAGACAGCGCCGTGTACGTCCCCTCCCTCCCTCCCTCTCACCCCCCTTCCCCATTCTCCCTCCCCTCTCCCTCACACTAACCGTTCACAGGTGGATGCGCGGTCTCCATATAATCATGGACGAGGAGTACGTTGTCCAAGTCTCCAGTCTCGTTGTCGTTACTCACCGCGTCCACGAAAACAGAGAGCAGATCCAGAGCCGCGTACGAAACTACTTCATGCGCGTAGGCCTGGCAGTTCCGGAAGAAATGATGCGCACCGCGTCACCCACTCAACCTGCCACACCATCCACAGACTCGGATACAAACATGACTCTTGACTCAGAGGGTACAGCAACTACTGAGCGGGATGATGCCCCGCCTCTTGAAGAGAGCGCAGCATCCGCATCGAAGGGAAAGAAGCTTTCGGAAAAGAAGAGGAAAGATAAAGCCGAAGGCGTCAAGCAAAGCAAGAAGAAGAAGGATGCTAAAGGCAAAGGCAAAGAAGTAGAGAAATAGTGCTTCGCGTCTGGGACAATGATACATGGTCGGTTTAATGTCTGTCGTGAACCAAAAGTCCGAGGACAATCGATTACCACTCATCAAGTAAAGATCGTCCATCGAGACTTCGTAAGTAGTACATCCAAGGCCAGCTCGCTCCGAGTACCATTCCGCCGACGTCAAAGTTCAGAGGCAGCATCGAAACAGGTTCCAACACGCCTCTGCCCCACAAGGACACGGCGCCACCGGTCTCCGCATGTCTGGGTGTCCATGAAGCTTTAGAATTAGGACAGTCCTGGAGGAAATTAGAAACTTCAAAAGTGTCGCCGATTATATAGATGGCAAACAAGATGAGACTCGAGAGACGCGCTGCAAGGAGTCTAATTATTCTCCTTGTGCCAGCAGCAAGTCGACGTCAGACGTCAGAATTTATATAGGCGGGCCAAGTTTCCTCCTGAATCGGACTCAAAGTTCACTCGAGCCGTTTCGGATACGCATACTTCTCCTGCTAACGGTAAAGCTACGCCACGATTATTACCGAGGCTAGCAACTCGAAGTCGTCTGTACAGGTTAACGTTGAAAAAGAATTGAATAAATCTTACAACGTTTCATATTCGCATCAAGCGGAAGCAGCTTTGTCTAGTAGCATCGCATCTACACAACACGAGTATGTAAGGTATCTGCTTGGTATCATACGATCTACGAAAGCGTCCAAGGTACTGTACTAGTCCATGGTATACAAAGAAGAGAAAGAGTAACAAACAACCTATCATTCACTCATTCATCATCCTCATCTGCATCAGGCTTCGCACCAGGCTTCCTATGCTCCGGCACCTCCGCATCCTTGGGCGCATCCTTATCAATCGCCTCCCCAATAAACGTCGGAAACCGCGGGACCCCATCGCGCGTAAGCTCCTGGAACCGATACGTAATAATCGCGCCAACCTTGGGCGGATCCTTGCGCTGCTTGTCGCTCAGCCCCGAGCCGACCTTGAACGCCTTTCCCGATTCCATTTTGCACTTCAGCGCCCCGCAGACGCCGGCGTTGCGACCGTGGCCTTCGTTGTGTCCAGTTACGATGGCCTCGGCGTCGTAGAATGTCTGTTGTCACGGTGAGAAATTAATAAAACCGACTAATAGACAAACGCGAACCTTGACTTTAAGCAGAGTCGCAGATCGACGTCCTTCGTATCGCGAGCCAGGCTTGCGGAGCATCAACCCCTCGCCACCGAGAGTCTCCACCTTCTTAAGCTCCTCGAGAACATGCTCCCTGCTTTTGGCGGCGATGTGCTCGACCACCTCGACCTTATCAGACGCATGCGTGCCCTTCTCGCCGAAGAGGCGCTCGAGGTGTTTGATGCGCTTCTCGAATGGCTCGTCGCCTTTGGACGGAATGTCGAATACCTGGAAGGTGATCCCGCTCCAGTGTGGCGAGTTCATGGTCTTGACGATGGAGATGGTGTCCTGGAATTTGCCTCGTCCGGCGAAGAGCTCCCCGTCGAGTGTCACGTCCTTGGGCAGTTCTAGGTGGGGAGGTTCAACGGATTGGTTAGGTTGGTGGCGTAGAGAGACGTACTGTCGAGGAACCATTTGGGAGGCGTGAAGGGATTTCCGAGACGACTGTACATGTGCTTTCCATCGTAAAATGTCCTGAGCACGAATCAGGAGAACAATACTGGGTACGGTGAACGGGGCACGTACCGAACGCCATCCAATTTCTCTGAGATGTGCCATCCGGTTGGATCAGGACCCTTCTCGATATCCCATTTGTTCGCTAGGAGCAGTTCAGGTGCAGCTTTGGACGATGGAGGGCGCGAGTCGTCTTCGTCGTCGCTCTTTTTCTTTCTGGCAGGTTGGGTACGCGTCTTTTTGGCCGGCTGTCCGTCGTCGTCCTCTTCCCCATCGTCCTCTTCGTCATCGTCGTCGTCCTTATCGCGCTTTCTCTTGCGAGGAGTCGTCGCGCTCTTGCTCGCCGGTTTGCTGGCCTTACTCGCCGGCTTAGCAGCCTTGCTAGCGGCCTTGGATTTGCTAGCCGGCTTCGCCTTGGCCTTGGACTTGGATGTGGGCGCTGGTCCGTCTGGATTCTTGAGCTTGAGACGCGCGATCTCGTAGGCATCGCCGAGGAGCTCCTTGAGGTGCTTGCAAGTGCGCGCATTAACCGGAAAGCCGCCTTGGTTTCTCCATGCCTGATGCCAATCAGTACCAGCCAGTCTGGAAACGGCGCCGATACACGTACAGGGCAAGTACTACGAGCATTATGAGCTGAATGCTTTAGGAGGAAACGGGAGGACGTACCAGTAGTAATGATCCCAGGTGCGCTTGACTTTGTACACGGAGGAGCTGGTCAAGGATCAGGGTACTCCTTTAGACGCCGGCTTGATTTGGTTACGTACCTCGTAAGCGACTTTACCTCCCGCTCCTCCCCGTCGTTGAGCATAACCTTGGGCTTGATCCCGCTAATCTCTGCCAGCTCATCGTTGGAAGTGGAGGAGGACATGTTTGCTTCGTTGACAGCGGCACACAGGAGGCGCACACTTTATATAGGGCCGCCCTGACTCGCAGCCCCTTCGAACGTTTACCGTAATAGGTCAAAGTGTCGGGACCGCCTTGACGCAGCGCTCGGGATGACTCAAATTGGGTAAGGCGCCGTCGGGAGGCTGCCGTTTTCGGATACATTCCCGCTCCATCAGACCCCTATCCTTCTCTGCTAGATCAAAAACTGTCAACACCGCGTTTGACAGTTGACGCAGATGAAGAGTTGCAAATACGTGTCCGGTGCTACTGGTCAGTTGTACTTGGTCTTCCACAAAAGCGAGGTCAAGGAGAGAGGATCCAGGACTTACTATCTAGAGTATTGACTGAATATAAATGAGCTCAATAGAACTAGCACGTTGCATCAGTTACTCAAATTTCTGACCTGACTGCCGCATGAAGAGAAAAGGTGACTCGCGCCAATCAACTTTACATTTCAATTGTTTAGGTGCTACTAGTCGAGACTGCACCCAAGCATCATCACAACCTCCATCCCCGGCCTGACCCAATTAAAATAATCCCTACTCAAACCCCGGCGCGAATCTCACATCAAACAGCGCCACCATCAGCGTCAGCTGCTTCCCCACACGATTTGCATAAGTATTCATACGAAGACGGTATAAACACATCGCCTTCGCCTGGGGTCTGGTTTCGTGACGGGTTTGAACACCTTGGGGTTGAAGAAGTATTGCGGGTTCCGGTGGAGGGAGGTAGACTTACGTTGAACCGGCTGAAGTCAGTCAGTCGGTGTATAGTATGGAGAGGAACCTCGAACATATCTCCAACCATATTCCCTCCGCTGACTCACCCATCAGCACCTCCCGCGGCCCATTCGTCAGAAGTGGAGGAGACTCCTCAGAGCTTTGTTACCACCCGCCAGTAAGTCGCGGCATGCAATGAGACAGAGAAAATAGACCCACCCAGCTGTAACAAAAGGGAACGCAAGTTGCGCCGCACTTCCGATAACTTGTAGATCGTGAAGCGCCACTTCCTCTTGCGCACTGTGGGTCGGAGAGAAGACAGTAGAACAGCGATCCCATGACGTTGTGCGTTCTAGCGAGGATAGCCAACACACCGCCGCGTACGACGTCCTTGTGATCGTGTTTGGCTTCCTCGAGGCCATCTTCGTTCATCTAGAAGTCAAAGCGAAGTTACGACAGATGCTCTACATGAAGGACGATGTGACGTACGAGATGATACTTACCACAGACCCACCTTCGACTTGGTACCACGCGCAACACGCTCTGTCGCCCAACGTAACCATACCTATCAATTCTTCGACAAGAAGACAATCTTGGCATTGGTACGCCCACGGGAGCTGGCATATCCTAGCAATTCTCAGACGGTTTTTAAGTACCGATGAAGCGCGCTCACAAAGACGGACCATCCTCCGCATTGGGGGGCCTCGGAATCTACGACACCCAAATGTAAACGTCGGAATGTATGACTAGTACTAGTACTAACGCAAAATCAGCCTTCAAGTCACCAAGAATAAATGTAACTCACGCAACAAAGTTCAGCGTCTAACTCGCGAAATCCACCACGCTTGCTCACTCCTTTGACACCCTCCCCCAAGCCCATCGCTTCCTCCGCGCCTCACCCGAACGTGTTTGACGCCCGGATGGTGTAAGCTGGAGACGGAATACGTGTACACAGTAGCTGTCCCAGCACGGGTTTGATCGCTGCGACATCGGGGCTGCTGAATAGACGGGGGACGACTGTCCTATCCTATCAACGCGTCCATACGCAGAATCTTCGTCATCGCCAAATTGCTTCTCCAGGCGTGCGCTCGTAGCTCAGCGGTCGTACGAATAGGTGGCCACGATTGTCATTTTCTTGATTTTCCGTTGTGCCCTCGGCATGTGCGCAAATAGAAATGCTAATAGCCACGAGTGGAAGGAGGTTATGAAGAGCCGTTCCAAGGCGAGCAAAGATCCCAGTTGAGAGGTACTCGTGTGTGATGCGCGTGGTTGATGGTATCGAAGCCTAGCATATTTGGGCTCCTGAGAAGGTGTTCAGGCCATGCGGAATGGGACAGCGTACCATGACCATCGTATTACGTCCGAGCACAATCCTACACCTGCTGCTTGAATACGGCCTCCAATAGCCAGAGAACGTACCCGTGCAGTCAAGAGTGACGATGTCCAATGATGGTGGTTTGGAGGAAAGAAGGGAACACGACCAATCCCCCCCGTTTCACTGGATCCCATGTTGAAGAAGACTTGATTCACCTAAGTAGAATACAGGATGTAGTGAGAAAGCGTGAACAGGAGATGACATGGTGGAACTCACGATGGCAAGGACACCTGCCCAAAGGTAGGGACCATGAGAGTTCATCATGGGCAAACGACGCCTACACACCTGCAATCCTTGGACGTTTGGGATGCAGGTTTGCTCTCAACCTATGATCAGACGCATTGAATTGGGCGTTCTGTTCGCCCTAGAGCGAGAAGAAATCCGGAACAGCGTCTGTGAGGCGTGTCCGATAGCTATTCCGAGTCTCGTTAGGATGTAACGACGTGTACTCTTCACCGAGCCACTCGATGGCTGCAAGGCCAACTTTAGCTCGGCAAGGGGCATGGCGGGACCATGCTCAGATCATTTAAAAGCATTGTAAGACGTGGCTCATATGGGAAAGAAACGACGACGTACAGCAAATAATCATCTCAGAGGGTCGAGGAGCAGTTGACAGACAACAAGCCTAAGCCACGTTGAAAGAACGTCAATCGTAACCATGAAGGCGAGCAGTGCATGAACGAATCGAGGCAGCTTTAACACACAGTGTCAGCCTTGGTAAACAACCGGTATACCACTACTGACCATACACGACATGATACAAGCAAGGCCTTCTTTTCAGACAGACGTTTACCGACGAGATCTGGCCGTAGTAAGGGAAATTATCGGGTGTGGCGTCAATCGTCACAAGTAAGGCGTCCTAAATAGAAGCGTTTCCGGAATCGCGACATCGACGCACCTATCCCGTCCCAAAGTTCGTCCAATATACACCAGGTCATGGCGTTTGATCACCAGAATATCGAGCTCGAAACCACGTCCGCGAGAGGCTACTAGAACACGAAAGCAGCCTTCCAAGATAACACATCCAAACAAACAGACGCGTCCTTCCTTTCGCGTTATCTACAGGGTACTACAAGTATGATACAAAGTTCGAATTGTTCTAATGTACAAGCAATGTGTCTATGCGGATCTGTTGAAATCTAAGATTATGTATATGCAAAATGGTTCGGAAAGAAATAGTCAATGGATGTCGTCGGCAATAGCAATGGTATCATCTAGAGGTAGTGGTTGTGGTTGTGGTTGTGGGGGGCAAGCAATATGTAGGGCGAGTCCATGATGACGATCAATCGTCCCAGCTCCGCGACAGCGAGCCGATATTAAGACTAAGACGCTCAACGGCCTTCTACACAACACCACACCACCAACCAATCAGTCGCCATCCCCAACCAGAAAAACAGAGAGCTCAACGCACCTTAGTCTCCTCCTTCCTCACCCTCGACGCGCCCCCCAACGTTATAAGCTGCGCAGATAGCGCCATACTAGGCGTGCGCCGGGGCGAGCGGGAACGCTCCCTCCGAACATCCGGGATCCGCTGCTCGGGATACGCCTGCGAGATGGACGTGCTATCCACGGGATCGTAATAGTAGTCCGAAGGACCGCTCAGCGCGTTGACATTGACCATCCTCCTATCATCCCAGAATCAGCAAAAACAAGAAAGCGAACGCGTAACGGGGGACACACCCTTCCTTGGCGCGCACTATCGTTCCCAATCGGGCCTGCACGTCGCCATAGTCGAACGGGGTCGGCGAAGGCCTACTTGAAATTGGGTTAGGAAAGAAAAGAAAGGAAGAAGCGGGAAAAAAAACGAACAAAGGCTCTTCCGTGGTCGGGATGAGGCGAGAGTTTTCGTCGATCTCTTCTGCGCTTCGGTTTCTGGAGCCACAGCAGAAGAAAAGGAGCATCGAAAAAAACGGCAGAATGAAGGAAGGAAGGAAAAGGAAAAGCCGTCAATTTGACATTTCCATGTTGGGATCGACATAAATTGCTTAGGTAAGCGTGTTCTAGGCCTTTGATCGCCCTGGTGGCGGCACTTCGCGGAGATCCTTGCTTAGATCGGCACGACCATCAAGCTTGTATTCTCGTATTCTAATCAACTCGTACACACTGCATAAGGAAACAAATCACTCGATTACATGCCATAGAAGACTCAAGTACAACAGGGGAAAACTGCTTTCGTCGTGCCACTTAAATACGGAAAAACTCCTTATCACACTCCCCGACTTCATCCTGAAAGTGCTGGACCTAAACAATGTTATGCCGCAAGAAGGGAAACAGAGAAGAGCGCACATACCCAATGATGCAGAACACCGACAACAAAATCCGACGATGAGAGGATGTCACCACCATAATGCCAGAGGTTACCACACGCGCGAATGGCGGCAAAACAGTGATGGGCACTCAGAAAGTCCTCATCCCATGTGACCGAAATGACGAACCAATCATCCCCGTCGGTCGCCATGCCACGGAGTGTCCGGCTTCTGCATAAACTTGAATAAGCATAGTACGGAGAATGAGCACCAGCACGACCTACTGCGTCTTTTTAGCGTAGTTCACCACCTCGAGGGTTGCTTGCCAGATATTGAGGTCTCCCATGCAGACGACGAGCATGCCGCGCAACTTTTCAGGAGCGATTGCCTCATCCTGGACGACACAATAGGCATCTAAGAGTCCATGTCAGTGACATTTCGTGTGGAGCACTGGTGACTGGCGTACGAGCATTGCCGGATGGATGTAAACGTAGCAAATACAGCTCTAGAGATGCTGGCGTTATGGGTTCAATGTCCGTGGTCGAACTCTCGTGGCCGGGACGTATCACAAGAATATGATTGGGATGAGACTCGGTGAACATCGCGACCACGCGATGTAGATACACTTCCACGAAGCAATGCGCAGATCTCGGCTGAGGGAAAATGAGTGAGGGACACAGACTATTAAGTGGCGCATACTTACCAAAACCATGAAGTTGTTTCTGAGAGTGCCCAGAAGACCTTTGAACCTATCGGCGGACATGACATGTTCATTACCGAGAGCATGTGCCCGTTCCGAGAGAGCGTCCATGTCTTCAGTTCTGACTTCCAGTACGTCCCTGAACTCAACTTCGAGGGCACGTAAGGCGCGCGCAAAAGGGTTGCGAACTATGGACTCTTCACTGCGCTGGCGCGGCTTCCACTGGCAAGTTGTTAGTGGCAGTAGGAGATGGAGCGTCCGAGTGACACACACCACGTAACGCTCCTGGCGATGCAGTTTGCGGGATAAGCGGTCTAGCTGCTTCAGCATGTCTTCATCAGCGACGCCAGGCAAACCGTCTAATTCGTCCCGCAATTCGGAAAGCAATTCAAGAATGGCGTTGTAGTCGACGTAGCGAGACTGTCGTTTCCTTTTGTTTTCAATGTCCGCATCGCGAGTGGTCGTAGAGGATGTGGAGGACATGGAGGCGAGAAGAAAGGGGTGTTGGAGTCGCAGCCGCAAAGAGTTGATCGCGACCGTGTTTATGTTTGTTGGCGAGCTCGTACTGTGTATCATTCAACTGGCGGCTTCTTGCTTTGAGACCGCCCGCGTTTTGTATACTCCTTGCGCGTTGGCTCCTGGCTGGTTCTGAGTACACCAAATCGCGAGTCATAATGAGAAATGTATATAAGTACATTAGAGAGATCTATCGACACGCATTCAGTTCTTCAACGCATAGATAAGCATGTTCTAGGCCTCTTATTGCCCTGGTGGTGCGTAGATCTGCGAGAATCAACTCACGCATGGATAAGAAACAAATCACCGAACTGCGTGTGACGAAAGACTGAAATACAACAGGGGAAACAAACTGATTTCGTTGTGCCACTCAAACCTTGAAATACTCCTTATCACACTCTCCCACTTCGTCACTAAAATGCTGCACCTAAACAATGTCATGTCGCTGGAAGTAAACCGAGAAGAGCAGACATACCCAATGATGCAAAACACCAACAACAAAATCCGCCGATGAGATGAAATGGAGGGAGCGAATGGAGCCACGATAGAGATGGGTGACAGCCAGAAAGTCCTCGTCCCAGGTAACCGAAATCGCCTTCCAAAAGAGGCCGTCAGTCGCCACACCGCGGATTGTCCGGGTTCTACATATCCTGGAATAAGCATAAAGAGACAGACGGCAACGAGCATGAACCTACTGCGTCTTTTTAGCGTAGTTCACCACTTCAAGGGTTGCTTGCTCGATATTGAGGTGGCCCATGCATACGACAAGCATGCCACGCAACTTGTCACGAAAGACTTCCCTGTCCTCGATGACACGATAGGCGTCTAAGGGTCCAAGTCAGTGACACTGATTGCTGGGTAGCACTAATGTGTGGCGTACAGGCATTGGCGGAGGGACATAAACGTAGCACATAGAGCTTTAGCGATGATGGCCTTAAGGGTTCGATGTCTGCGGTTAAACTCTCTTGGCCGGGACGTATCACAAGAGTATGATTGGGATGAGTCTCCGAAAATATCGCGACCACGCGATGTAGATACAGTTCCACGAAGCAGTGCGCCGACCGCGGCTGACAAAAAATGAGTGGTGGACACAGACTATTATGTGGCACGTACTTACCAATGCCATAAAGTTGTTTCTGAGGGTGCCCAGAAGACCTTCGAACGTTTCGGAGGACATAACATGTTCGGTACCGAGAGCACGCGACCGTTGCGAGAGAGCTTCCATGTCTTCAGTTCTGCATTTCAGCACGTCCATCAACTCGATTTCGAGGTCATATAAGACGCGCGCAAAAGGATCGTCCCTTATGGGCTCTTCACTGGACTGGCGCGGCTTCCACTGGGGAGTTGTAAATGGCAGTAGTAGATGAAGCGTCCGAGTGACACACCACGTAACGCTCCTGGCGATGTAGTTGGCGGGATAAGCGGTCTAGCTGCTCCAGCATGTCTTCATCAGCGACGCCAGGCAAACCGTCTAATTGGTCCCGCAATTCGGAAAGCAATTCAAGAATAGAGTTGTAGTCGACGTAGCGAGAACGGGGTCGTTTCCTTTGGGCTTCAGGGCGATCATCGTCAATGGTCGTAGAGGATGTGGAGGAGGACATGACGGTCAGAAGAAAGGGGTGTTGGAGTCGCAGCCGCAAAGGGTTGATCAGATTCCGATTGCTTTGCTGCGTGACCGTGTTTATATTTGTGGGCTGTATCAATCAATCCGCGTTTGAGTACACCAAATCATCGCGAGTCATAACTTCGAGAAATGTATACGTATAAGTATATTAGAGAAATCTATGGACGACACATTCAGTTCTTCAACGCAAACGGATAATCCGTGTATCCTCTCCCAGTATCATCTCCAAACAGATAGAAACTCGACCTATCATACTTATTGAACGGCAAATCTTCCTTCAACCTATCATAAATATCGTCCCTTATGGGCTCTTCACTGGACTGGCGCGGCTTCCACTGGCAAGTTGTCAGTGGCAGTAGTAGATGAAGCGTCCGAGTGACACACCACGTAACGCTCCTGGCGATGCAGTTGGCGGGATAAGCGGTCTAGCTGCTCCAGCATGTCTTCATCAGCGACGCCAGGCAAGCCGTCTAATTGGTCCCGTAATTCAGAAAGCAATTCAAGAATGGCGTTGTAGTCGACGTAGCGAGATCGGGATCGTTTCCTTTGGGCTTCAGTGAGATCATCGTCAGTGGTCGTAGAGAATGTGGAGGACATGGAGGCGGGAAGAAAGGAGGTTGGAGTCGCAGCCGCAAAGAGTTGATCGGGCTGCGTGACCGTGTTATGTGTATCGATCAACTGGCGACTTCTTGCTTTTTTGGACCGCCCACGTTTTGTAGACTCTTTGCGCGTTGGCTCCTGGTTGACTCTGAGTACACCAAATCGCGAGTCATAACTTCGCGAAAGGTGTACACATAAGTGCATTAAAGAAATCTATGGACGGACATTCAGTTCTTCAAAGCAAAAGGATAATCCGTATATCCTCTCCCAGTATCATCCCCAAAGAGATAGAAACTCGACCTATCATACTTATTGAACGGCAAATCTTCCTTCAACCTATCATAAATATCGGGCTACAACCAAAATCATCAGCACTCACAACAACATACAACCCTAAAACCTATGGCAATAAACTCACATTAGCCAAAAAATGCCTCCCAAACGCAACGAGGTAATTATCCTTCTCATCCGCCAGCGCTTCCGCACTCCCCTTCCCGAACCCCCCAGCGGAGATGAACGTCTTCGGCGACCATATCGCCCTCAAAAACTCAATCTCCTCATGCCCCTCCGCCTCCCTCGTCACATTCCCATTCACACGGGGCTCCACAGCGTGGAGGTACGCCAGATCCGGGTGCCGTTCCTTCAGCTGCGACGCGAGGTACGAGAACGTCGGCACGGGGTCTTTCATCCGCATGTCTAGACAGCGTCGGATTCATGAAGCCAATTAAAGGAGAGGAAAAGCCAACTTAGACTTACCTTGGAACTGGCTCCACGGGCTGACGCGGAGTCCAGTGCGCTCTGCGCCGACGGCTCTGACGACGGCTTCCGCGACTTCTAACGGGAAGCGCACCCTATTCTCTACGCTTCCGCCATAGGCATCCGTCCGGGCGTTCGAGACATCCTGTATGAACTGGTCCAGCAGATATCCGTTCGCCGCGTGGATCTCTACGCCTGCCCCAACCGTAGTAAGCCATGGAGATACTTATCGGATAGCATTGGGTACTTACCGTCAAACCCCGCTTTGTGTACAGCATTCCTCGCAGCTTGTGCGTACAACTCGACGTACTCGTGGATCTCATCAGCAGTTAGAGGACGCGGATCCTCATCGACACCTGACATCCGAATATTGGACGCTGAAACATAAGGCAGACTCGGATCCTCCCCTCTCAGCGTATCTGGCTCCGCTGCCCTTCCGAGCGCCCACAGCTGCAAGAATATAAAGCTCCCTTTCGCATGCACCGCATCCGTCACCTACAATAGACCCCGTCAACCGTAGATCCCATTCAAAAAGGACGTGCAACATACCTCCTTCCAAGCATCAACCTGCACCTGATTCCATATCCCCGGAGCATTCTTGAACCCGCCCGCCTTTTGCGCAATGAACGTCGCCTCCGTAATGAGCAGTGTCCCGGGAGTACGAGCGCGCTGGGCATAATACTCCTTCACGCTCGGGAGGGGGACATGTGCGTCGGACGCGCGGTGCCGCGTGAGAGGCGCGAGGACGATCCGGTGGTGGAGGTGTAGTGGACCTACAGTGATAGGCGCGTAGAGTTTCGAAGAAGATGGCATCGTGAATGATGAATCCGTCTTGAATACGAGGGTGGTTCTTATTAAAAGTGGATCCCCAGGACATATACTCGCGTCTTCTGCGGCAGCGCTTTTAAATGGTCTACGGTTTGTCGCTTCTAAGAAGTATCGAGTTGAGGAAGGTGCGATGACTACCACTAGTGATCCGCGGTCGGCCGTTTAGTGGACGCAGACATGCTGACTAGATAGACAACTCCAAGTAGAACGGGCACGACAAGGCGAATGGTGAGAAAACCTGGAGACAACTAAGGGAAAGTAACGGCATCAGCACGCGTGACGAATCGGAAATGGGTTGCGGTCCCAAGATTGTGCTTACGCCCGCCTTGGTCACTGACTCGATAGTCGTTCACGTCGAGAAAGATAAAGGGCTCGGTAATTCCTGCAAAGACTTGAATATACAATTGGAAGAACTTTGAGTTGAGGAAAGTTAAACATACCTTTCCACATAAGTATCCAGTGTTCTGCAAGTGTTCTTGCAAATACTCAGATTCTCATCAGGTTATCTGAAAGTTCAAAGTACAAGTTCAAATCAAAGGAAATCCTTAAAGCAGAGGAAGAATTTACCATACTGGCAGGACCAGGCTCAGAAGAACTTGATTCTGAGACTACTTATTTAAGTACCCCCCCCCTTCCTTACTGCCCGGGCTTCCACAGGCATTAACCAGAGCTGGATTAAAGCACATTCTAAATATCATAGCAAAGAGAATAAATAAGTACACTTCTTATAACCAAAGTCTTCAAACACAACCATCATACCCATTAATTCATTCACACCCCACCCTCGGCCTAAACACAACCTCCAACGCCGGCCGCGTCGTAACATACCAATCCTTAACACCCCCTCCCACCTCCCCCACTCAAACCCCTCCCGAAACACCACATCAAACTTGCGCATCAGCACCCCCGTCAGCGTGAACATCTCCTGCAGCGCCAGCTGCTTCGCGACGCAGTTCGACGGCCCATACGAAAAGGGTATGAACGCTTCAATGTTCAGGGTGCCAGTCTTGATCTTGGGCGCGAGCCACCGCTCGGGCATGAACCGGTCCGGGCTGGGCGAGAAGTGTCCTGCGTGTCGGTGGATCGCGTACGGCGGGACGTAGACGTACGTGCCTTCGGGGACGAAACTACAGACACGTTAGGCGGATGTTCATGCAAGATGAGAAAGAAGGAAGACACTTACTACCCACCCAACGTCCTCCCTCCAGATCCCTCCGGCACAATACGCGGCCCATTACTAGGGACGGGCGGAAACAGCCTGAGAGTCTCGTTTCTACACGATCTCATCAGACCGCGTCAGACGGACGCAAAACAAACATACATGCACGCAGCCATATACGGCAACGTCGCCGCAGACGCCTTCACCGCACACTCCGTCGTCGAGAGCACCTCGTCCACCTCGCGCTGGAGCCGCTCATAGCACGGGCGGTCCCTCAGCAGGCAATAGAACAGCGCGCACATCACCGCCGACGTCGTATCAGAGCCAGCGATAACCGCGAGCATCCCGTCAGCCGCGACCTCTTTGACCGAGGGCTTGCTGCCTTCCAATCCAGCTTCGTCGAGCTGAGCGCGAACGATAAGTTCGTATTCAGATGGAGGGAAAAGATTCTTACGAGGTGGTACCAAATGTCCTTCTTCTCCGCGCCCTTCTGCATGCGCCCAATAGCCCTCTGCGCGCCGTACTGCGCCATCCGGATGTTGTACTTTGACAGGAAAGGGATCTTGAAGTACGTCTGGTACGCCCACGGAAGCTGCGATATCGTAACCATCGAGCTGTCAATTTCGACATGAATATGACGTGCCACAGAAAAATGACGAAGCCACTGACAGAGACCAGTGCTCGATTAGCTCCCAGAACCCCTCACTATCTTTCCCTTCTGATTGCATCATCTCGATTCCGCCGCCAAACCTAGGAAGGGGGCGATATTAAACGTTAATCCAATACATGCTAAGGAAACCAGCAACGTACGCCATATCGCCCATAAAATCAAACCTAGAGGTTACAATGAGCCTTTAATACAAACGAGCCAAAAAAATGCGCCTTACGTGAAATAGTTCATCCACGAAGCGAAACACGCAGGCCCGGAAAGCGCGTTCAACTTTTCCACCAGCTGATTCGTACGGACCAAGAGAATATCCTGATAAGTCTTCAGCGACTCGGACGTCATCGCCCGTGCCCATCTCCGTCGCCTAGTCGCATGCTCATGCCCATTCGTCAACAGGAGACTCCCAGATCCACCCTTGGCGATACGCGCCGTATAAACTATACCAACAACCTCATAAGCTCCCGCGGGCTCATCGATCATCAAAGTACCAAGCAAGACTCACAAGGCGACTTGGGCAGGCCACTCGACCCGAGGACATCCTTAATCGACGCAACATCGATGACTGAGATTTCATTCGGGCCTGTTGCGGTAAATGAGATCAGAGATGAAGTGGGTCGAGTCTAAACAGCCATATGACCGACCTATCCTAACAATAGGACCGTACTCGTCATGGAGGTTCTTGAGCCGGATGTGCTGCTGGCCGGTATAAGCTACATACATGCTGTAGAGCTTCGTGAGCCTGCTAAGCTTCGGTCCCGGTATTTTGGCCAAGGGGTGGAGGGGAGACAGCCTGTACGCGCAGATAGAGAGACCCAGCGTGGATAAAAAGACGAGATAAACCATGAAAAATAGCAGCGGAGATCGCTCGATTGCGAAGAGATATGTCAGTATCGCTGGCTGAGCCACCAGTGCGAGGAGCGCGAGTAACGGGCTCGACGGTTCATGGTTGCGACACCAGACATGATTAGCCTGACGGTGCCGATTAGCAAGAGCGTAGGCAAGAATGTGGGAGAACATACAATAGCCAATGTAGCCGAAAGCGCGAAGACATTGAGACATGACATCTTGTGGGGAAACGCAGAGCTGATGAGGGCATATTTAAGCAGAACTAGAGGCCATGTGGTGAAATGAAGTTCGGGGATGGAAATGAAGAACCCCGATGAACTTGAGAGGAAATGGGATCCGCTGGACTGAACCAGACTTGAAGCAGCCGATATGAGCGACATGCAGCCGATTCAAACTCCGTCTGCGCAAGATAAGTAAGAGGATACGAGATGTGGCCAAGGCCAAGTGGAGGTAAGAACCGGAAAGAGGAACGAGACGCGGGGAAAGGGGGAAACCTTCAACGTCACTGGTGAGGGTAGACGGTCGTGAGCGCGGAAGTTATACCGTTTCAAGGACAGCCTAGAGCCATTCTGGTCATGCACTTTTAGACGCGGCGAAGACTGGCATTAAAGAGAATTGTTTCCACTTTGAGTACACGTTGTTCGGTGACTTGGGATAATTGTATGTGCATCAAATACTATCCTTTCCGGAAGACGACCCGCACCCCAACGGGCGCAGACAAGAATGGAAATAGACCTGCAGTGGTGGGTGGCCCCGCGTCAGCTGGTGTGCGTTCCGCGCAAAATATGACATACCGTCGCGGCCGTCTCTGCATTAAACGGGCACCATGTATTCTCCCCACGTCCTCACTGCCAATATCCCGCCAATAAACACCGACACGCCCGTCACGATGCTGATATTTCCGGGTAACTTTTCCGGTGCAAACAACTCTTCGCGCAACCATCGCGAAAACGCGGACTCGTCGGGGTCGTGGGCGGGGCGGCGCTGCACCTGGTTTTTGTTGATGTACGCAGGGCCTGCATTGGGTGGTGCTGAACGACGGGCCATCTTTTGCTTTGCGCGTGTTGGTGGTTTGCTTGTAAAAACGTCACTCCACTTACGGCCCGATCAAGCATGCCCCTGCGGAGTTTCAATTGCGCCGAGATGTTTTTGGAAAACAGACGACGACGAACTCGGTCTGACCTTCGGCGAGAAGCGAGGCTAGCAGAGCACAAGATTTCTTTGGAAAACATACATAGCACGCTGTCCGGTCATGCCTCGGGCACTTTGGAAAAAACAACACGCCACAATTGACTCTGCCTCGGCCATGGCAAAGTTTATGAGAAGCCCGAGTGGTTCATTGTCGCGCGAGGTGCGGCGAGCTTGACTACTTACCCACAAGCCACGCCACTTGACCATCCTTCGGGTACCGTTCATGAGAACCCCGAGCAACCATATGGAGAAATCTCCTCTACGCCACACGCAATTAGCACTCAGGCGGACACGGAGACGGATTCTATAGGTTGTTTCCTCCTTTTCAGTGGGAAATACCGTTACATGAACAACGGATGCGGAAACAATGATGATTGGTTGATAACCACTCTGCTTTCCTTTCATGACAAGGACCGGGTAAGCACCGTCAGACCAGGATTTTGAGACTGCGCCACAATGCTGCGATGATGAACAAACCGTAATAATCGTTCAAACGATCCTTCGTCACCGAACGCCACATCAAAGTAGCTGAGGAAGCGGCGGCAATCAATGGCATAATCATCCATTGGGACCCACCTGACTCCAAGCTACCAGGATACGATAGACAGGACCTGGAAAAACTAAGGATATCATTCAATACGCGCGGCCGCACTGAGTAGCGTCCTGATCAGAAACGCGGGAGCAAATATACAGCTATGTGTATTCGACGCGTCTGGTCCCGAGCCGTATATCAGCGTCTCGAGATCAATTAGAGATGAGAGAGGAAGTAGCTCCAACTGCCGACGGCTCCAAGTGCATTCACATTGTGCTGTAAGAAATTTGAATGTGCGCAACAGAGGTCAAATTGACGTCGTAATAGAGATAGCTACACATCGAAAGTCAGACGTGTATTTTTGACGCGTCCAGTCCCGAGGTATCTATCAACGGCTATCTGAACTAGCCAAGCACTATCAGTAAGGGCCACCCTCTCCACATGAGGATGAATCTCCTAGGGCGATGGGGAACTCGAACAAGTAGTAGCCAGTTTGCTTGTAGAGACCGTGACGAGATGGCGGTGGGAGGCTATCCGGTGTGCGTCTGAGGATCTCCCCATCTTCAAAGGGATTGACAAGCTGTGAGTCCAATCGAATGTATCATAGCGTGATGGACGCGGATAACGTCTCCGGAGAAGAACAAAGCAGCTGGTTGAGCTCTCCAGCACGCGACGAGGAGCGCGCGCGGAGAAGTAGAGGCGGAAGATGATGTCGACCGATATGAGTCCAGGTGGGATGGACGAGGGCCCATGACAAAAGGGTGGCTTTGTCGTCGACTAGATGGGAGATGATGAGGTCGAGGAGCTCTTGGGGTACACGCTCAAATGAGCCGGTCGTCGTACACAGTCGGGGCTGTGGCTGGGTCCGTGTCGTGAACATGTTGCTAATAGTTTCAAAGATCATGATGATTGCAGACAGAGCAGTTGGGGGCTGTGCACCTCTTGAGAAAGGATCGGCATCTGCCGGTATCCTGTTCTCAATCCTCAACCATCATGATTGAAAAGCCCAAGCCGCCAATTCGCCCCGACGTGTCTTGTTTTGCGATCGCAAATCATCCGTGAGTCAACGCTCTCAACCTACGCCGTTCACTGCGTCGACCTACCTTATCTTTGGACAGATTCTTGCTTGTTCACCACCAATATTTTATCGGAAGGTGGAGACTCTCGGTGGCGAGGGCTTGATGCTCCGCAAGCCTGGCTCGCGATACGAATGACGTCGATCTGCAACTCTGCTTCAAGGTTCGCGTCTTGTCTACTACCTAATCATTTCTCACCGCGATCATAGACATTCTACGATGCCGAGGCCTTCGTGACTGGACATACGGGCGCAACGACGGCGTCTGCGGGGCGCTTAAATGCAAGATGGAAAGATGTTCAAGGTCTGCTCGGGGTTGGGCGACAAGCAGCGCAAGGACCCGCCCAAGGTTTGCTAACCCCTTTTTATACTACTGGACAACACCTTTACCTGGAAATTTTTGTAGAGCGTACGATACCAGGCAGATACCTTAGATACTCGCGTCGCTTGGGTTGTGTAGAACTGATAATCTTTGTCTAGTAACTGCTTCTCAACTTCTGGTTGATGCGAATATGAAATGTTGTAGTTTTCAACGGTGACCACTCTACATCTGTACAGATGACTTACTAGCCTCACTTCTCTACTTCTTTGCCTTTGCCTTTAGCATCCTTCTTCTTGCTTTGCTTCACACCTTGGGCTTTATCTTTCCTCTGCTTTTCTGAAAGCTTCTTCGACTTCTTGCCTTGGTTCTTCGAAGATGCGCCCTCCTCAAGAGATGCTGCATCATCCCGTCCACTGGTAGCTGTATCCTCCGAGTCAACAGTCATGTTTGTATCCGAGTCTGTGGATGGTGTGGCAGGTTGAATGGCGGCGGTGTGCATTTCGTCGGGAAGTGCCAGGCCTACGCGCATGTAGTAGTTTCTTACGCGGCTCTGGATCTGCTCTCTGTTTTCGTGGACGCGGTGAGCTCTCTAGGTAACGACAACGAGAGAGCACGTACTCTTTGTCCATGATTATATGGAGACCGCGCATCCACCTATGAACGGTTAGTGTGAGGAAGAAGGGTTATGGGGGTGAGAGGGAGGGACGTACACGTCGCTGTCTTCGTAGTATGACATGTTGGCGAATCAAAGGGGAGTGGGGAGTGTGGGTGATGTAGACGACTCGGAGATGCGTGTCCCCCTGGGTTTTATATGGCCATGGTCGAGGATAATGTTGTGGCATGTGTACAAGACTATGGCATTGTCGTTTGTTCTACAATGCATATGGCGGCCCGGGCACGGTGACAATGGAAATAACAGAGGGTGGACAATGAAACAGCCACTGACAAATGGTTTGGCTTCAAGTCTCAGCGCCTTTTTGGGAGGACAATCAACTGTGGAATCGGCGTTTGACCTATTTGGCTGCTTCCTGAGTTTTTCGTCCACAGAATGCATTTGGAGAAGACGATTATTACCAGGGGAGAGTGGTACGCCTGTGAGACTTCGTGTCCGTCTGGTTGACAGGTCTGGTGTACCGTGTTTGAAGACTACACGTTGTTGATGTGGCGTCGCAGAATTGTCCGAGTCGGTCCATCACTTGGTTACAGTCTCCGAGTGTTTGTACTTTTACTGATCATGATTGTACCAATTACTCCAGCGAGTTAACCTGATGGCATTGACAGTGGCGTATAATACTGTAGTGTTTCGACCGGATATTCTCATATCGGGTCACAGCGGCCGACGAACCGAACCTATATATATCGCATATCGCGTCACGGAGCCTCCGAGCCAGGCACGGCCTTCCAAAAATGGAAATTTTCGGTTCCGCCTGCGGCGGGACCATCCAAATCAGGTAATTCCCGCATCCGTGCCTGGTTATGAACCTATTCGCTGTAGGTTCGCGGCATATCGCGTCACATGCCACGAACCTATGGTCGAAACACTACAGTAGTAGGTCGTCTAGGAGTACTGTACCGTTTCGACCGTAAGTTCGCGGCATGTGACGCGTTATGCTGCGAACTTACAGGAACTAAGTTCGCGCCCAGGCGCGGAGCCCCGAATTGCCTTATTCGGCCATCCCGCCTAGTGCGTCGATGACTTGACTTCGGATGGCGGCGCGCCGGCGCCAAGCCGAATTGAGGCCGAGTCAGGTCATCAAACGGCTCCAGAAATGGAAATGGCTCGAAGTGACTGGCTAGCCGCTTGGGTCATGACTTGGAGGGTAATTTCCAGCTTAATTATAGAACACAGTAGCCAATGATTTATGAGTTTTTCGTCTCCGAGTGGCCGCTGTAGTGTCTAATACACATATTAGTTGGTCATTTTTCAGTTGCTTAAGGGGGTGGGAAAACGAGAATTGAACTGGCACATGCACCGTGTTGCCGCCGGCAACCCCCGCGTTGATCGCGAACCCGGTGAGTGATATCCTCAGTGCTCAACACTGGCCTCGCATATATGATATAGCAGGAGAGGAGGTAGAAGAGCATCATAAGTATGTGTAGGCCTCAAAGTACAATGTTGCTATGGTCTACGGTATATATTGAGGCCCAAGTCATTTGAAGTGGCGGCTGAGCCAAGCCGACTTCCTAATTGGGCGAGTCACGTCATTTTCTAGCCGAAGTCAATCAAAGTCAAGCCGAGCTACGCCGAGTCAAGCCTTCGACGCACTAATCCCGCCGTAGGCGGGAGCGAAATTTTTGCCATTTTGGGCGATCTGTCCCTGGATTTAAGGTGCGTGATGCGTTATCATTTAAGCTAAGTTCAGTTCTAGGCCCCGCATGACGCGTTATGCGAACATGCGGTCGAAACAGTACAGTATACTGAAAGTCCGAATCTCACGACAACAATGGAACAAGGTATGACGAAAACAATCAGCCCGAACACAGTTAGGAACAGTAGAGTCCTTGAACGACACGAAGCCACAGGAGCAGTCAGAAGTGGAAGGTCCGGACACAGTCGATGATAAAGTCTCTGTCGCTTTCCGTTTGACTAGTAGATGAAGAGGTCCTGATATAGGTGATGTCGAAGAACACATCGTCGTACTTCTCGCTGCCAGTTTCTTCCCCTAGTACCGAGTCTGCGAACGAATCTCAGAAGGAAGGAGACGACTTACGAATTCACCAGTACAGGAGGCACTGAACAAAGAAAGTCCACGGCCCTAAGAAGTATTATGGAGGACTAATGACGGCCGGACGATTAGATATGAACCAGTTACCACAAAGATTAGCTTCTGGGATTTAAAGATCGCCTCGAAGTTACAGCCTGTCGCGGGGTACGAAGCGGAAGGGAGCCCAGTCAGCCGTGTCCATGGTGGACGTCGATGCGGCGCTAGATTTGTCCGCGGTGTTTATATCCCAAGCCGGTACGAGGGAGCTCTGAACAGACCATGAGATGGAAGATGGCGCCCTAGGTTCGTATTCAACAGCGCACAACGCACGTGATGGCGCATCCCCGGGCACAACACATGCAAATAACATGACTTCGAAGCTCTTTGTTAGCTTTCACGTACCACGTCGTCTTTGACACTCAACTTCCTTTCAGTTGCCTCTCGAAGCGTGGGCGAGATCGATTTTCTCCTCCCAAAT
Organism: Hymenopellis raphanipes; assembly: GCA_036872995.1. Taxonomy (NCBI): domain Eukaryota; kingdom Fungi; phylum Basidiomycota; class Agaricomycetes; order Agaricales; family Physalacriaceae; genus Hymenopellis; species Hymenopellis raphanipes. Next base: position 404,055 of record JAYMDG010000029.1, read on the forward strand.
ATGTTCGTTGATTTGCGCTATATAATTACCTTGTTTTGACTGACCTTTCTTAGGACCGACGCGTCGTTGTCTACATCGGACACCCATTCCCAGCCCCAGCGCACCCATATCAACAGCCTTCCTAACGAAACCCTCATCAAGATATTTACTGAGGCATGTCGCTCCGTGTATTCCCTCACAGACAGAACCCAAGGCGGGCGATATCGCCTGGCGATTGTGTGCAGTCGCTGGAGAGAAATTATGCTAGGAACGCCAGAAATTTGGAGTTCCCTTTATCTCAGCCTTCCGTTTAAGAAGAAGCCAGACCACTGGAATGTGAAGCTATCAGAGGCTTTGACACGTTCGAATAACATTGGCCTCTCAATCAACGTTGATTTCAAGGCGCCATCTGGCGATACCGCCAATGCACCAGAGAGCGACATGATTCGATCCCTGCACATTCTTCTCGCCACTTCTCATCGCTGGGAGTCACTACACCTCGACATTACTCCACTTTCCGCCGAGAACATCATCACTTACTTCGCGCCCCTTGAGCACAACGTCCCGCTTCTCCGTGATCTCACCATCATATCCTCCGAGTCGTCACTAGTAAACTCCAGCTCCACGTGTGATGCGTTCAGCGACGCCCCCTCTCTACAAAATCTTTCCCTGACGCGCGCTTCCTACGCCTTCTTCCGCGTCCCGTGGAAACACCTAATCAAACTCAATATCTCTGTGGAGGATTATTCGCACATTGGTCGAAACCTCCTCTGCTTCATCGACGGGTCTTTATTACAGGACGTATCACTTGTGTTTGAGAGAGATTACCGAGGAGATTCCATCCACGTTCCAGCGTACCCCGATGTCGTCGTAACGCTTCCGAAAGTGCGCAAGCTGCACATGACATCGCACATTCCCGTTGGATCCATGAGGATGCCGGCGTTGGAGGAGCTGTTGATCCATCTGGACGGCACGGAGAAGACGGGCGTCTTTGATTACATCTGGGGGTTCCTTCGCGACTCGCAGTGCAGCCTCAGGTCGCTCTCCATCGCGGAGTGGCTTATCAAGCGCAGCGAGGACGTTGCGTCGGTGCTCCAGTATCTCGCCCAGGAATGCGGCGCGTTGGAGACGCTCTGTATCCGGTTCTTGGGTGACGACGACGACGGGCTGGGCGACTGTCTCGGGTTTCTTACGGAAAAGTCGTTCGGGATGGAGCGGCTTAAGAGCGTGACGTTTATCGTCAACCGGTGGTACACCTTTCGCCGGCCCCGTTATGGGCCGCAGGAGAATATGCCGCCGATACTGTCAGCGTGGGATGTTCGTGGTCTTTTGCTGACGCTGAAGGCGCCGCATAGGGTGAAGGTGTTGACTAGTTTGAGGGTGCATATTTGGCTTGAGATGCCCTATCCGGAACGGCAGAGGCTCATGGCGAAGGACGACCGCGATATGCTGGTGAACTTGTCTCCGCGATATCGGAAACGTATAGATATTACGGTAGAGGGGAGGTGAGTCGACTTTTTCTTTCAGTTTCTGGGGTATTGTAAATTTGATGCACGTTTTAGATCGATGCTTGATTGAAAGAAATCCTCTGTTCACTATGTATACTTTTGTTCTCTAACTTGAATTTGTTACACTACTGCATTTAATGAAGTTGCCTATGTCAAGACGTACACTGCTTCCAACCCGACCTCTTCATCGACTGCGAAGACGAGGACAGCGACTTCATCGTCGACTGCTTCCGGGTCTTCCTCTTCTGATCCAAACGCCCCTGCTCCTCCGGCTTCGTCTACCCTACTATTCCTCACTCCGTTCGCGCTGATTGTTTTCGTCACGGCGTGATACGACACCATGTTCCTAGTGTATGTATTCTACTTTTCTACGCCACTGTCAATGCACCGCCGAGAAGTCCCGTAAATGCCCCCAACGCACACCAGGTTAACTCGCCGGCATAATTGGTACGATGAGGTAAACTACAAACACTCGGAGACTTTAACCAAGTGATGGATCGACATTCTGTGACGCCACATTAGCAACGTGTCAGTCTTCAAACACCAGGCAGCCACGTTGAAGTCTCAGAGTCGAGCCACTGTCGCCTGGTGATAATCGTCCAACCGGACACCGTACTTCTCCTTGTTCCAGTAATGCCGCCGGTGACGAAAAATTAGGAAGCAGCCACATTGGTCAAACCCCGATTTCGCAGCTGATAATTGTACTCCCAAAAAGGCGTGGAGATTTGAAGCCAAGACCATGTGTTAGTTGCTGTTTCATTGTTCACCGTCGTGGCAATGTATGTCCCTACCACACCCTCGTCGCCTATACACTGACTGTGTTCACTAGCAGAATGCGCGGTCAAAATATAATGAAGGACGAGGCGTACGTGCTATCGTGGTTTATACCTAGAGCATCTTCTCACCGCGTCCACAAACAGAGCCCAGATACGCAGCCGCCCAAGGAATTACCAGATGCGAGTAGCCATGGCGGTTGCGGAAGAAATGCGCATTGCCTCCGCTTCTTCATCGTCGACGTCAACCGGTCTTGCCCCATTTACTGATACAAACATGAATGTTGACGGCACGACTACTGAACGAGATGCAGCGCCTCTTGAAGAGGGCGTAGCATCTGCCTCCCCATCGAAAAGCCGAGACAAGAAGTCGAAGCAGCTTTCGGAAAAGAAGGGGAAAGATAAAGCTGAAGGTGTAAAGCGAAGCCAGAGGAAGGATGCTAAAGCCAAGAAAGTCAAAAGCAAGTAGAGAAATAGTACTTGTTATTCATTTCTGGGAGAATACATGTTCGGTTTAATGTCTGCCGTGAACCAAAGTGTGAGGACAACGTGAAATTCGACTACCACTCGTCAAGTAAAGATCGTCCATCGACACCTCGTACATCCAAGGCCAGCCCGCTCTGTGCGAGCTCCTTGAATACTGTAGCCGCATCGCTACGGACATCCTTCAGAGGCTGCATTGAAACAGATTTTAACACGCCTCTACGCCACAACGACGAAATCGTGCGCACAACACCGCCGGTCTCGAAAGTCTGCCACACATCGAGGTATTCGCTCGAAGAGAATGTAAAACTCTCAATCGGACGATCTTCCAAAATACCTGAAGCCCTACGGAACACCTCCTCAAGATCCGCATGATTCCTGAGGTGCACCGTGAGGTTTTCCAGCGATGTAGCGTATTTGAGGAATGTCGCCAACGCAATGGATTCGCGTTCACGGAAGTCGTATACAAACAGATTGAGCGTGTGAAGCGACTGACCAACGCCAAATGGAAACCGATCGTCACAAAGTGAGGAGAAGGAATGCGTATCGAGGGTGAGCTCAGTCAGATTGGGAAGACTGACGCTACAGAGAAGGGTCGGTATCGTAACGGATAGGTAGGGCCGAAAGGAGTCTTGCAGCCTCAATTTGCGAACCTCTACGCGTATGGGAGGCATTCGGATCGGCCGTATCGGCGAAAGCTCTACCATCAACAGAAGGCTTGCGGAGTCCAATGTCGTCCCCAGGCGGAGAACTTGGAGCGCCCCTACGATACTAACGCTCTCTTCGTGAACAAAATGCCGTACACGGGATGATAGAACGGGGAGGGTAGTCGGTAACACCGCAATTTCATTGTGAAGTGTCAGCTTATCCAACTACGCCACCTCATCGAATGCGTCAATGAGAGGCATGGGATAACGCCTACTGTGTATATCTATCGCCAATATCTTCAAGCCCGCCAAGGCGTGCTTCATCTCAGCCAGGACGAGAAAGTCGTCTACGTTTAGCGATAGGCAAGCATATCTCCAGCGAGAACATGTTTGAAGGATCAACGACATGTAGTGTGGGGATAGTGGGAGCAGGCTGTGAAGCGAGATCGATAATGGAAAAATTCGGACACGCTTCATGAGCTCCATGAGTAGAGGAACACGTTTTATCGATTGCACGGGACGAAAGTCGAAGGAAATGACAATATTTGTCCAGCAGGGGGGATAGTTATGGACAGCGAGGTGCCACTGGCGGCATACATGGGAGAAAGTCCACGAGGGATGTCGCATGGACAAAGAATCGACAACCTCGGGAGATTGGAGATCCTCCAGTGGCACTTCGGGGTCTCCCACGGCAAGCTCGCAAATGCGGTCGATGATTTCGTGAGGTATCATCCGTATGGGGTGAAGGACGGTGTCCAATGCTGCGAGTCCTTTGGCAACTTGCACAGTGTCTGCGATCTTTAAGGCAGGCTGCGGGGTCAGAGATTCTATGTTTTCTGTCAAAGATGCATGGTGGGCGCGCGCTGACTCCCGGACCGCTGCCAGATGACGGCGCATATCATCGGTTGGCGCATTATTGGAGTTTAGAAGGGTTTGAATGGCAGACGACTCAACCAGAGCCGCGAGTGCGCTAGTGAATAGCACGGGTCGGGTACGGGTGCTCGTAAGCACTCCCGCCCCGAACCCGATGCGACACCCGTACCCGAGCATCGGGTACGGGTCACCCGTTATTTTCCCCGCGGGTCTTGTACGGGGTACGGGGATCCCGATACCCGTTGGCAGGCTGGTGTTTTCAGCGCGGCGCGGAACGCTCAACAGAGCGCACCGCATACCAGCGATGAAATAGCGGTGCATAGGGGAGGTGGAGAGAGGTGAAGGGAGGTAGACTGGCACAAGGTCACCTCGCGTCCAGTGTCAAGGTCGTCGGCGGCGTCGTGTACGTGTCCCTGTTAGTGTGATATATGGTAGAAATGAAATAACACACACCCATTGATGCTGCACGCGTCCGCGACGCCGTGCAGTCGAAGATCCAAATCATCGGCTTGGCGGGAGTGCGACTACAGTAGCGCCATCGCTCGTCAACGTTGGTTAGTCGTCCCGCGAACAGCAGCGGCCGGCGCTGGACTATATCCGGAAGAAAAGCGTTGTCTTGTAGCGATGCCGCCTCTGCAAGGGCTTACGCGGTCCAAATGGTGCTTTGAGTAGTGCCGTCGCGCTGACGAGCACCAGAATGCACCCCGGAACGTATCCGAGGGCGCAGCGGCCGGGCGTGGAGTCAAACCACAGAAAAAGCGAAGAAGGACAAAGAAATTAAGTTATACAAGCCCCAGAAGAAGTTCTGGGGCCGACGAGCGCGACAGTGAGGTCGTGCTGTGGTGGTGAGAGCCAAGGAGATGTGATCTGAGCCATCCGATCGTTATCCGGCATTTGCCGGAACGGTCGGGCAGCTCGGCGAATCGAGAAATTACTCGCAAACGTCGTTTCTGGGCGACGTTTGGGCCACTTGGGCTCAAAAAAATCCGAAAAATTGCAAAATAATTGTCTACAATATTGTGCACGGGTTAGCACGGGTTGTCGGGTACCCGACGGGTACTGGGACCCACACCCGACCCCGACCCGAGACACACCCGAACCCGGACCCGGACCGGGTGACCCGTACCCGTGCTACTCACTAGAGTGCGCCAATGAGACTTCCGGCCTGTGTGTCCATGGGGCTTTAGGACTGTCCTGGAGGGGATTAGTGGCTTCAATACGGATAACGAGTGCTTACGATTATTATAGATGGCAATCAAGTTGCAATCAAGCGTCCATCAATTGAGGTCACGGTAATCCTATCTCCATTTGGCATGTTCAACATTACGGCACCGCTCGAGGCTCCTTGTCACTCTCTGCTTAATTCTTGCTGTTGCCCAACCATGTACACTTCCAGTACCGAGCTACTCGCCATAACCTCGCGCTCTGCTCGAAGCCAGGACTTGAACGCCCACTTGAATCTTGAGGGCCTCAAAACTGCCGTTTCTAGAGCGACGGGTTTTCGCTGCACCGGCTTAAAAATAAAGGCAGAAGGTTAACCAAACGCTTCTGTTTCGTGTTCTACTGCTCAGTCTGGTATAGGCGGATTTCATCGAGTGAGTACGTCGCTCTTGAATGAAACGCCCGAAGTTGACGACTCCTTGGACGGCTCTCAGGTTTATTTTGCGCAGTTCCAGGGAAGAGCGGAATATGTAGCTCGCATTGCATTTGACAGATCCGAGTATCGCGACATGAACAAGATGGAATCTGAGGTAGTTCTCTTCGAATCAATTAATCAGACTGTTTCCCTCATCGTCATTCAGGTCGCCACAATCGCTTGGTTAGCTCAAAACACGAACATCCCAATTCCGACTATTTTATACCACGACCCGACGGCCCAAAACGAGGCCTGTGCACCCTTCATGATCATGGAAAAGGTTGCGTAATTCGCTTGATTGTCACTGTCATTCCTGATTCCTACACGATATGACGCTGGACAAGAGATGGCAAACGATGTCTCTCGCCGAGAAGCATGTAGTCGTCAAATCGTATGCCAGTATCGTTGTTTCCCTTGCCCAGACATGCTTCGACAGAATCGGGAGCATATACCCTTCGTCCAGCGCTGGTTCCGGAGTGATTATCGGACCAATGCTCCCTCCCACCGTCGCTTGGTTTTTCACGCCAGATATCTCTCTTGATTCAGGTCCATGGCATACGGAGCGCGAGTACTTCTTGGCTTGCATCGCTCGAGAACGCGCATGGGCCATCGCTCACCAGTTCGAACTGGACGAGAAATGGCGCGCCGAAAATATTGCAGTCCTCGGATGGCAATCCGTTCTTTCCGGTTATCTCGCAGTCTACGACCGACTCACGGAGGTTGTCTCTCATCTCCCTGGACTCGACCCGCATCTTCCCGACTCCTTCGGACCGTTTGCCCTCGTATACCCTGATCCAAACAGTCGAAACATCATGATATCTGCAAACGATCCGTCTCAGCTGACATTATTGGACTGGGAGTTCAGCCATACCGCCCCGCTGTGGGCTTTGACCACTGTCCCCGAATTTATATCTGAAGGTGAAGATGTCGTAGATCCATCTTGCCCAGAACTTCGCCAGGTTTTTAAGGCTGAGTGCGAATTGCAGTTTCCTGACCCCGCGTTTTGGAGGCTCCAGCGAGACAGAGCTGGTCTGATGGTTGCTCTAGAGAAAGCGTGTCAGTCGGTTTGTGTTTTAATCAGTCCGGCGATGATAGTCTACCTTCTGGACCAAGTGCTCATGAAGTGCAAGGATCTTAGGGTGCCGTAGACAGCTTCAGTTGCCAGCTTGAAACACTTGCCACAGTACTGCAGGTCGTCGGACGGAGCCGGTGCACCCTCAAACTTAAAATACTGCATTTCATTTCACGGTAGTCTAACATTCAAGTCAAAGAACGAACAAGGATACACAAAGGATACAGGTCAAACTTTATTGACTTCGTCTAAGAGTGCACCTATCTGAAAGAGTACATGAATTTTACGATACGGAACAAGCAGAAAGATCAACTTACCTGCCTTGTCGGGTAATATCGAGACGATCCCCATCGCATGTGCCATACTCTTGGCATCATGTGCGCCACACCATCCCACATGAGTCTATGACCCGCAAGCTACGTCCAACCGCCGTCTCTTGACTACTTAGCTGCGTCCGCAATCTTCATATCCGCACAGCGGAATCCAGGACCGACCATGACAGGTGATAACCAATGATTATCTACAAAAGCGATGACATCTAGCACTCGTTCATGGGTGAAGGACGTACTAAAGAAGGCGCGATCGATGTGGAGGCTCACGCTCCGAACTTGTCTGTGTCCGGAGAATGTCCGTCGCCGAAAGTTGGGCAAGGTGAGTAAGATCAGTAAACGATACACCATTCGAGCTATGTGCGAAGTCCTCGGTGGCGTTTCTCTCGCGAGCTCCAACCTGAAACCAACCCGACTCGTTACAGCTAAGGTAAGTAAACCAGAACACGGTCGTAGCGAACAGTTCGTACACACCAGCCGGTTCCAAGAACGCTACGCCTGATCGTGTCCTCGGTCAACGACCCACACCACGTCTCGGACATAAACATCGAGGACGAGAAGCACTAACTCTCTAGGGAACCGATCTGTTGCTGAGCGTGTTTCACACAGGTAGCGCTCCTCTGTGGATCTGTCGACGAGTCCGAACGCTTTTTTCACCAGTTCTGTGAATAATTATACGTGGAAGAAGAAGGCGTCAAGCATGTAGGAGATAAGCCGACCAGCTTGAAATAAACATACGAGCATGGGCAATATCATCAACGTTTCAAAGCTTTGTCGAGAGCCACCTCGAGGCTTTGTCGATGTGTCCAGTATCCTAGTACATGTAAATTAGTCTGAGCAAGGGATGAAATTGGAACAAACTCACTCGATAGTCGCGTGAAAGATCACTGTAGAGACGCCGACTGCTATGGGAATTCGTCTAGAGGGACGTAAAGCGCATCTTCATTTGAAAAAGGAAGTTCACCCACCGCCACAGGACCTCACGGCCCTAAGAATTCACCGAGGGAACCGAGCACAAGTCATCTCGAGAAAGAAGAGCTACACGGAAAAAGAGGACCATGAAGCCGACTTGGGAATTGGGAAGCTGAACTAGGGGTTAGAGCAGTGTCAACTGAATTTACCCACTACAGTTCGACCAAGTCGCCAGAGAGAGGCTTCGCGTCTGCGGCAAAAGTGTCATAGAACTCCAAGGTACTACAGCCAGAAAAAAAGGCAGATCGTCAAGATGCAGACTTCACCGACGCTCTAAGTATATCTGACACTTTAGAACGGCGTTGACACGATGGTAGGAAGAGGCAAGCAGCGATCGCCGGATACAGAAACAAATAAATAGCACCGCATGGCCGTGTAACGTCCCTTCTGAGCGACACAGAACACCGATGAGAATATACTTCATGCTTTGCAGTGGAAGCAAAGCGTCCTCGATCACGCTCCTGGTCGTAAACTTTCCTAAGCAGTGTAGAAAGAACCTAACATCACTTCAATGGAATAAACACATATCAAATAACAGTTACACTATCGGCGACACACTGTAGAACATAATCGTACACTTGATAATCAAAGAACTACACTACCACTGACTAACACTCACGCCACGCTCTCTCAGGACATTCATCCTCTCAACAGTCGTCTCGCTCAACTCCAACCCAAACCGCCTTCCCAAGACCACAGACTTCAAACCCTTCATCCGCTCCACCATATCCATCACACGCTCCTCGCACGCATCGTAACTCCAAACCAACTCCAACCGTCTCAGCTCAGGCAGCACCAAGCCTCGCAAGAACGCGTTCGTAATACAATGCTGCCTCGCCGGCTCGTGGACCGTCAGAGCTTGGAGATCGGGCGTACACGCCAGTATATCGAGAACCACTTCGTCGTCAAGAGGAACGTTATGGAGCATGAGCTCCCTCAGCGAACCCGACCGCTTCAACATCCCAATTAGAGCAAGGCACGAGTGTCTACCCGGGTGCATCTGCCACCCGGGAGGCAAGTATTCGTGCTTGAAAAGTCATACTTGGCACCCGTGAAACTACTTGGCACCCGCAGGTACTTGACCCGCGGGTGAAGTACTTGGCAAGTACTTGCCCACGGGTGGCGCAAGTACTTGCTCAAATCCATCCTTAGCGAGAATTTTTTTTCATGCCCGCCGACGAGCCCCGAGCCATTGCGCGGGGTCCATCGACGTGCATGATGCACGTAGTCGAGCCCGCCTGTCGTATATAACGACAGGGAAGGGACAGGACGTAAGTACGTGGTGGGACAGGTGCGCGCGAGCGAGAGGTAAGATGCGGGGATGATGGTGAGATGCGGGGATGATGCGGGTGGGGAAACGTATCGCGAGGACAGACTGCGCGATATGAATGAGAAAAAAAACAGTAAAGACGCACCTTTGGGGCGGGATGCGTCCGCGACGCCATCCAGTCCCGTCACTACTCGCCCACATCTCCAGTCATGTCGAGAGCTTGTCGACCTAAACGCCACGCGTACTCGTAAACCGGCGTCGTCGTGAAGGCGGGTCGTAGTACCGCTATTCCGGGCGCGCGTGTATATAAGGAGGCGGGCAAATCTATGCCGGGCGCGGGTGTACATGGAGGCGGGCAAAGTGGGCCGCTGCGAGGCGGCGCTATCCCATAGTAACGCGGCCTCGTCCTGAGGGCTTACGCGGTCCAGAAGGCGCCGTCGCGAAGACAGACGCCAGAAATGGCCCCGGAACGAATCCAAGGGCGCAGCAGCCGGCGCAAAGCCCAACTGCACCAGAAAAGCACAACAGACCATAGAGAGGAAGTTAGACAAGCCCCAGAAAATTTTCTGGGGCTGACGAGCACGACATGAACGTCGTGCTGTGATGGTAAGAGGACAAGAGGAAATATCGGAGACGATCGATCCTTATCCGGTAATTGCCGGTGTCATCGGCGATCTCGGTCTGGGTAAGAAATTCTCGCGGATGTCGTTTCTCAACGACGTTGGGCTCATTTGAGCTCAAATAAATTATGAAAAATCATTAAAAATATATATTAGCCCTGAGGCAAGTATTAGGCAAGTACTTGCCCCAAATACTTGCCTCGCCAACCCCGTACTTGCCACCCGTGCGCCACCCGGGTGTTAGCAAGTGCCGGGTGGGCAGGTGCCGGGTGCGGCACCACCCGGGTGACGTCAATACTTGCAGATACCTGCAAGTACTTACCACTCGTGCCTTGCTCTAATCCCAATGAAGTTCGGGATAAAACGCGAGTCAACAGTGCTACCCTCCGCGAGAGAAATGTCGACGCTCGTAAGGGAAGGAAACGTGAATGCCCCGATGAACGAGTCCATAAACCGTGGGATAGCCTTCACCGTCAACGTCGAAGCCGTAATAGGGATAGATCTCCCCCAAACACGACGAGCCAAGGCAGAATCGAAGAAACAAGCTTTATCGACAACGAGTTCCTTCATCGCCAGGGCATTGCGCAGATGCTCCTCGATCTCTGGGAGGATTGAATATCTAAGCACCACCGTCTTCAGTTGACCCCAAGGTACGGTTGCGCTCCAGCCCCCAGGCGCATACTCCCGCAACCTCGGCGAATCGCTAAACGCTTTACATCTCTGCGTGACCCACTCACTATCTTCCACATCAAACATGAGAGTCTCCAACATCGGCACCCCCACCTTCTTATTCCCTAAAAACATGTGCAGATCCTCACACGAACACTGAATATCCGCCCACCGCCACCTCGTCGCGTTCTGTACAAGCAAACCGACTGCTTGTCCGTATGTTCCCTTGCCCAAGAATGTGGGATATATTTTCACATCCAGCGGCGCGAAGCGGGATAGATGCAAATACCACCATACAACCTCAAGTGGTTTGCCAGGACATGTTTCGTCCACGGCGATATGTGTCCAGAGCTCTGGAAGAGCGTGCATCAGAAAGCGCCAGTCGCGTGAGACGAGGCTGAGCGAGAGAGCGGCGAGCCAGTCCTCGACGCTACTGCACGTACATTGGAATATGAGGATCATGAGCTCGGTAGGGAGGCTGGCGAAGGGGGGTCTGGTGGATACAGACGCGACGACACCGCCCGAGGGGTGGATACTGTGTTTAGCGCCGCAGGAGATGGATGTAGAAAGAGAGGCACCTTCCGACGAGTTTTTGAATGCCACACAGATTTCGCTGCTCGGCGAATCAGGCTCAAAACCATGGCTGCGGGTAAGAGACCGGAACGGGACTTTTTCGTGGGGCATAACTATGACCGGGGAATGTTGGGTATAAGAGCTGAAAGCGCTTTGGCACGAAAAGCATGGTTCCAAAGTGGATCTACAAGACGATCAGAACTTGGACAAGATGCCGGATAAGGCACTTACTGGGCGGCCATGACTGTAAGGAAACAGAGGAGGAGACTCGAGATGTATGTCACGTTGGAAGAAAGGCTTGGGGCGTTGTAGTAGTGGTAGTTCAACGAACGCCGACGCTTCTCTTTATAGTCGTCACCCGCGTCAGGCCACTGGTTTCGCCATTGTGCTCGCCCATTGTTCTTGCCGGATTTGGCGAAAGGACACAAAGGCCATAGGTCCCGTCCACATTTCGAAAGCGAATCCAATTCTCCAAAGGTTTGAGAAAGAGACATCTTGATGATATACCGAGATATCTCCTCCCATGAGACGACGCCACAGACGGATACCCTACGTCATAAAGGACGGTTAATTAGGCGCGAGCGCATACGCGAGGGAACTCACCACGATTCAACAAGTTCGATCAAGTTTGCGCCTGCCATTCTCCGAGAGTTCGCACCCACCAGCGTGTCTGTTGTAAAAACGTACAGAGTTGAATAATTTTAGCGCGTGTGTTCGCGAAGTTGAAGGTTCGATTACTGATGAGAACAAATTGGAACGCGCTGTCTGATCGTGCTTGTCCGCGATGTGTTGATGCAGAGCACGAAGTCTTATCTCGTGCTTGAATAATGGTTGTTGAAGTCACGCGAAGTCTGATCTCGCGTGAAAGTATAAATTCCGATATTTAAGTACAGTTGTCAGCATGGGTAAAAAGGTAGGGAAAGGAACATTATGGACAGGTTTATATACTAGTAAGGTAGAGAATGAGTCATAGAGTGAGTCAGAAAGAGTCATAATTCAGTAGCGCAGGCCTACTGATTCGTAAAAGTGAGTAGGTAATGAGTAGAGAGAAGATCTAGATCTGGCGGGTCACCTGACCGCTCACCAAGCTACGCGTTCTGTCGAATAATCAGAGATCCATCACATAGCCCCCCGTGCTCAGAGTTACTCACTTTATAGCTTATCCTTGGTTAGATCGACGCTTCCGATTGTTCGCAGCGTCGCGGTTCCTCCGAGTGAAACGGTTCATCGAAAGGATTACCTCGTCATCAGAGTCGTTGACCGGAACCTTCGTCTGATGCGAATCGCCATTGGTCAAATGAGTGTTCTCGTTGTACGAGGTGCTGGGCATCTGTGAAGACGAAGACGCGATTATTCCGTTGCAAAAATCGTCGTGGAAAAGTAAGGATGACGGCGGAGACAGCGGATATTCCAACGCCTCGAGGGGAGGAAAGGGAAGACCAGAGTCGTACTCATCGTCTATAACAATGGCAGCGGTATGATCCGCCAAATGCTCCCATGAGTAGTCGCTGAAACTTGAAGCACCGTCTTCCTCTTGGTAAGAGCCTAGCAACGGAGCCGATTCCGAAGGCTGGAGGTTGACGGAAAAGGTACTAGGGCAGTAGAACATGGGGTCCATACGGTCGGTGTTGGACAAGTAATGTGGAGGATTAAAGAAGAAGGATGATGTGTTCGATCCCGCAGACGATGAACTAGACGAGCCCGAACTACTGTCTGGGGGAGTCGCGACAGTAGAGAAGGAAAATGAATTCGGGACAGTGGCTTCGGTAACTGATGAGGCGGATGGGTTCGGCGTGACATCCGGCGGCAAAGGAATGGTGGAGAGTAAAGGCGCGTCTGGAATGACTGCGTCGAGCGTGGGACAAAAGATACTGGACGAGTTCCAGTCGAAAATAAACTCATCGATAACGTCGTTAACGTATGGATTCTCCCTAGGAGAAGGTGGAGGAGAATACAAGGCGTCTTGCAAGGCGCGTAATTCCGCCTCGGATAGAGGAGGAGGGGGAGTATACAAGGTGCGTAATTCCGCCTCAGATAGTCCTCGGGACGATGCCATGAAGCTGACGAAACTTGGGGAAACCCTCGCCAGAAAGTCGAACGAAGTCCAACTGCTTGTCGCGCCGTAAGTCCATCGGTGAGCCGTGTCGTTCTCCATGGTTTTGTCCACAACGTTGGACAGAATCCCCATGAGACGCTTTAGATAGAGGTTGTTGAGAGCAAGATGACTGCGTGCGTCGGCTTCGAGCTCCCAGGTCTCGTTGATGAAAGCCGGGATGTATGATAAGCAACGGTGGACCTGCTGGATGCTAAGATCAATTTTGGCTCACGCGTCAAATTGTTACTAACCGAGCGCGCTGTGATGTTGTCGTCCGAGGCTAAGAATAAGATCTCGACGATGGCTTCCTCCGATAGAGGAGGACTCGAATCGTCTTGCAGCCCATGGAAGAGTAAATCCTCTGCGAAGTCTGGTTAGCAGAGTGTCTGTTGTCGGTGATCATACGCACTCAACGCCCAAAACGCTATAATCGTCTTGGCTATGGTGTCATCGGGAAGTCCGAACTCTCCATTATCGAAGTGCTTGATTTCGCTCATGACGCGTTCGTCGGTCGCTGGCTCGACAAGTTCCTCGACGATGGGAATGAGACTGGGTTCAGTCAGTCGATTCAGGATCTTGTAAAGCGGGTCTGATGGTGGAACGTCGAGTTGGATGAGCGTAACGGGAGGGTGTACGTGTTGGTTGGAATGATTTGAGGTAGCCATAAGGGACCGTTTTCGTTTGTCGGGTCGTTCTTATACCACCTGCTTCTACGCTTACGAACGCATGATTATGGGCGTGTGCTTCTTACAGTAGTTAAATTATACCCTCGGAAAATGCCTTTGAGAGGACGTGAAGTGAATGAGTGATAAAACACGAGATGAAGAACGCGTAGATGTCAAGATAGCGGAAATTAAAGTTTCTCCTTATGGTAGGGAGCAAGAATTCGTTCAGTGTCAAGTAGGTGTTCGAGATTTGCCTACCGGCTGGATAAGAGAATAAATAAAATATCTGTTCGGCGGAGCTGAAATAAACTAGTTTGCCGTACATTTCGCTGGGATCGTCGGTTCATGTCTATTTTTGGATTGTCCCAGACCGAGTGATTACTGTGACGTCACGCTAAGTCGCGTCTTTTCTTTCTCCTTCGATCGCGCACGCAACCATTCTTCTAGGATGAACGGCGCATTTTTCAGTTCTTTCGCTGACTTCCACCTGTCTTGACTCGGATCTTGGTCCTTCCAGCGGACCTTATACTTCTTGACCCGTTTATGCTTGCCTTTTCCCCGGAACATCCTTTCTTGGACGATTTTCTCGATTTCCGTTTCCTGTTCCAAATCGTCAAGGTCGTTCGGATTGAAATGTTTCTCTGGTCGGTCGCCAAATTCCGGAAATGAAACTTCGTACTTCTCTAGGTGAGCTATATTCAGTACCGGATGAAGACGACTGTCGGTGGGCATGCGTAATTGATAGGTTACGGGACTCAACTTCCTGACAATCTCGAAAGGACCGTCATACTTTAACAGGAGTTTCTTTCCTCGGCCCTTTTCTTCCTTCTTCAACAGCTCCAGGCTGTGTGGATTCAGAACGACAAAATCTCCTTCCTCGAACTCGGTAAGTAGCCGACCATTATTGTATGCTCTTTCCTGGAATGCGCGGCTCAGGACGAGTGCGTCTTTAGCGCGACTCCTCTCAGCCTCGACCTGCTCTACTAGGTCGACAGCCGCGTCTTCTTCGTTTGCCTGATGAATCTTATCCGGTTTGCCCCCCGCTGTAACGGAGTCGCCTACTGCTCGTGGGATGTAGTCCGGATCGCTGAGTATAGCGGCTTCGCTTACAGGCTGATATCTGTAGAGAAGAAACGCCGGAGACTGGCCCGTACTCGAATGTGGCGTCGTGTTATATGAAAATGCCAATTTGTCCAGCCATTTATCCCAATCGTCGCGCTCAAGGCCAACGTAGGCGCGCAATGCGATCTCTAGGCCCTGATTCAGAACTTCGGTTTGGCCATCAGCCTGGGGGTGATGCGATGTGGTTAGTGCTCGTTTCATTCCCATCAATTCACAGACTTCCTTCCAGAACGAGTTCCTCCATCGCGTGTCTCGGTCAGTGATAACCTGTTTTGGGATCCCGTACCTGCAAATGACTTCCTTGACGAATACCTGTGCCGTTTCTAGGGAATCAATTTTAACAGTGCACGGGACAAAAATTGCAAACTTGGTGAGTTTATCCACGATTACTAGGATGTTATCATACTTCTCGGACGACAGTGGCAGTTCGGGAATGAAGTCCATTGACACGACTTCGAAAGGCATCGTTGGTATCGGTATTGGCTGCAGTAAGCCGATAGGACCATGTCGGCGCGGTTTCGTCTTTTGACAGATATCACAGGTACTGATGTATCGCTTCAAATCACGCGACATTCCCGGCCAGTAGTGGGATCCTGCTAGACGATTGTAACCCCAATGGTATCCCGCGTGTGCGCTTTCCGACGGTGAGTTGTGCACTAAGGCCATGACCTCTACTCGTAACGATCGTGGTACGCAGAGTCTATTGTTACCATTCGCATCTTCAAAGTATACCAAGCCGTTATCCGCATAGAAGTACTGCGGAAACTTGGGATTCGTATGGTACTGTGGGCTTTGAATCGATGATATGACTTCTTTGTAGTGCGGGTCGTCCTGGTAAGCGACGCGCCATCGTTCTAGTTCTTCCTGGATCATGCTGACATGTACATTGTAGATTCGGCTACACTGAATGAGCTCCTCCCCGTCCTTGGCGTCGTTCGTTTGCACAACGTCGACTCTCTCGGCCTCGTCAGTTTGACTCCCATGGAATTTTGTGGCGACAGTGAGTAATTTATGCTCAAACTTATCGCCCAATTCTTCATACATGTTTCTTAAAGCGTCTTCGCTGTTCCTCATTAGGTCTACTGCTAAGGAAACATCTGATTTCGGGCCTGACTCGGGTGGTAGACGTCGACGTAGACGTGAAATCGGGTCCACATTAGAGTGAACGCGACCCGCGCGATGGACTATATGAAGATTTGGAAACGCCGAGAATACTGTTCCCCAGGTAAGAAGTCGCCTGTTCACGTTCTGAAACGTTTTACTCCAAGTTAGTGCAGCGTGATCCGTTATAGCGAGAATCGTTCCGCCCTCAATGAACGGTTGGAACTTGATTAAGGCCTCCTTCAGTGCTAGGGCTTCACGCTCAGTCGGTGAGTAGTTTCGTTCAGCTGATTTCAAAACTCTTGACCAATAACAGATTACGCGTTCGACAAATACCTCTGTATTCTCAAACTCGTTGGCCCAACAGCCAGACGCTGGTACGTCATTCGCTTCCTTGGATATTGTTGCTACCAACTGGGGTATAGGCTCTCCCGCGTCGAAGGCCTTCTGGAGTCGTTCGTACATACGGGTCCCCTGCAGATCGCGGATTTTGATAGGTTGCACCTGTTGTAGGATTCCCGCCAGTCCATAATCGCAAGCGTCGGTGTATACACGATATGGTTTACCGGGGATTGCGTATCCGCGCACAGGAGCGTTCGACAATACTTGTTTACACAATGCAAAGGCTTCATCATGTAGAGTAGTCCAATTCCACTCTACTCCTTTTCGCAATAGTTGAAACAACGGCTGAGCGATCCAGGCGTAGAATGGTATGTATGCGGAGAAGTATACCATCATGCCTAAAAAGGTATGAAGTTCCTTGACGTTTCGCGGTGTTTCCAACATGAGTATTGCTTCGACCTTTTGCTTGTGAGTCGACATTCCTAGTCGAGATACTTTCTGACCGAGAAGCAGAAGGGATTGGTAGGCAAAATTACATTTCTTGGGCGATAGAGTCAGTCCCGACTTCACTATAGCATCGAGTACCTGATCCAGGTGTTGTAGATGTTCCTCGAACGTCAGCGAAAAGATTACAATGTCATCGATGTAGACAAGGGCAAAGATCCATAAGAACGGTGCTAGTACATTCTGCATGACACGCTGAAATACACTCGGCCCATTTCTGTACCCGAATGGCATCCGTGCGAAACGCCACAGTCCTCTGTGTGACCTGAAACTCAGCATGTCTCGTGAATCTTCATGCATAGTTAGCTGTGTAAATCCTGACAGAGCGTCAAGCGTAGTCAACCATTGTGCTCCTGTCAGTGCTTGCGTGATATCTTCTTGGCGCGGTAAAGGAAACTCGTCTGGCACAACCATAGAGTTCAACCTTCGATAGTCAATCACCATACGTGGCTTTCCTCCTCGGTAAGTGATGAAGGTTGGGGCACCCCATGGACTCGTTGAAGGTTCGATTACGCCTAGCTGTATCCACGAATCCACCTGTTTATCCATTACCTGGCGGTTGGCTGGTGATACTGGGAAAGGTGGGAGAGAAACTGGTTCAGCATTAGGCTTGAGCTGAATCTTGACATGCACGTCGTAATTTCCGAGTCGTCCATCGAGTCCGAATGCCAGTTTATTTTTCTCTAAGACCACGGTGATTGCAGCGCGTTGTTCAGCGTCCAGTTCAGGTGAAATATTGACGGCTGACAGAAATTCGTCAGAGGATGTGGGATCAGGAGGACTGTCGTTAGTTTTCGGTCCTCCTTCGATAGGTTCAGAAGATGATGGGTCGTCTCTCTCGGTCGCGTTTCTTTGCGCTTTTGACGTGACTTCAGATTGACTCTGGTTCAAGTTAGATCGCTTTTCGGAGATCGGCCCGAACTCCGGTGCTATCTTCTGTTCTATCACGGTCTTGATGAAACGCGCGTACTGCTCTTGATTTTCACGCGTTGTTGGATCTTCAACCCGTCTGTCTAGCCAGTTCTGAGGATTATAGCACCGAGCTATGACTTGGTTGGCGGCTATGACCACCGGTTGGTCTGAGAAATTTGCGACATGAATCATTGGATTATCGCGATGGATTAGCGAATCCGGTGAGCCCCAGAAGGATCTGGCATTGTTATCTTGTTGAATGGACTTGACTACCAGAAGACTGTCTGATTTTTCTGGGAACCGCGCATGTATTGGAACCTTGACACAACTTTCTGGACCTATGACCGTCCTTCTTGTTGCGCGTACAACGTTGCTCCGGTTCATAGCGCGCGCTCTCTTCTTCGACTTCTGAGCCCTCCTATGAGCTTGGGCCTTCGTTAAACCTGGGACCTCCGATAGCTGCGCCTTTACCGCGAAGGTTCGGCCATTTTCTAATTCTCGTGCACCGTATAAAGAGTTTTGTACCTCGATCTCCCTGCCTGAATCAGAGAAGTTGATAAAGGTTTTGCCATCTCTCCTGATTGTCGAAAGCGAATACTGATCTGCAAAATCGTTCCCTAGTACGAACGGAGACGTCATGCCTTTCACAATGTAAGCATCGACTCTCATCATAACCGGTCCTTTGTTGGTCTCGAAGTATAGGTCTACTGGGACGAATTCTTCGATGGTCGTTGTGCCTGTGACCTGTATCAGGCTGACGCGTTGCCCAGTCCGTGATCTTGGGTGAGTTGTCAGTTGTTTCCAGGCTTTTTCTGATATCAGAGTTATGTCGGAACCAGAATCAATGACCACCGGTAAAGTATCAAGTCCTATTCCATTGATTCCAGCCTTTGTTTCCGTCACCTTGCTTCCTAGGAACGTACATCCCGCTGGTCGCGCCATGGCTTTGCTTAACTCGATTAATGGACGATTCGGGTGAGTATTCGGATCCTTTCTTACTATGTAGCTGACTCGATCCATGTTCCTTGCTAGTCGTCGACGAGAACATCTATTCAATGCAGGCTTCTCAAAAAATGTGGTACATGCGCGTGCTCGAACGGGTGATGCATTTGCGGACGAGGTGGGTGAATTGTCTATGCCGGAAATATCTCTACTTATACCCCCCGAGACTTGTTCAGCCGACTCGTCATCGGCTGCCTGGGTAACTCGAAGGGTTTCATCAAAATCCAGCTCCATGTCACTGTCGGAATCGCCATCCTCCAACTCATCAAGTACATCACAATAGAGATCTTCGTAAGCGTCCATGGCTTCTCGTAAGTCGTCGTCCGTTTGCGCGAGACGCGTACGTGCTGTCCTGAATGCTTTTGTAGCATATTTACATTCCCGGTCCCAATGTAACGCACTGCCGCAGTGTCGGCACGGACGTGCTCCTTTGGCTTTAGGCGTCAGGCCCTTCGTCGTGACGTTTGAGTCGTCTTTGGGAAAGGCAGGAGGCGGCAATTTGTCTGAAGCACCGACTAGATTCACGCGGGCGTTCCTTTGATAACGATCGTCGTACCGTTGTCGTTGAGGTAAGCATTCAATTACTGTACTATTACGACCGTTAGTTCACAAATATTTAATTTTTTTCACCTTCCCACGCCCGATAAGTGATCGGAGCCGTTTTCCGATGTCCGATCAAGAGATAAGAGGCCCTTGTGACGTGTGATGTGAACTAGTGGTCGTAATAGTACAGTAGTGCCTCCTCGTGAAATCTAATGGCTCGTTGAAGTTCTACGACTGACTGGTAAAGATGCGTGGTGAGTATCATGTTCCATTGACTCGGTGCGCCCTGCATGATCTCGCTGATCATTTCAGAGTCATCGAAATTGTACGCGGTTGCCAGTAAATCTGACTTGCGAATGAAGTACTCGCTTGGACTTTCTCTGGTATGTGCCGTTTCTCTGAAAGTGGCGTCGCTCGCACGCTTACGCAGTTTCTCCCACCATTTCTTCGTTATGTAGTAACCTGTGATTTCTTCGCGCAATACTGGCCACTCGACCTCAATCTGTTTGCGGTGATCAAAGGGCAGGGACCAGTACCAGTTACTGGCTGATCCGGTGAGTCGTTTCGGTACTATACGTCCTAACTGGTGCCGCATCTTGATGCTCATGCTTGCTAGGTCATCCATTTTACGCAGCCAGTGAATTATCTGGTCTGTGTTCCCGTCCCAGCTTTCGACGTCACTTAATTTGAGTTTCAGATCGAAGTGAGCTTCCGCCGATTTATTGGAATCATCACCGCTCAATCCGAGTCCAGGACCAATGTAAGGAGGACCTCCTCCGCCACCGCCGGAGCCTCCTCCTGATGGGCGACCAGGACCGTTTCCACCAGATCCGCCAGATCCGCCATTATTGGAGGGAAAACCTCCGCCTGAGCCACCAGAACCATTTCCACCTGAACCGCTTGGTCCGCCATTGCTGAAAGGAAAACTTCCTCCTGAGTTATTACCGCTATTGCCGCCTGGTCCGCCGTTAGATCCTCCGCTACCCGGACCTCCGTTGGAACCTCCCCCGCCAGAACCGCTATTAGCGCCTCCGCTTGTGTTGCCGCTAAAGTCGCCGTTCCGTGGGTTGCTGTAAAAACCACTACCATTACTTGGGCTGCCTTTGCTCGGAAAACCATCGCTGTGCGGGTCGTTGCTCCCGAGGTCCGTCCTCTTTGAGGTTTTCCCTTCTCCGGAACCCGGATAAATGGGTGCAGAAGTGTAAGGTGGCGCTTCCGTCGAAGTAAAGGTTGGTCTCCTCGGATATGAATCTGGAACCCTCACTGACGAACTTGGATTAATAGATATGGAGTTGGGATATGTAGCCGGGTTGTCGTCGCGTGTATTCTTTATCGGATTAGGCCAATGGGATTCACGATCTCGCGATGACACGCTTTGCTTGAATTTCGGTGATTCCCCGAATGGAGGTGTGGCGTCGCTACTTCCGGCATATGATGGATTTAGCGACATCTGACTGATTCGTGTTCCTCTCGGATATGAATGACTTGATGTCTCTGATTCCAAGACGTGTGAATCTTCAATGTCAAACGGGCCTCGACCTGTCATGACTCCGCCTCGTGTCGTATACCGAGTAGGCTGAAATGTTGTCGATGAAGGTCTCGAGGCCGTGACCCCGAAATCATCTTGACGATCCATCTCTGTTGTCTCAAATCTCAATTGTCTGGTCTCTGATCTCAATTTGGATGAAGATTCTGGCTTTCTCTGATGTAGAAAGCCGGATATCGATGAATACTCAGGTGTCGTTAAGTCTGGTTCATCCATGACTTTTGGAGAAGTTTGCATACTGCCTCTTGATGTGCCTGATGTGTACCTGTCCGCTCGTTCTTGCATTTCTCTAGCTTCTCGATCGAGATCTCCGCGTCGTGGAACTCCAGCATCCCAGTCGTGATACTCGTCTAGTTTAGCCAGTAAATGTTCAGTTTGAGCTATTAATCCTAGGCACAGAATCTCATAGTCATGTTTCAAAACCCACCAATCAATGTTGTTTTCGGGTCCCCATGATGGAAGCGTAACTGATTTCTTGCCGAATTGGAGCAAGGAACTCGATGTGATGTATATTCTCTGCTGTAGCGCTTGCAGTAGTCGTCGGTAATTCCCTTCCTCCGGACGATAGCCATGGATGTTTCCATTCTCTTCTCGCACGACTATGGGTTCTCTGATCACTTTTAAAAGAAGTTCTATTTCCTTGTTGAAAGTGATGTATGCTTGCTCGAACGTTAACGTGCTAAGTATGGCATGATTAATACCGTCTTCGTCTGCATCTGACAACACTTCCAAGGCCGTGTTCCTTCGATCTAGCCATTCTTGGCATTCTTCCTTTCGTCGCTTCTCGTCGTGTTGTGGCCGATGGATCTTCCACGGGGTCCTGAGAGTCGTCCGTGGACGTGGTAGCCGCCGTCAACGTGCGGCCCAGGGTATACACTGGTTTGGGGAACTGTCCCCTCGGGTATGGTGTGAAGCTATCCATGTCGTATAGGGATGCTATGTGTCGTCCTTGTTGTTCCGATCAGGAATGAAGACAATGTGTCCACCAATGTTGTAAAAACGTACAGAGTTGAATAATTTTAGCGCGTGTGTTCGCGAAGTTGAAGGTTCGATTACTGATGAGAACAAATTGGAACGCGCTGTCTGATCGCGCTTGTCCGCGATGTGTTGATGCAGAGCACGAAGTCTTATCTCGTGCTTGAATAATGGTTGTTGAAGTCACGCGAAGTCTGATCTCGCGTGAAAGTATAAATTCCGATATTTAAGTACAGTTGTCAGCATGGGTAAAAAGGTAGGGAAAGGAACATTATGGACAGGTTTATATACTAGTAAGGTAGAGAATGAGTCATAGAGTGAGTCAGAAAGAGTCATAATTCAGTAGCGCAGGCCTACTGATTCGTAAAAGTGAGTAGGTAATGAGTAGAGAGAAGATCTAGATCTGGCGGGTCACCTGACCGCTCACCAAGCTACGCGTTCTGTCGAATAATCAGAGATCCATCACAGTGTCCTAAGATTGGAACGGAGCCGCCAAGCAGCGATGCGTCGGGGGAAGCGATCCAAGACCAAACCATGAAGAGGGAACCATGTACACAGCTCAAGGCAACCTAGTATGCTCCCGGGCGCGCAGACAAGAAGGGAAATAGACCTGCAATGGTGGGTGGCCCGCGTCAGCTGGGCAGAGTTCCGCGAAAAAAATGACGTACCGTCGCTGCCGTCTCTGCGTTAAACGAGCACCATATATTCTCCCCATGTCCTCACTGCCAATATCCCGCCAATAAACACCGACACGCCCGTCACGATACTGATATTTCCGGGCAGCTTTTCCGGCGCAAACACCTCTTCGCGCAACCATCGCGAAAACGCGGACTCGTCGGGGTCGTGGGCGGCGCTGGACCTGGTTTTTGTTGATGTACGCAGGGCCTGCATTGGGTGGTGCTGAACGACGGGCCATCTTTTGTCTTCAAAGATCATGAAGAAGGAAAAGTCGGTGGCTGTGCACCTCTCCGCCCGAAAAAGGATCGGCATCTGCCGGTACTGTTCTCCTTAATCATTATCACCGAAAAGCCAATTCGCCCCGACGTGTCTTGCTTTGCGATCGCAAATCATCCGTGAGTCAACGCTCTCAACATATGCCGTTCACTGCGTCAACTTACCTTATTCTTGCTTGTTTAAAGTTCTACCAAGACCATATTTTATCGGAAGGCAAGTTTATCCCTATCAATTCTTTTAAATCACTAACTGTATTGTAGGAATCTGGCGCTGGTGACAATGCCTTCGGTCTGCGGAGCGCCAGCCTCGTTGCCCCAGGAGCTCATAGACAAAATAATCGACGAGCTTGCGACCACTACCTCGTTTGGAGCTCTTCAACCCGAGTCGCGCGAAGCTCTCATTTCATGCTCCTTAGTCTCCCATTCGTTCCATCCCCGCTCCATCCGACATCTCTTCCATCGCTTCAACCCTGCTAACATGTATCCTCTTTTGGAATCCAGTGGTTGGGAACGGCTGGACGAGATACTATCCAAATCCCCTCTTATCGTCCGTTCATTTACCAGTATCATTCTCCAAAAGAAAGGAAGTCCTCCGGTCGAATGTCGCGCGCACGCGGTCCATATCATGTCGTTGCTCATACACGCCAAGTCCGTTGAGATATGGGAGACTGCGCTCGCTCATTGGAAGCCCACTATCACCGGTATCTTTCCGGCCATCACTGAAGCGCTTTTCATTTCTGTCCCGTTTACGGACTTCAATCATTTCATGTCTTGCGCTGCTGAAACGGAGTACCTCGAGTTCAAGAACGCCGATTCGCCAGATATGTATCGTACTGGTCCTTTGCCCACTCTCCGCCTTCCTTCCCTAAAGACGCTGACGCTTTCGTTATCCAGCGTCGATCGCTTGTTGAGTGCGGCATCCTTTGCCTCGCTGCTTCAGAACTATCCGCCTCGAATGCGTTAGTGTCTTCTGAGTCCTCCTTCTAGACCGATTCCAAGTCTAACATGTCTTCTTAAACAGGCCCCGCGCCATTGGCTCTCCGCCATCTCGAGACATTGCACATCACCTATACCTACTTCAACTGGCTCTGTGATTCCATTCCATTAGGAATGCCACGGCTTCAGGTCGTTACTCTGCGGTTTCCTAGACCATATCAACGTACATTCAGGCTGTTCGATAATCTGGCGACTACGTATCTTCCTGCACTGGAGGTTTTCCGCCTCGAAAAGTACTCCTACTCGGAGACGTTGCAAAGTGGGATCATCAACGATTGCCCGGGGCTTGTAGCGCGCGGGATTCTGCAATGGGGCCAGAGAAAGGAGCTCAGAAACGGATAGCGGGGATGGTCATGAGCAAGAGGCGGAGAAGAATTTGACTTCCCGATGTGGAGTACCTCCAAGACGACGACTAACGATACTTGATCCATACATAGGCATTCGGGGTTGTATCCACTAGGACGAATAAAGCGGTGTCTTGCCTTCATGTATGACGACAACGTAGAACTAGAGATAACTGATCGCTGGGTCTGCCGTTCACCAGGGGGTAAGAATCACTTGGATTCGGAGTATGTTCTCGAAGAGCTCAAAAAGGTGGAGACCCTCGGTGGCGAGGGCTTGATGCTCCGCAAGCCTGGCGCGCGATACGAAGGATGTCGATCTGCAACTTTGCTCAAAGTCAAGGTTCGCATGTTGTCTACTACCTGGTCGGTTCCAGGAGCTTACACGCCATGGCGTGTAGCGCTTCCTCACGTTTATTGGAGAGGCGATCGACAAAGAGGCCGCCGAAGGATGCGGAGGTGACGTTGAGGGACATAAGGATGGAGTTTGTTCAGCGCGATGGTAAGTTTTATCATTTCTATGTTCTCTGGACGAAATATTCATATTCTGTGCGCTTAGTGGCATTTGATTTATCAGGTTTAGTGTGCCTGCAGAATCTCGAGGTGGCGAGTAACCATATGGAGCTAGCGTTGGATGACTGGAAGTTGCCGAAATCGTTGAAGAGGGTATACATACGGGATGTGGTCAACCGTGTGTTCATTGGGGCTTGTGGGCGCATAATACCGCCACCCAGGGAGATTATCTGGGAGGGGGAAATGCTTTAGAGTATGCTGGAGATGTAACATCACCTCGAATAAGACTTTACTTGCAATGTGATGAATGCTTTGCACTGGCACTTGATCACACGCGTTGTGCACAGCGCGGTAAGCCTTGGATATCACAGCCGCGGCGCCATTCGCACCTCGCGTAAAAGATGAGACTCGGCAAACAATTCGGCCAAGATGACTAATCAATCATGGACATCAAGACGCGTGCCAGTCTTTCATTTCATCCTTTACCACGATAACGAAACGCTCTTCAGATCAAGGTATTTCTTGCCTCCTCTCCCCCGAAGATAATTCTGAATCCTTGACAGCTCTATAATGACTTCTTTGCCTTCCAGCGCTGGTGCGAACATCGCGCCCACCAATGTTCTCTGTAACACCAAGGTGCTATCGCGAGTGGCTGCGTCAAAGGCAGTAGACGATACAGCACTGTCAGCGGTAGACAAGAAGCTTCATGCTCTCGATCCTCGACCACAACTGCCCGAGGATGCGATGGCAAACGTTAAGCAGCTCCTCGCTGCTCCGGAACCCGAACCGATACGACCTAGCTCGTCTATTGTCATATACACATCCTTACATTCCCCCTCTTCCATTCACTCTCTCCCCGCCGAGATACTGAGCGAGATATTCCTCTATTACATTGCCCTTTCCCAGCCTTCAACTATTAATGTCTTCCCAGACATCGTGGCATCCCATCGCATCCATACTACAATCCTTCTGGTCTGTTCCCGATGGTGCGCCACTGCTTTGAACGATCCTCGGCTTTGGACCACCATTCCTTTGGTTGGCTCCCCTGGATATCCTTTCGACCCGCCTACGGACCAGGCTGCGTATTGGGAGGCTCTCGAACGCTGAATAGAACGTACCTCTGCACTTCCCCTCAGTCTGCTTTTCCACCTCGTAACGAGTCGTGTTACTGGCGATTGCCATTATGCATTTTCCTCGTTCCAGACGTTTGTCCGTTTGTTCGCGCGGGCGAATTCCATTTCCATAAACCTCCATTCATACTGTCGGTCTATCGTGGACATCACCTCGATGATATACCAGGCCGAAATACCACTAGCCAAGCACGCTCATACCGCCAGAATATATGTCGGTGATGACGCATTTCGTCAAAAGATTCTGGCCGCCATACCCAATGTCGAAGACTTGGTAATTGAAGCGGTGGACATTGATACGTGGTTTCTTGGCGCACGAGATGCAGGGCGGCGCCTGCGTCGCTTTGAATCACTTCATGGGACTCACATATGTCTTGTGCAGCTTCAGAATCTCTTAAATCGCGCGCCTCTTCTCGAGACCCTAAAGATCTCTCACGTCACACTTCCACCACACGCATTTGGGACGCTTGGCGTTGTAACCCATTCTCGTGTCTCAACCTTCGTCCTTCATGCATCCACCACCATCCGAAACGAAGTAATTTTCCGGCATCTCGCATTCCCAGCCCTTCGTTCTCTGACCTTTAACTCGGGAAAACGCGGCAAGTCTTGGCCTCCAGCGAGTGACTCGCAAAGTCTTGCGCAACCTGGATGCTGTTTAACAGAGCTGACTGTCCCATTGCGGAGTTGACTGCACATACCTCGTACAGCTGCTTTCGGACCAGACGCAGATTGTTACCCTCCAGCTGAACAAACTCGGCGGACCAGACACAGTCACTCATTCAGCAGTTCCGACATCCATCTTGGTGTTTCTATCGACAAAGCCGAAGGGTGCGGAGGCTCGGCCTTTACCAGCGCTGAAGGTTATCCGGGTTGTGGTCCTTCCACGCCAGTTGAAAGCCGTCAAGCGACTGGTCCGGTCGCGTTCTGGTGAGCGGGCGCGCAAGGCCGGCATTGCGGACCTTGTGGAAGTGGACATTCGCACGAGTACGACTCAGAAGGAGAGTGACCCGAATCGGCAGGCGAAGCATAGTATCGCCATGTTCAAACCGTTCGTTAATGCTGGTATAGAGATTCACATTTCTTACGGAGCTTTACATTAAATTATTCGATGTCGTACTGTGTAAGAGTTATTTAACGACGCTTTAGATTTTCATTTATAGATGCGCGGTCTAGTATTGTAATGTCAAGCCTTTTTTTTGGTCTTGCCCATGTATAGCAGTAACGACGGGGTACACACGCGGCGAGCGTTGAACTTTAGCTCTAAGCGCAGGTTGTCACGACTCCTTTCATTGACCTTCTACACAAGTGGACTATCAACCCGTATCACCCACTGCTCAGGCTTACCCAGGCAAACGACTCCGCGTCGGATGACTGGTACGACCTTGCTTCTCCACATTGACGAAACAAAGGATCCTTGTACTATGGGTGGTGAACATTGGCCTTGAACTTCATCTCTGATACTGTAGTAATACGACCTCAAGTTCACGGAGTGTTACGTGTTATGCTCGTGAACTAACAAAGTGTTAGTTCACTCAGGGTCTGATTTCCTTATCAGGAGTGGCGGCGACAGCCGCCGCGCGCAAAATTTCCTTTTTAAGGGTTCCCGAGCTAAAAATTTGACTCGTTCCGCGTTATGCGAGTCAAATTGGTTCAGTTCACGACCCCATGTTATGCGTTATGTGAACATGGGGTCGTATTACTACAGTAGTGTATCGGTTAGTACACGCGCCTGTCATTGATCATATACACTCTGACCTATATTGGCGCGGGAAAGCTGGGTTCGACTCCCAGTCAGAGAGTGTGACTATGGGAGGGTTTGAGCATTTTTTGGGCCAAGTACGCCCAAACTGATTTTATTGTTCGACAACCTCAGTTGTCATGGATACGTACCGTGGTCTAAAACACCGTATCTATGCTTCGGGTCACAAGTCTTTGAGACCAAGACTTGAAAAAAAAAATTACGCCACAGCAGACGAGTACAATTTGCTGAGCAGCACGACGCACATTTCTTTACCTCACTACGACCGGACGGGACTAACTAGGCGTATGAAATAAGTATAGTCGTGGATAGATGACAGCTTCGAAGTTCGAAATGATTTGGGAGACTGAAGAGCTGTAGCTCACAACGCCACATCTAGCTTGGCCGAAAGAACGGGAAATCAGAATCCAACCAGATGAACAGCGCGCACCGTTCACTGGTGTACCATCCAAGTCCTTGAAGGACTTATAATCATGTCCCAAGTTGTTCCCACTACTAACACGATTAATCTGCTACGTCCAGTGGCTCGGAAGTAGATCTAGTTAGAAGAAATCTTCTTGACTAGTAGAGAAGTAGACGGCTCCGCCGTCAGCGGGGCCGGTAAGTTGTCAGCTACAATACAACGTAGGCCCGTAGGAATGTACAGAGTGTACCGAAAAAAAATACGTATTGACCTAGTAAAACCATACAAACAACAACCCGTAAAAATCATAAAGCGTTCGATGATACCAAACAACCACGCTACCACAGACCAACACTCACGCCGCGGTTTCGAAGGACATTCATCACAGAAAGTGCGCGCCGCATGTACGCGGTTACATGGGCGGCACAGGTATACACGGCTTTGTGCCGGATGTACGGAGACTTACCTACAACGATGTAAAGAACAACAAGTCAATAAATGGGTCTACATTCAATGTATAGCTTTGTACTGAATGTAAGTCCTTTGTATATACCTTTGTATGTAGCCTTGTATGTACCTTTGTATATCTGTATATATACAGCTCTGTATATATCTTGAATACAACTTACATATGGTATACCTCACCCTTCGTTCGAGCTCCTGGGTCAGCATTGCCTCGGTCGCGGTTTGCGGCTGCGCGCGACATGCCCAGTAAGCCCGAAACGAAGATTGTACATTTCGGCAAGGCGGCGCTTCACCTAAAGAGGCGAAGACCAATACCTTGACTGAAAATCTGGATCTTTACTGCAGGAAAAGGCAGTAATGATGCCGTAGAAGCCAACGGACTGAACGGAACACCCTTCAACAACCACGGCTTCAGCTGCGTCGTCGGCTCAACTTCGGTCCAGGTGTTACTGGCAGCGAGCTCGCACCTACGACCGATTGTGCTGCAGATGCGCCCATACAACAGCTCACCGGCCATAACACCAGCAGTGATTATCCAAGCACCTTGCGCGTTCTGTCCTGGGGAGGTTGGGTGGGCGCCTTTAAGTTTAACTCCCAGAACGGCCTGCTGGGAAGCCAATATCGTTCCACTGCTTCAACAATCCGGCCTCCTATATGTCTACATCTACACTCAGCACCTCACCTTCACCCAATGCTGTACCCATAACTAGTTTTAACTCCCTCCAGCAGGGCACTGAAATACATTATAGGCTCTATTTAGATTCCATGAACTAGAGCCTGAAACTAATTTCCAGCTCACCTGCCTAAAGTAGTAGGGCCTCCAGAGCGCATTCCCAATTGGGCTGGGTGGGAGGGATGACCTCATTGAGGGCATGGGTAGGGTGATGTCATAGATAGATAATGGGTAGGATGATGTCATGGATAGATGAAAGGAATGACGTCATAGCATCAATGGATCAGATTTTGATGGGATGTGGGGAAGGGTGCCTAGGATTGATGGGAGATGATCAGTGGGGTCCAGGATGGGTGGTAGTACCCTATTTTGGGCGCATTTTTGATCAGGTGACTAATGGGTAGGATGGGGTGGGCAATAATGAATGCTGCTATTGGGGATGGCTATGGATGGGGTGAGGACTTGGTTTATGTTTTTTTGGGCTGGGAATTCAGTGGTGTAAACGGTTTTTCAATAGCTTCAATAGTTAAGGAGATATTAAGGAATTACAAAAATGCGCCACATCAAATAGATCTAGCAGGCTCTGTACTTATACCCATGACCTGTAACTTGGGAATCCTTTAGAGGTACTATAGATCGATGTCTGATAGGATTCCTAGGTCATTCCATCCATGGGTTCAAGAGATATACCAGGACGACTAAATCAGGCTTCTTAAGGGTATAGCATGGGAACCTGTAATCCTGGGGACCTAGGACTTTGATACTTCGTTTATACTACTACTAGACCTCTATTGGTGGTGGGTACTGGCCACTCAACTCAGTAGCCCATCTATAGATAGGTCCCCAATGCTGTATTAGCCATTTTCGCATTTTTGGTTATTTAATATGTAGCAGGTGGTCTAAATTGAGGCCAGCCACCTTCAGACACTTCATTATGACTATTCTACAAAAGGAACCATGTCATTTGGTGAAGGGACCAGTGCTTTAGCCCTCAGTCTTCCTCCTCACCGGAGTTTTGATCAAAATTCCCACGCTCTAGGCAGAGGATCGTCCACTCAATTCTTCGTGTCCTACACATGCTATTGATCCCATTTCTTTTGTAGGACGTGTATATATATTATATATATGATATCCAGGTGTCAGACCAGTAATTTCATGAGGTGATCAGGTCAGAAAGTCGTCCACAGCTGCTAAAACAGCCTGAACCACCTTCAGACAGTGATACCTCATGTTCTGCTGTGAAGAGAGGTCTAAAACCTGTTCAGTCATGCATTTCTATCATATTGGATGAAGTTATGGGTGTCCCTCATATGTTGTAGATGAAAGGTAAGAAAGTGAAAATGCGCAGTAGCCCAACTCTTGCATAACTGCTTTTAATGGCTGAACAGGTCATAGCACATAAGTACTATCTGGGTGAGTGATGAGATACGTTCTATATCACCTTAATAACAATATCCAACTCGCATTTCATGGCTCCTATGAATAGTTAGAGAGTATTCTTCATTTTCATAGTGGTAAACTAGCAGTACAGATCTATGGACGACTTTCTGACCTAATCATCTCATTAAATTACTGGTCTGACACCTGGATATGATATATATAACATATATACACGTCCTACAAAAGAAATGGGGTCAATAGCATGTGTGGGACACGAAGAATTGAGTGGACGATCCTCTGCCTAGAGCGTGGGAATTTTGATCAAAACTCCGGTGAGGAGGAAGACTGAGGGCTAAAGCACTGGTCCCTTCACCAAATGACATGATTCCTTTTGTAGAATAGTCATAATTAAGTGTCTGAAGGTGGCTAGCCCCAATTTAGACTACCTGCTATATATTAAATAAGTAAAAATGCGAAAATGGCTCATACAGCACTGGGGACCTATCTATAGATGGGCTACTGGGCTGGGTAACCTGTCCACACCTCCAATAAAGGTCTACTACCAGTATAAACGAAGTATCAAAGTCCTAGGTCCCCAGGATTACAGGTTCCCATGCTATACCCTTAAGAAGCCTGATTTAGTCGTCCTGGTATATCTCTTGAACCCATGGATGGAATGACCTAGGAATCCTATCAGACATCGATCTATAGTACCTCTAAAGGATTCCCAAGTTACAGGTCATGGGTATAAGTACAGAGCCTGCTAGATCTATTTGATGTGGCGCATTTTTGTAATTCCTTAATATCTCCTTAACTATTGAAGCTATTGAAAAACCGTTTACACCACTGAATTCCCAGCCCAAAAAAACATAAACCAAGTCCTCACCCCATCCATAGCCATCCCCAATAGCAGCATTCATTATTGCCCACCCCATCCTACCCATTAGTCACCTGATCAAAAATGCGCCCAAAATAGGGTACTACCACCCATCCTGGACCCCACTGATCATCTCCCATCAATCCTAGGCACCCTTCCCCACATCCCATCAAAATCTGATCCATTGATGCTATGACGTCATTCCTTTCATCTATCCATGACATCATCCTACCCATTATCTATCTATGACATCACCCTACCCATGCCCTCAATGAGGTCATCCCTCCCACCCAGCCCAATTGGGAATGCGCTCTGGAGGCCCTACTACTTTAGGCAGGTGAGCTGGAAATTAGTTTCAGGCTCTAGTTCATGGAATCTAAATAGAGCCTATAATGTATTTCAGTGCCCTGCTGGAGGGAGTTAAAACTAGTTATGGGTACAGCATTGGGTGTCACCTTCACCGAAAGACGAAAGTGAAGGAACTCACAAGACGAGATGGGCACGGTGTACAAACGGCACCAGCGTATGAGTAACGGCAATCATCGTTTTTCCAGCATCAACAAAGTCAACAAGGGCCTTGGAAACACGTTCCGCAGCGAGTGGGTCCAACGCAGATAGCCCTTCGTCGACAAGCATCAGTCTACATTATTCCCTCGCAGAAAGCACTTTAGTGAGCATGCGAATTCTAGCCCATCGAGGTCAGCTTGATCAACACCAGGACAGATGGGATAGCTTGCTTACAATAGTAGCCTTTGGAGCTCACCCCCAGAGATTTTCCGGATATGCCGTTCGCGGTCGCGTTCGGCCAACACAGCTGCGGGAATCGGGGAGCTAGAGATACATGCGTTGAACCCCGTCGAGAAGGGTTCTGGGGTATAAAGCGTATCCAGACCGTGCTCCAAGTTTTCGATGTATTTTGAGGATCTGGCCAAGTGGCATGCTTCAGCAAGGATGTCGTCTTCATATCCGATATCCGCAGGCGCGCCGATGAGGAAATTATCACAGTAGGAGAGAGGATATAGGTCATCCGTCTGAGATAGGATAGCGATGGACTTACGAGACTCGAAGTATGCTAGGTCGATATCTTTGATGTTAGTGTCGTTGATGAGGATGCTTCCGCTCGTGCAGTCCATCAAGTGAGCGACGAGGTTTAGTAAAGTTGTTTCGCTGCATCCGTATCGCTTATGATTACGGCGAGGTCGCCAGGAGAGACGTCGAAGGAGACGCGACTGAGAACATGACTGCCGTCCGTATATCCAAAGGACACTTTTCTGTGGGAAGTGCGTGTTAGTAAACTCGGTTAGTAACACGGCGGCGTTGAGACTAACCTGAAAGAAACAGCGAATTCACCCTTCGTCTTGAAGTCTTTTACTTGTCCGTCTTTCATCGCAGGAGACATATCCAGTGCGAAGGCATCAAAAGAGTCATGAGCAGGTTTTTTCCATGGTTCGTTCTATCAAAATTGTCGTTGGAAAAAAAGTAAGAAAACGAAAAAGAAGAAACTCACGGTTCCATGAGAGTCGTACAGTTGGAACTCTGCACATTCTGCGCCGGATCCTACAAAAAGATCGCCGTTAAGATGTTCGCCGCGTGCGCGTTGAGTCTACCAATACTGCCGAGCGATGTTCAGAGGGCCAGAAAGGGAATATAACCAACAACATTTTCGCAGCAAGCACGCTGCACCGATAACCCTTGAGTAATCATAACCTGACATAGGGAGTCTCCAGCGTCCATCTGGGCAAGCGTCATCGGTCGTCAACGTCAAAGTAAGTGCATAAGGTTTGGGCCATCCTCGTAGAGTTAGGGAAGACACCATGAGAGTGAAAGTCACAGACTTTTTGGGAAGACGAGGGATGTAGATGGGTCTTTGGCTAACCGCGTAACAACAGGAGCTTCCATCCTTGTGATTGAACCGGACACTGCCGCTCTGACAGCGTTGGCTAAGTATCTGTTTCAGCTGATGTTCAATGGGGAGAACGCGACCACGGAGACATGAAGCTCTCAACGAGTTCGGTAGTCGTACAAGAGCCGACAGTGGGAACGACAGCGCTAGTAACAGCCGCGAGCATGGTTGGCGAGCGAGTGACATGAACGTGGAGAGGAGGGTGAATGTTGGAAAGAATGCTCACGTCAAGGGTGGTGAGCGAATTTGCTTTCTGAAATGAACGAGTTAGGATTATGAATGTTAAACGACACGAGAACATGCAACCTTGGCGAGGTCCAAAGGCTTGGAGAGCGTACATGACCAATTTACTACTCTTCACGTCACCAATGGTCTCCTGCTCACGCGCCTCCAGTTCAAACTGAGCGTCAGACCTGTCAATGGGGGTTGACTCGAAGACCCGCGAGAAAGCAGATACAAAGTCCTCCTGAGATCTGCGCGTGAAAGAAAACGTCGGGGTGAGCGAGCGAGGTGTAGCAGTAACACCAGTAGTAGATATGTTGGGTGTGACAATAGAGGGATGGGGGCATGTGGAGCTGTACTGGCAGCCGGAAGCATCTGTGAGTGAATCCTGCACATATTTGGACATGGCGTAGGTCGACTCTGAGAGCGACGAAGGTTCAAGTGAGATGGAGGAGGCTGCGGCCTAGGAGAGGATAAGAAATCGTTAAGAATTGCCAAGTAAAATATTTACCCGTCGCCGACCGCGTGTGGTGCCAAGCATGCTTCCGGACATTGACCCATTCTTGTTGAGTGTATAGTGCGTGCGACGGGCGAAGGGTGATTGGATTCGAGGTTGCGAAGAATGCAGAGTGCTTTATAGCAGACGATACATGGAATAAGGCCAACGGTCCGACAAAGGAGAAAAAGAAAATCGTCGCAACGACGCGTGTATACAATTTGGGTAACCGTTTTGTCGGAGGTGATACAGGAAAGAGAGAGAGAAGGGCGAGGACGGCGGGGCACACCTATCCAGGCAGGAGCTAAGAGCGATACAGCGACGTGAAGTCGGACAGCAGGTCCAGGCCGCCGACTTGTAGTCGAGTGGTGGTGAAGAGCATGTCGGACTTCGGACTTCATCGGTCACTGCCGACTTGCCGACGTAACGCTTGAGCCAAACAAGGCCAACAAGACTTGGCGCGTCATCGCACCTTCTGCTCTCTCTTTCTTACCACCACCATGTCCAGCTCGGATACAGTCCGGCGAGGATGGATGGCCCGCGGTCGACTTCATGTCGCCGCTACACTACGCAGCAGATGCTCGACTTTATGTCGGCGCTGTGGCTACAGTTTGCAGGTTTCTGGTGGTTGACTGCGTTGTTACCAGCCAGCCGTCGAGTGACAAGGTGGAGGTGCATCCGCCGTCTACTCCAATGCCATTGCTGCTTGTACGTGTAGGCGCGTTGCATCTATCGAAGTTTCACTGAACGCGTTTGGCGTGTATTACCACGATGACTGTCTTCGGTGCGTGTCCTCATTCTTGTCACTGCCAAAGACGATATACTCAAGGTGATTTGTACAGATTACGACCAAGGCGTGTTTGGCGGTATCATCGTGACTGAGGACTTTCTACGCGTCTCACTGTACGACAATGACCGGTAGGTTACCTCGCCTTTGGTATTAATCGCGCTGTATCTAAACGCTGCTTTAGTTCCGCGTGTGCACTGGCTACTTTCGTGTTTGGCGAGCTGGACGGAAGAAGTCATTGAGTGCTGAGCCAAAGCGAGCTTACGACGGAAGCCCATCGCTCTCAGCACGATGTTCGTTCACTTCGCCGCCTTTACTTACATCTGCTGATATTGTTACTCACAGTATGAATATCGGCGGGTAGTCCTCAGCTTCCCACCGTGTTGCGAGAGACGTACGACGCGTTCGTCAGCCGTGACGCCATCAAGCCTCGACCCAAGCACATTCCTCCCGTCATCTCATAGACTGTAAGTAGGCTCAGGCAGGCTTTTTTCAGTATTGTTCTTCCAATTTTAATGGAATTTTAGGAATTGGCAGCCTTTCCGATGGCATGTGTATTTCCGGATGTTCAAAGAGGACATTGGTATCGGTGATGTCGTCAGTTTACTGTGGTTCAAGCGCCGCCTGCTAACATGGGCGATGAAGTTCATCGAGATGTACTCGTGTTGACTGCTGATCACGGTCCGGCTCTGTCTGGTGCCATGAATGTCATAGTCGCGTCGCGTGCTGGTAAAGA
This sequence comes from Hymenopellis raphanipes, assembly GCA_036872995.1. Classification (NCBI taxonomy): domain Eukaryota; kingdom Fungi; phylum Basidiomycota; class Agaricomycetes; order Agaricales; family Physalacriaceae; genus Hymenopellis; species Hymenopellis raphanipes. The sequence continues at coordinate 439,900 of JAYMDG010000029.1, forward strand.
CTTCACCTCCTCTTTGGCATCTGGTCTCCTCACCATTGGTAGCCGATTCGGTGGTGCTCTTGCTGAAGCCGCTTCCGTGTTCTCCAAAGCCTGGGACACTGGGCTCCCTCCTCGCGAGTTTGTCAACAGCTCCAGGAAAGCGAACAAGCTGGACTATGCCCTCTGTCGAGAAGGTCAGATACCGTATACTATGTTGTCGCCATACTTATCGCGCCGCGTACAGCTTATCCTTGACCTTGATGAACGTATCACTGTTTGCTTCGTCGACTTGCTCTGGGACAGTAGCATCTTGCGAGAGGAGGCCGATTTGTATGCGTGTGCTGTTTCCGCTCGTAGTTACCGCTTACCTTAGTGTACCTTACTATCTTGCTGTACTTTCGAGACGAATGCTCATTATTGTGGTTTCCTTGATGACTGGCATGTGAGGTGGAAAGTGAGTGAAGAGAACTGTGCTCGGAGATCTGTTTGATATACATTCAGAATACATTTAGTATACATACAACATACCAAGCTATATACATAGAATATACAAAGCTATATACATAGAATATACAAAGCTAGATACAATGCTAGATACAATGCTATATACAAAGGTCATACAAAGCTACATACAAAGGTCAATATAAAGGATATACAAAGGTCATACAAACAGTGTGTATTTCGACATTTATACTTTGCGTCCTTGACTTACACGTACTTACAAGTCGACTAGAGGCTAGGTCGGGCTTTGTAAGTATGTGTAACCGATGCGGGAACATACAATCGGCTTACATGCGGCGCAGGGTTTCTGTGATGTTCATCCTCTCAACAGTCCTCTCACACAACTCCTCCCCAAACCGCCTTCCCAAGACCACAGACTCCAAACCCTTCATCCGCTCGACCATATCCATCACACGCTCCTCGCACGCATCATAACTCCAAACCAACTCCAACCGTCTCAGCTCGGGCAGCACCAAGTCGCGCAAGAACGCGTTCGTAATACAGTGCTCCTGCGCAGGCTCGTGGATCGTCAAAGCCCGAAGTTGGGGTGTACACCCCAGAATATCCAGAACCGAATCATCGTCCAGGGGAACATTGTGGAGCGTAAGCTCCTTGAGCGAACAACCCGAACGCTTCAACATCCCAATGAAGCTCGGGATAAAACGTGAATCCACGGAGCTACCATCGGCAATCGAAATATCGACACTGGTAAGAAAAGGAAACATGAACGCCTCCATGAACGTGTGCATAAGCCGCGGTATAGCCTTCATCGTCACCGTCGAAGCCATAAGAGGGATCGATATCCCCCGACCAAAAGCAGCCTCGAAGAAACAAGCTTCATCGATGAGGAGCTCCCTCATGGCAGACGCATCCCGCAGACATTCGTACAGGTCACAGTCGAAAAAGTCCGTGAGAATGACCGTCTTCAGCTTATCCCAAGGCACAACACACTCCCTCGGGCTCACGCCACCAGGAGCATACTCCCCCAACCTCGGCGCGTTCCGGAACGCCTTACACCTTTTCCCATCCCACACGCCATCGTCGACATAAAACTTCAAGCTCTCCAACATCGGCACTCCCGCCTTCTTAAGCCCTTTGAACATGTAAAGGTCCTCAGACGCACATCTGATATCAGCCCGCTCCCATCTCGCCGCCTCCTGCACGAGCAAGCCCACCGCACACTCAAATTCACCATCCCCGTCTATAGCTATGAGATCCAGCTTCACATGAATCGGCGCCTCTCCCGCTAGGTGCAGGTACCACCACACCATCTCGAACGTGTGCCATGGAGTCCAGCGCCCCGTACGCTTGACTGTGGGGACATCGACAACGATATGTGTCCAAAGCCCTGGGAGTGCGTGCGCTATAGAGCGCCATTCGTGGGAGACGAGGCTGAGCGAGAGAGCGGTGAGCCAGTATTCGATGTCGTTACACGCGTATTGGAATATGAGAATCATTAGCTCAGTAGGGAGGCTGCAGATGGGCGTTCTGACGGATACAGAGGCGATGTCGGCGCCCAACGTGCTTGAAGGTGTACACGTCTGGATCCTTAAAGGGGGTTAAGGATTGTAGAGATAGAGGTACCGTCCGACGAGGTTTTGGACGCCACATAGAGTTTGCTGCTCTGCGGAGCACGATCTAAACATAGCGCCAAGTTGGTGAGAGACCGGAACGGTGTCTCTCGGGGTATGACGATGGCGCATGAATGTTGGGTATAAGACGTGAAGTTGCCTTTGCACGAAGCGCATGCTTTCAAAGTGGATCTATAAGAGGATCAGAACTTCGACACGACGCTTTGATACGGGTACCTACTGGGCAGCCATGACTGTACGGAAATAGGTGATGAAGTTTGGTCGCTATGTCGCGTTGAAAAGCAGAGCTTGAGGCGTTGTAATAATGGGACTCCAAGATCGCCGCTCCTCTTTATAGGCGTCACCCGCGTCAAGCCACTGTCGTCCCGAATGGGTTCACCATTGTGCTCGCCCATTGTTCTTGCCGGGATTTGGAGAAAGGAGACAAAGGCCACACGTCCCGTACACATGAGTCCACTCTCAGAACGTTTGAGATCTTGATAGTCTTGTGGAGAGATGTAGCTTTTCCCAAGAGACGACGCCACAGTCAGATGCCCTATGTAATAAAGGCGATTAATTAGGAACAATCGCATGCGATAGAACTCACCACGTTTTCACGAGTTGGATCAATTCACCTTGCGCAAGTCATTCCCCAAGAGGTTCGCCTAATCATCATCCGCCAGCATGTCCTGAGCCGTTCCTCTACTTCCAAGCAACCATGCATCGTTGGACGCGTCCCGAAGCCGAACCATGGAGCACGCAAACGGAAACAAGCCCGCAGTTCAAGGTAATCCAATATGTTCCCGCACGAATCGACGTATCCGGGACATAACTGGAACTCTCGACCACCTATACGAGGAAAGCATAAGCCTCCACCGCGTCCTCATGTGCTCCTTCGCATTAATAGTTTTAATAAGCTTCCTATACGGTCGTGGTGCCCCTCGGCCTGTACCGTAGTCAAAGACGTACGTATACGTATAGATAAGCGTTATAGCTGCGATGCACGGCGAAAGCGTCTCCCGAGATGAAGAAAGCAGCGCGTTGAGCTCCTTGGCACGGGTCGAGCAGCCGACGACGACCATTAGAGGTGGGAGATGATGGCGACTGATACGCGTCCAGGTAATGGACGAGCGCGCAAACTAGAAGGGTGGGCGTGTCGTCCGCGAAGTGAGATATGATCAGATCTAGTATCTCTAGCGGAAAAAGTTCAACCAGGCCCGTTGTAGCATGCGAGTGGTCCTCAGGGTGAGTGCGTTTGGGGAAGATGTGGTTGATAGTGATAAAGATCATGGTTATTGGAAAGGGTATGTGGACGTATTTGCATTAACAAGGCGCGTACGATGATCAGCGGAGGGAGTCGAGCGGGTCCGTAGGCCTTATGGTAAGCCGCGATTGAGGTCGGTTTCGATTTGCAACAAAAGCTGTCAATGGTCCAAGTGATGGTAGGAAGCAAGAGGCTTGGTGGCTGTGCTCTTGCCCTGAAATGCCTGTCAAGAAAAAAAGCTTTTGAATAGCCCACGCGCACGTCATAAACCGCTTCCTACAAGTAACGGCAATGCTGCGTCCCCCAACGATCGCGACCGCGTCAATCCACCCTATCATAGTATCACCTCGTGCTCGACCGACCAACATGTACGACGCGTAAATCACTCCGCGTCAGCGAATACAGTTCGGCCTATCCGATCCAAGCTTGAGCATCATCCTCCACCTCTTCCTTGTATTGTCATTACGTTTCAGAGCTCGAACCAGCTTTCTGTACGGTCGCGGTATACTAGGGACGACATCCCCCGTACGGCGGTCATAGATGGACTCATACGGATAGCCGACAAAGGTGATGGCTGCGATAGACGAGGAGAATGTTTCCCGCTGTGAGCATAGCAGCTTGGCGAGCTCGCTAGCACGGGCCGGGCTGAATACGACGAGCGTGAGAGAGGGGAGATGACGCCGGCTGATGCGGGTCCAGGTGGTATGGACGAGTGCGCAGGAGAGAAGGGTGGCCTTGTCGTCGATCAGGTGGGAAATGATAAGGTCGAGGAGCTCTTGAGGTACACGTTCGAACGAGCTGGTCGTGGTACGCAGCCGGGGCTTGGTGAAGATGTTGCACAAGGTTCGAAAGATCATCATGGTTAAAGATCAAGCCGTGGGTGGCACCTCTTGATAGTGTTTTTAAAGTTTTGATGAAAAGTCATGGTCGTGTATTGGAACAGCCTCGGTGTCGACAAGTGAGATGAAGAGGAGAGAAATGTATTTGCATATGGGCATCCAGAACAGAGAAACCCAAACCTGGACGCATTTAGCACTCCTGTATCACGAACGAAAAGCAGTGAAAAGCCCGTACCAACAATAACCAATGTCTGAAACATCGCGCTCCTTCTTCCTCCAAGACCATCATGTCTACCATTATAGCAATCAAAGGCTACGCGGACCTCCTCGTCGCTATCCTCCTCACAGTCAGCCCGAGCGTCGTATACGACAATCCTATCACGCGCGTCGTCGCCTCATACAGCGGACTCGTACGTGGGTTTTCGTTCTGACAATTGGAGTTGACCGTCGCCTGCAGCACATCTCTGACGCGGCAGCCGCCCCAGGATTTAACCAGGCTATCGCATGCATGACCGGCGCCGTTGGCGTCGGACACATTGTCGCTTCGTGGTCAGGGCCCGCGGTGACGCCGTCCATCTGTCCGTTATCCATTATCCTTCATCGCATTGGGGCTGACTAGGGATCTAGGGGCGATGTGGGCTACATGGGGCGTACTTAATCTCGCAACCTGTGCGGCGTCAAGGGAGCTGGGGAGCGCGACGGTACTTTGGACGGGAATGAACCATTTAATCCTGGCGGGCGTACTGTACTGGATCGAGCCATCAGCGGTGAAGAGGATGTAGAGACCGGTGACATACGTGATTGAAAGGTTTTTTTTAGGAGAAAAAGACCTCCTTGTTATGGAATTGAGGAGATTCGAGTATTTACGAGACTATCGGAGCATTATTGTCTACAGTATCGACGAGACGGATAAAACTCGCCAGCTTCTTTCTCGTGCGTCTGCAAGTGCGTCCGTTTATGCCCAGGAAAGCTTGAGGGTCCATGCGAGTCCATTAAATGACCGTCGTAGTCGAGGTCCAGCGCGTAAAAGCGGGATTGGCGGGCTTCCAGCGCATAGTATAATATTCAGAGCAGATCCGTAGACGCTCCGGCAAATTGTATGAGTTGTCGTGGGTCCAAGTATCCAAATATTGTTCTGTGGTGGTGGTAGGAAACAAGGGCATGGTGGCTGTGCAGCCTGTCAAGCCTGCTTGCTTGCCTGCTTGTGCTACTGATTTTCTTAATTACTCTTGACATCAACTAGTGGTAGCATTGGCACATAGAAGCCGGAATATCTATAGTACTACGAATAGAGTAGTCGTTGATCCAACAGAAAACGGTTCACAATCAAGAACCCTCCAGAACAAACCAAGTCACTCTTGAAGTCACTGGTTGTTCTAACCGTAACGTATCTTTTGTTCAGCTAACTAATTGTGCGCTGAGATGCCACACGGATTTCCGAGATACCCGAGGAACCGGATTTCCGACATGTCTGGAAAAGCAGGAAAAGAAGTATGGGAAGAACGCTGACGCGGCGCTGCCACTGCTAGACGCGCCCTCCAGTAGTAGACTACCGTAAATGTCAGCGGAGACAGCCAAGTCGTCGTTGTCGCATCTCTGCAGTCGGATCTGAGCCAGCGGTAGACGGAAATTCACGAGTCGGGTACTAAATGATATCTCGACAGAAGGGCCATTCGTTGGAAATGCACCCCGGAACTGCAAGAGACGATAGGCGTAGTGGGCAGATGCTCCGAATTCCAAAGAGCTTGACGAGTCTACAATCCGAAGCCCAGCGCACTGCCAAAATGAAGCAGAATCAATCACAGAATGAGTAACGACGGATGAAGAAAATATGTTCAAGGAAGAACGGAAGTCTCAACGAATCAGCTTTAGAAGGAGAAGGAGGTTAATGGGAAGGGTTCAGAAGAATCGCCATTAGCCATCAAATTCTCGCCAGGCGTTGTCTTTCTGGAGGTGGCGGTCTAATATAAGCTTGAACTCGAGGGTTTGCAGGTATGTGCGTCAACTTCATCTGAACGCCGATTGGTGAGTTAAAAAGTCCGGGACCGTCACGATGAGAGCTACTGGTGCATACATTCATCAAGACGGTTAATACATGTCCCCAGTGGTCGTAGTTCGAATAGATGACACGACGACTCGGAGGCTGCCCATTCAGGTCAGCAGACGGTGCGCCGCCTGAGGTTGGGGTAAGTCCTGGGCGATACCAAGTGACGAGAACGGTCCCGCTGAACGAAAGAATGCAAGCCGAGTATATCTCATCAGCTTCATGCCATTCTTGAACAGAACGACCTGAATTGCCGCTGCTACATTCAGAGAACATTCAGAAGACCAGTAAGGAGAAAACACGTCCGTAGTATGAAGTATCTTTCACAAGCCATTCGAGACGTTGCAGCAAAGGCGTGCCAAGATCTTGAAGAGAGGATTCGGAAATGCGGAAAGGAGGTAAAAATTATCGACGAGCACAGTGACAGGTAGAAGAACTCGGCGCGCACAAGACCAAGCCCTAAGAAGAAGACGGAGCAGACCAAGGACATGGTGGTCGGAAAGCAAGCCGTTTCGGCATCTGCCGATCTCTTTCAAGAAATCGACTGGCTAAACTTCTGACTGACGAACACTCGATATGCTTCCAAGTTCCTTCGGTGACTAATTTTGCCTTCACAAAGGCGTCTTTGGTCACTGATGTGCCATCTCAAGAGTCAACGGGCCGCGCTGGACCAAGAGGAAGTAAACGTCGAAACTCGTGACGATGACGTGTTCTTTAAATCACAGGCGGAGCGTACGGGTGCATTGCGACGCGTAAACGAATGCTGAGTACCTTCAGTTGTGTAGCGTGTACAGGATAACACGAATCGGTATCAATTCTTTAAGTACAGAACTGGTCTGTATATCGGAGCTGAAAGCATTCGAGCAAGATAGCACTCCTTGCCAGTACGGCGGCATTTCAACTGCGGGCACCGTTGCTGAAGTGAAATTTCTATGTACAGCGAATAAATACAGCGAGTCCCATGTAGCCCGACTTGAAAGATACTGTTTGTAACGAAAGGGATTGTAAACGAGAGACAGTTAAAGAATGTTTACAAATCTTCTGCAGGCAGGGCATCGTATATTGGGCAGAGCTGGTCCCATTGGTCTACATATGCATCATCAGTACAATCTATCGTCCCTGTAGCGTGAATCTCACCGGTAGGATCGATAGCACTCGACCATGAGTCCGCGCCTTCAGCAAAGACGACAGCGAGGCCACTAAATAGGACGGTTAATGAGCTACTGAGAAAGACAATCAAGAGCTTACGCTTCGAGGTGCCAATCAATGTGGCTAAGAAAACTATGAGCTCGGGAATACACGAAGGCCTGATGGACTTACCAATGCAAGACTCACGGTCCAGCGTTGTCCGTGGTGAACCGAATCGTAACATTGTCTCCCGTCGTTCCAATGTTCACGACGTCTCGGCGAGGCTAGAAACAGAGGTTAATACCATTGAAGAACCACCCCTTCTACGAACTCTTACTGGGTTGGCGTAGTTATAGACGGAACTTCCTGCACTGCGAACAACGTCGAAGGCATGCTACCAATAGCCGTCAGCTTCCCAACTTAGTCCCAAAACTTGCTCCACGTACACCGTGTAAATGGAACGGATGCTAAAGACCCAACGCACGTTAGTCCCCGTTCCTCGTCATGCTAAACAAGACACTCACCCCTCCACCAACGACGCCACCGGGCATCGAAATATCGACAGTCGAATCCAGCGGTAAAGGGAACACAGAACCTTCCGGGAGCAAGTCGCCAGGCGTCGAAGCCCCACTAAGGATTTAAAGCAGGACGGGGACGGACGGAGGCGTGAAATGCGCGCCGTTGACGGTGAAGGTACCAGCCGAAGTCTACTTTGTCGTGAGTGTCACAGGTCCGGCGTGAAGACAATGACGGCGTACAAAAGCAAAGGCCAAGTTGATCGCAACGTCAACACCGCCTGCGACGGGATTTCCTGGCTGCAGTGGACGTCAGATACTTGGGGATGCCACGCAGCATTACTACTCACCGCTCCTGGATTCTCGAGAGGCTAGTATCATGGGTCAGATGGATGGGATATGAGGAGAGTGGCGGACTTACGACGAGGTTTTGCTCTAGAAGAGGCGCGGTACTGGTATCAGTCCGAGTAGTAGGTTCAGCGACGGCTGCATTTGTATAACGAAGGATAGCAGAGTTGATACCGTTGGCGAATACAGCAGTACCGATATTGGGATTAGCACGAATCCCTGAGAGAGCGTCAACAATGTATTCCTGAACAAAGTGAGGGGAACGCACAGTAGTTGTCTTCGTCTTGGTTCGCATTCAGCTGGAACATTGAACAGGTGAAACACGACGCGAAGAAATGAAGCTGTAGATGCTTACGACGAATGAGTAGCGTTGTCCTAGACGAGAAGCGTCAGTCCGAGCCGACAATATCGAGACAGACGAGTCGTCTACCGGCAAAGATATCAATCTGATCTACAGTCAACGGTTCGTGGTTGACACCATCAACCTCGATGATTGTCCTATTACTCGTAAGCCGCAGCGAAATACTGACACTGAGGCAGCCCGTACATGTCGTGGCCTTCGATACTGAATGTAAAATTCCGGGTCGCACGCCATGTTAACTAGGCGTATACGGTATCTATCAATCTACGTGAGCGATGGAAAAGACAGTACATAGAAAAAGACGGACCGTTTGCCTTTCTCCACTGTGAGAACAAAGAGATCGGCGGTAGGATCTGAATTCCACCTACGTATGGAAGGTCGTTGGTCTACAGTCGCGACGGTATGCTTAGCATAACGTACCGTCCCAGACCCTTGAAGAGAGTCGACGAGGGCGTCCTAGTCACGACGGATAAGGATCACCGCGACAAGCACAAACGAACATCAGCTTACGGGAACGTGAGCGTCTTGGCCGGGTCATGATACCAATCGGCAAGAGTCAGGACAGTAGTTGCTGTATTTCCGTATATGAGACAACTGCGCATGATCAAGAGTGAAGAGCGCTCACTGTCATCCACGTCGTACAACCCAGCATGAGGATCATCAGGATCGTAGATGACCATCGGACCGCGAAGCCCATCGCAGTATTGAGTGGCTAATCAATATCGATGAAGAACGCCTGGTACATTCAAAGTAAAACAGGTACTTACAAAGGTGGGAATGCCACCAGAATGTGCCTGCCTGTCCGACGGCGGTGAAGTCGTACAGGAAGGAGTTTCCCTTGGCGATGGGACATTGATTGATGAAGGCGGGACCGTCAGCCCACCCAGTCCCGGCTTGAAAGAGACCGTGCCAATGCTAAACGACGTGCTCAGATGAAGACGCAAAGATACAGCGAGAATGCAGACTTGCAATGGAGGTACTCTGAAGAATAGTGTTATCCGACAGCTGGTTAACGACGTTGAGCTGGAAACGGTCGCCCTAATAAAAGTATAAGGAGTCCCTACTGTCTGGGGAGATGATTGCGAAAGAATTACCTTATTTCCTCTAATAAGAAGGCCAGCAGCGAGACCGTTCGCCACCGCACCGAGACGGCTGAAGCCATCGGGCGCGACAGTCTCGTCGGTGATGACCATGTCGCCCACCGGACCTATCTGAGCAACGCTCAAGCCTGCGAGTAGAACAAAAGATAGGATTTGTAGCATCGTATAAGGAACGGATGTGTGTGTGTCGAGAAACTTGTACAGAGCAAGCTGAGGTCCTTGGTCTTCATCGGTAGCGTTTTATACTGGAGAGTACGTGCGAGGGTCGCGAAAACGTGGCGTGGGAGAACCGTAAGCGTATAGCATGACAGCGTGGAGGTGTTTGAGGCATTCAACAAGAAAGAGAGCGTTATCCGCAAAAGGGCAAAGTTCGTAATCGCTCTGATGAAGTGAACTCTGGAGGTGTTGAGCTGGCCGATGAAGCTACATACCATTCGAGTGGGTGTTCTTCCACGCAGGCGTTTTCGTTGGGTGAAAGACACGAGATTCTGTAGCCAATTTTAACATGAAGGACATGGTAGGAGTGAAGAAAGAAATGTTCAATCAACGATCGTACAGGTTGGGCAAGTTCAAACTCCGCGTGCCGTGACTGCCGCGGTTCCTGGCGTTCGCTCTTCTCCTCCACCCTGACCGCAACTTCATGTCTTCGCCCACTCTCCGCGTACATATACTGCCCCAAACACCCTCGCTACATGCTACCACACTTATTACAGGAACGTATGTGTACCTCGCCGGGGAGACATTTCTGCTTGGCTCCGGGGATCGCACGAATGTCTTCTTGTATCTCATCATTTTGCGTATACCTTTCGGATCCGAGGCGTCAATGAAAGAACACGATTGTCGGTAAGTCACTTCCCACAGCAGTGGTACCCGCGATCTAATTTTCTGAGCAGGCGGTCCGTGATCAGTATCCTTATCTAGAACACTCGCGACTCGCCTTGTCTGACGAAAAGACAAGGCAAATATTTAGTAGAACTCGTACATCACGAGGGAAAACAGGGAAGATGATCCACTCTATTGACAGATATCCCAATGGGGCCAGAACGAGGCACTTCCGAACTTCCGAAGAGACTCGAGAGACCATGGCTCACGCCCGCTCGTGTATTAGTAACTACTTGTTGTCCATGTATGTAGTGTAGTCGGCCCCAAGATGAATACGTCGCGTTATCAACGCCGGGGTCTGGAGGCGTCAGAGTCACTTGTCAACGATCATTGGCCCGCCACCTTGTGGTGGCGTCTCTAATTTCGATACGCTTGTCATGTGATAGGGCGGGATAGCGACGTTTATAGGCCAAAGTCAGACAGGTTTCAGACTCATCCTCATCATGGGCGGTTCACTATGGCTCAAACATATTCGTACAGGCCGAGAGGACCCCAACACTTATGACACAGACGAGGACGTTGGATCGGAAGTCAAAGAAGACTGCTGGAGTTACAGTTATTCTGGGTTCCATGGGTTCAAGGGACAGGTCCTCCGTGGCGGTATCGCCTACCTACAGCATCTCGAAACCAGCGCCAAGGAGAAAGAAGCGACACCAGAAGGCGCAAAGCAGTTTTTCCTTGAGAGAGGGATCAAAGCCATCGTAGACGCCGAAGACGATGAGGCTTCTGCGAAGGGCGCCGCACTTGTGATTAAAGGCGCGTTGCAGGTGCTGAATGGGTGGAAGCGCGAGCAGCGGGGCACCGACCAACTATCCCTATTCACTACACTCGGAGGCGGCTTCCCCGGTGCTCTTGGTACGAACATTGAAGACATGCTCGACTCGCCGTATCATGCGATGAAGATCTCGAGTCTCCCCCAGTGTCCCATTGCGCTCGAGAGAGTCGGAATGCGGGGGATGTATTTCCTCATGCGCATGGCTGATAACGACGCAGTGATTTATAGTGACGAGGCGCAGATGATAGTCAGCGTAATCGAGAGGGTCAAGGAAGAGGGAAAGGCAGTGGTCAAGGAAAAACAGGAATATGAGACCTTCGAGGAGATGACTGCTGAGTTCATCCAGTTTATGAAGGAGTGCAAGGATGGCATGTATATTAAAGGTTGACGAGGACAACACAAATTTACTATGTACGTTGCATAGAGATAAATCAAAATGAACTTTTCTTCAATACAACTAGGGGAAGACCCCCGAAGGTATATCATTGCCTCTCCTGCTCTTCCATCCGCGCTATACATCCCATCATCTGCAAATAACGAGCTATAGACGAACAAACGCCCTTCCCTTTCGCACCCACAAACATATCCAGCGTCACCTCTCCCAATTTCCCCTTCTCGTACTCTTTAAGGTATCCCAACGCGGTCCTCAACTTCAAACCTGTCGTCGAACAAAGGGTATCTAGTTTTCTATAATCGGAGAAATGACGTTGGACGCCCAACATCGTCTGAGCACGCCCGTTCGCCACCAGAAGTTCTGGGTGTACGAAGTACCTGTAATGTTTGCCTACGAAATGCACACGAGGACACGCCAAGGAACAAATTGTGGCCGGATTGGATAGTTCGAGGCCTATCCGCCGGGACGTGTAAATGGCCGAGACGCGCTTTTCCTTCGACGGCCCAAGATACATGTACGCTCTCCCAACATCGAAGGCATCCGGAATATTTAAAGCTCCCGTATTTCCATCCCACTTTTCTGTTACCAGCGACGAATTTGAGCTTGCGCCGCTGAGTGTCAGAATGTGGTCCACGAGAAGAGACGGTCCCGAGATAACTTTCCCGGTGGAACGGTCACGTACAGTTCGGAGCAGAATGCCTCCGCGCGACATAGAGGTGCTGGAATCCGCGGTAGTACGTTGTGTATCCTTTGTGGTTTTGAAATAAGAGGACACGACTGGAGGCGCACTTTTTCCGAAGGTCAGATCAAGACCTTTACGCCTTCCTCCTCGATACCCAGTAGATCCGACAACGACATGTGAATTGTCGCCCTCCTTGGAATGCCTCGGAGTACGATGAAAGTACCTGGACATCATAAGTGTCACAGACAATAAATGAAGTGAAAGTTTTCACCAATTGCCGGCGGTCCTCTGCTCTTCGCTGCCGTGCGTGAACGGGTCGCGGTGCAGTTCCGACCAGAAGTAGAACTCGATTTCCATGAGCTCCAATTTAGTCTCCTTTCCAGACTCTGCGCGCACGACGAGGTCGTATTCATGCAACAGTGCGGCGGCGATAGCGTCAAACCGACCAGCTAGAGCGTTCGAATCGGATAAAGCGGAGAGGTCAAGCAATGTGGATAAATCATCATTGGAATCTGAAGCTGCGGGGGAAGGCGGTGAAGGGGGAATTGTTCGTTGTCGTTTGAAGTTTGGCGTTCCTGACGCATCATGGTCATCGCAGTCCAAACGCGCGCGCATATCCTTCAAGGACGCCCCATTCCTCTTGAGCAAGTTTTCCTTTGAAGACGAAGTATCAGCATATTGTCCCATTGGGATACGTGTGTCCATCCTGGTGGATAGATGGAAGTGCTTTGGAAATTACTGTCAACGTCAAATACCAACCGTGATCGTGGCTGTGCAGACGGTCTGTCCCGCTCGTACTTGACTTACGATTAATTCACGTCAAATATTCTCGCCCACGATGGACTCCGGCCTGTCATGACGCGATGTTTAGTCTTTGCAGTCAACTGGTAGTTTCCTCTTGATTCTCCCTATGATATCATACCGACAAACCAAGCGTTGAAGATAACGCCTACTTGATTCCCTCTTCCGAGTACGACCCCAAACTTTTGGGACGTTGGTTCAGGTTACTTCGTCGATGAATCGAGTCGATCTTTCTTCTCAGGTTCTTGTCAGGTTCGCTATGATGCCCGTATAGTTTATACTGCAAAGCGAGGTCTCTAAACGTTGTCCCGCAGTGTTTCTCCTCAGTCGACTGTTAGTAACGATATAGCAGAATCTGACAGCGAATAAATGAAACAATCATATTTACAATGGTGATATAAGATTTAACACCAGCATCTTGCCCAGGGCACAGATAATTTACCGTGTAGGCGGACGTGTGGCCGTGTGGCCGTGGACGTGTAGGCCGTGTACAGGGCCGTGTTGGCCGTGTGGAAGTGGCTGTGTGGACGTGTAGGGACGTGTAGACCTCACCCGTAACACCGTGACTAGCGAGTAGTAACACTGTGACCATTGAGCTTAACCAGTGATGGGGAGTAGGTAGAGAAATGCAGTTTTTAAGTGGCGTCGTCTTATCGGAACCAGCCGAACTAAGGCTACGGCAAGAAGCACTGCCGGCGACTACGTAACTGCGACTTTAAGGTGTTCGACGCATCTTGAAGTCCAACCATCATCATGTAGCAACCTTGCGCGTTTTATATACACTCTGCCCTCTATGTCTCCTTGCGCAGTTTGTCAAATAACATTTTTTTGTGACCTGTCCCGACTGATTTGAAATATGTGCCGCACTGGTTTTCACGTCACATAAATTCAACTTGCTCTGATTTTTCTAGTCACTACAGCTCCTCGACGCGTCCCTACAACTCCCTATCACTGAGGTGCTGCACATACCTCTGCTCTGGTAGCTCTCGCAGATGAAGAGACTTATTGTACATAGTAACTTATAGATCGTTGAACATCTTCTAATCACTTGACAGCGCGGTGTTGGAAGATTTCTCCTGGACACATGCGGAGATGAGCAAAATAGCGAGTCTCGTAAACCTCCTACCACTGTCAAGACTAAACCCGTACCGAAAGTCCAGGCTCCCACAGTGGGACGTTTGCTGCCCATCTACGACACATTCGGTAACTGTTCAACTTGACTCGTTTCTGATCCTATTTTCATGCTTAATACTAGGTCAAGTTATTGGTTACTCGACTGCTCCTCCTCTTGACACCGCATATTCGAACCCCCGCCTACCACAGCAACGGCGAAATCGCGTAAAAGACCTCCAGATCGAGATCCTCGGAAAGCTCTCGCTCTTCATCGCCGCTGAATAAGCGGCTGAAGAATGGTAGCGCTCTGTCGAGGTCCATGGTGGCTTATACACGTCTACAGGCGCTGGCGCGCCATGGTGATGTCCAGTCCTACATTGTGGGCGTCATTCGCGATTCCTATTCCCTCCAGTCCTCAACCACTCGGACATGATACTTTACTCGTGAACGAGGAACCGCTTCTCCGAGCCTTGGAGTATTCTCGTCCTGAACCGCTTACCTTTCATGCGCCCGTACGCCATTTACCATCCACACTTTTACAAGAGCTCTTACTTGCCTCTCCGCGTTGGAGGAATGTTTCTCTTCATCAGTGTATGGCGCTGGATCCCGAGGAGTCCCTGATTCTGCCGAATCTTGAAGAGTTGACGCTTTGCGAATCTGATCAAGGATTCACTCCCGTCATCCTCAATCGCTTCACCCAGACGCCTAGCGTGAGAAAGCTTACCTTGGGCGGAAAAGCTGCTCGTCGACTCGGTTCCTTCCCCTGCCACTTACAAGTTGTCGACTTCGCTGACTGGCTGGACAGGTCGGTTACTATTCACCTTGCTGGTAGTTCAAGACTGAGTGACGCCCTCACGCCTAGGTAGCGACTCTGTTCCTGAGGGGACCGCTCGCCGGATCCTACCTACTACCTCTAGTTTTCTCGACGACTTCTTTGAATGACAGAAGTGACGGATGGGTTGGATTGGATTTATTTACTCACAGGTCAGGTTAAGCTGGAGTTTCTTAGATTGCGAGAGACGAGATATTCAACTGGGATGATTAATAATACTTCTGGGACATCTTAAGCTGTTTACAGCGCTCAGATAGTCTAACCTTGGAAAATCAACCGCTGCTTGAGCCAGAGGTGACCACACTCCCACTTGATGTAGCCGCCGTGGAATTAGTCGCGAAGGTTCCAGGGAGGGCCTAGGAAGTCGTCAAAGAAGTGATAATATTGTTGGTACATAAAGAATTTTCCACATAGTCTTATTGTATATATACAGTATAGTATGTGATTCTGGACCATACCGGCGTGCAAAACGACCTATCCCTGTTCATGAGATCCTTCAGAGCCGGCGGCGGCTGAGGAGGGATGGCCGTGTCACTCCCTTGTCACGCCAAGTAACGCTACCGTGTTGGCCGTGTACCGTCCCTGGACGTGGAAGTGTCGGCCGTGGAGCTTGGACGTGTGGCAGTGTGGAAGTGTAGCCGTGGCCGTGTCTACCGTGTGGGCTACCGTGGACGTGTAAACAGTGGCAGTGTTACCGTGTTTACTACCGTGTTGGCCGTGTACACGGCCGCTCACGGCCATCAATCATGTACCCCGATGAGTATTTCTTGACTTATAGCACTCGCTTCTGGTTCGTAAAATCACATATACATGCTATTGAACACTGATTCTATTTTCTACATAGCACGATAACTCCGAGAGAGATCAAATTGAGTGACTTTTGTGCCCGGCCGTGTAGACCCTGCCGTGTAGGGACGTGTGGCAGTGCACGGCTACCGTGTCTACCGTTGGACGTGCACGGTAAATTCTACCTGCCGTCTTGCCCATCAACTTCATCGCCTTCTTGATAGCTTCACCTTCAATCGAGAGGCAGGAAACTACCAGACGATTAAACCCTAGTCCAACCATGTCGTTCAAAACAGCGTTCAACCGTTCCCACACACGATGCTCCGACTCCGACTCCGTGGAGAATACATGTACATGCACATGGAGTTCGCGCATGACAGGGCGCATCCCGACTCCGGCGCCCACCACCACATCCTCTAGCGCCTGAACATATCCATCTAGCTCTGCCTCGCGCGTAAGCCGTAACATCACCGTCGGTACATCATAGAACGGGAAAACCGCGCTGATTCCCGTAGGCAAATGGCGATGAGTATGGTCGATCTCCAAAATGCTTAACGGCCACACGTCATCGTCAATCGGAAGGGTAGGAGAGATGATGAGCTTTTGGACGTTCATGAGCGTGAAGAGGTTGAGCAGGAGATGATCGAAGGGAGGAGGGCAGGAGGATATGTCTACGACGTGGAGTTGGTTTTTGATAAGACCCTTCTTGAAGGACGACGGTTCATCAGCGGGATTTATCACGAAAGTAATGGGCCATATGACGGTGAATGATTCGAGCATGGGCATGCTTTCCAGTATCAGGGGAAGAGTGTCGAGCGATGGGATTGAAATGTTCTGCAGGCGGAGATGCCTGACATGGGTGAAATGCGTGACACTATCCAGCTGAGGCAAGTCGTCAAATGGTGATCCACCACCAAAGGTAATACTCCGAACCCTTGCCACGCAGCTCATAGCTTCCACGAACAGGACGCTCGTCTTTGCGGTGAGGTCCATCACGACGAGTTCCTCAATCCATGGCTTCCTAGGGCTGGCTCGGAATAAAGACAGGAATGTGGGATACGTGGGTGTCTCGGGAGAAATCCAGGATCGCTTGAAATCATCCTCTGGGTATGTTTCGACGGATGTCGGCTCCATGCGGAGGTGTACGCGATGGAAGATGTGTTTCCGTGCGCGAGGAAGCCATGCTTTGGAGACGAGCGTACAAGATTGTAAGGTATCGGTGCGATGTAGCCTCCCATCAACGTCATCGAGGTCGGGAGACGCAATGAAGTCGATGATGAGATCGACCAGTTCCTGCGGGATACGGCACAGGGCGCGGGGATACTGCTAGAAGAGTCAGTCGGCGACGATTAATACAGGAAGGAAGGAAAGCTCACGTTGATAACACTTAGCATTTCCAGTGGCCAGTGCGTGGGATGGAAGTGGGAGAAGGACAATTGAATTGGTATGACCATTATTTGGTTCTGCGTCGTCGACTGCGTGCATTGTGCGCTAATTAAGGCAAGTGTGAATCCCACACTCGGATTTGAAGAACAGAAAGAGCGAGTTTCACTCACCTGCGGTTAATGTTCTAGTAGTGATTCGCGGGGTAGCCTTGAGACAAACCGACTGGGATGTGATCTTACGGGATGATCAGACAGAATGAACAAAAAACAGGTTTTGAGAAATAAACATACATGCATCACGCTGTTACTGCTGCGCGTCGAGAAAGTCCGTTGAGTCTCCTAGCCTATCACGAGTGGCAGAAAGCGCGCGGACATAATGACAAGGCTCTCGAATTATCGAGCCGGCGCCGCCAGTGAAGGGGTGTCAGATCCATCTGCTTCGGGGAACAAGAGGCTGGCGCAGGGGAAAGGAGAACATGGAGCGCCCAACGCGAGCTCGTAGCGTCGCCAGATGTGATATTATAGGAGGGTACCACTACGAAAGAGCAGTGGGTCCCAAAACGGTAACTTCACAAAGCAAGCGCGTCGGAGCACGAAAAAAGGCCTGCGTCACGTCAGATATATACCCATATTATCTTGAATGGAAGTGCCTGGTGACGATGATATACTGTAAGGAGCAACCACACGTACCATCGGCAAAGTTTTTGGATGTCCGATTCGACCTGAAGGAGCAAGTCGACATGGACGCGTCAAACACGTCAAATACTTTACAGCGCAGAGTCATCGCTAGTTGGTAAGAGACGGACAAAGACGCGCCAACGAATCCAGTGATGAAAGCAGGACGCAAAAGCCGACACGTGGTCTACGGCTTTTCCCGACCTAAACCTGCACAGTGCTCCTGGACCTCTTTTCCTACCACCATTCTCGATATCAACGTCTACAAGCGTTCCGCTCTCGTAACTCTCTCTGGGAGTCCTTTATCCGACAATCACGCGTGGTCTAATTGTGCTATCATAGCATGGTACGATTATGGAAAAAGACAAAGCAAGACGATCTGCGCACTTTCACACTCCGGTCCTTCAAGACTCTCTACCCTGTTGGCGTGCACTTTGAATGGAATGCTCAGACTGGTCTCCTTCTGACTGACTGGCTCGTGACTCGACACCAAGTACTGCTAAACGAATGGTAACAATTCTGTCGAACGAGATGATCAATCCGGATCCACGCGGTCGTTCATCCATCGCGAGACCGTACACACTGACGCCCACAAACCCGCTATAATAGCACAAATGCCTCATGCCCTCCTTCACACTCGGTCCCGGAAAATCGGCACCCACAAACCATCCTCCCAATTTCACAAATGTCTTCACTCTCCTTCCTAATATCACATCACACCCATCCTCCGCTCGCTAGGTCTTTGTCCCTCTCCGCGTCAAACTCTCCTAATATCACCTCACGCCTCCTCCCCACCCTACCGACCGTCAAATATCTTTCATGGCCCCGCTCGTCAATGGGACGTCTTTCAACACCACATCAAGTCTTTCTTCATCTTCGAATTATAAACCTCGGAAGTCGGACGACAAGATGTCAATACCAACCCAGCCGCGATGTCCTACAGCAACCCCCTGCATCCATCCTCCGTCCCATCCTCGGCACAGTTCTACTCCCTCAGCGCGCCCGCCGCCCCCATGAAATTCGCCCTCCCCAACCGCCGTCGCATCCCCCAGCGGGCGTTCGCGCCCAAGCACAGCCCGGCTCAAACCCACCAGCCCCCGATATACTACGACTACCCCGGCTTCCAGCACCAGGGCGTGCCCATCAAGTCATTCGGCGCCTCGGAGCCTGCAATCGTCGGCGCGAAAGACGCGGTGTTCACGAAACCAGGCGTTACTAGGATAACATTCCACATACTGGTTAGTCCGGCTCCTTATCGTTCTCGCAGTTTGCTCATTTCTCGATCAGTGGCCCGGATATCCACACGTTGAATGGTACCGCTCTGTGGAAGTGAATACCAAGACGGGGCCCATGACGAGGGCACAGCTTGGTTACGTCGTCGCTGGAAACTTCATGCGCTTCATCGAGGTAAGCTCATTGTCTGTATCCCCACGTATCACGCGATTTATGGTCTGTTCTCCAGAAAACTCAGTACGAATCTATCAATGCTGCAGAGAGACAGTGGAAAGTCGGCGCTGATGGGATTCGATTGGAAAACCTTGTTCTTCTATCCGTTTGGAACACCTACGAGAACTCGTGGCAAGCGGAAATCGCGGTTGATTTATGATGACTTGATTCCGGCACTCGTTATTCTACTTTACTTTATAATGACACTAGGACTTACTACTGCACACTTCGTTGTTCTTACTATAGCGTCCTCGGACTAATCGTAGAAATCAGCTAGGCGAAAGTCTAGTTCATTCAACAGTCGACGGACATATCGATACAACATGTAATTACTCCCCGAGAGGAAGGTCGATATAAAATAACTACAGAATCTCTTGAACGACAAAGGAACTAAGTATTCAAGACATGGTATTAAGGGAAAAGTAACGTATGGTGCGTCTAACGACAACATGTATCCAATCCAGCTAGTCATGGATATTTTCGAAACGAGTGTTGATAGCGAAATGGAAGATCCTTGCCGACACGACGTCGACAGCGAAGAAGATGAGTATAAACATGTCAGAAACGTCAACAACGATAGCGATGGAAAGCTAGAACGGAAAGCCCGGGGGATCGCGAAAGGGTATGGAAATGTCGATAGCAGAATGGAAAACAAGAACGAATAACCAAGAAAACAGACAGAGGAAAACGTGGGAGCGAAAGAACATGGTAGCCCGATCAAGGTGTTCTCGGGTTGAAGATGAGCTTGCACTCCATTGCCGAGGGGAAGATGACCTGGAGGATGTACGTGTCAGTAGTGGGATTAGCGACGTGCCAAAAGGGATGCTTACGAAGCTGTCTTTGATCTCCATGCTCCTCTCGTTCGTCTCCGCGGGAGCTTCAATGTTGAAGTTTCGTGCGACGGCAGCGACGACGACCTTTATCATGGCCTGCGCAAGGTTTTGGCCTCCACAAACTCTCGATCCAGTTCCAAAAGGCATAAAGTGCTGGTGCATGACGGCCAAGGACTCCGCGGATGCCGCGTCATCCAACCAGCGGTCGGGAAGGAAGGTGTCTGGAGATGGGAAGACAGCTGGGTTACGATGCATCGACCAAGCCTGAGTGGCGACGACGGTTCCTGGGGGGAGCGCGAAGCCCATGAGATCGAAGGATTCGTTTCCGGGACCGAACTTGGAAATGGACGTGGGCACAACACGTTCAAGAAGGCTCGGGGCCGCAGAGTAAACTCGCAAGCCTGAAACAGACGTCAGACTCGAGTTTAGTTGAGTGATTGTCAGATGATACCCACCTTCCTTGATGAACGCATTGAGATACGGCAGGTTTTGAAGGACCGAGAGATCGGGAATGGCACGAGGATCGACCATGACTTCGTCCAGTTCAGCGTGGAGCTTCTTTGCGACATCGGGGCGACGGCTTAGTTCCCAGAAGAAATAGGACAAGGTAGTCGAAGTCGTGTCAGATCCAGCGATCCTACAGATTAATTAGACCAATATCAGAGAAGAGAATAGACGGCTTACATATGACCCATACATTCCGAGATGATGTCACTGTCAGGCATCGCATCCTTGGTCGAAGAGTAGTTGTAGTTGAGGAGTCGGTGGAGCATAGGGACCTTTTCGGTTTCGTCCAGCTTGCCAGAGTTCATTTGGGCACGAGTCTGGTAGACGCGTTCGCTGACAAACTAGGCGCGCGCATTTAATAACGAATCAAGTAAACGAATCAAGTCAAACTAACCTCCGCCATAATCTTGTCCGAGTCGCACATCTGACGCAAACGAGCATTGGGAATCTTGCAGATTAGATTCCAGGCCCAGGTCGGTACAGCGCTTCGCTAGATGCGTGTCAGTTAAGCATCTCGGGGGAAATAGATCGCCATACCAGGATGCCACGCTTCGGGAAGTCATGGATGGCGGTTGAGAGAGGGTCTTCAGAGTTCAAAGCCCATTTGTGGACGGCGCCAAGACGATAGCCATAAGAGGTGGATACGCAAACGTCGACCATGAGGTTACGGAAGAGGGCGAGGCATTCTAGTGGGGTCTTGCCGCCCATATTGTCGAGTGTCTATACAAATTTGTTAGTCCGATTTGCGTTGAAATGAACGGTGATAACGCACGGAGACAAGCTCTAGGGTGGGGTCATGCATCTCCGGTTGGAATTTTGCGAGATTCGCTGGAACGTAGTGTGGGGCGTAGCCTTTACGGCGCATGGAATGTGAGGAATGTTGTAGAGTGGTCATCCTGGTCGCGATATTAGCCATAAAACACGCATATATGCGGGTAAATAACGCACGCATGGTCGTTTTCGTTCCTAAAAGGGCGGTTAAACGGATAACGGGTAAAGGCGAGGTGGCGACTCACGTAAGTAGACTCTTGTAGTATGAACTCTTGTCGAATTTGTGGACAGAGTAGACGCTTCGCATAGTAGAGAGATCGTTGAAGACGACCTTGTTTGGGCCGACGCGGACAACGGGACCGTACGTCTCGAAAAGCTCCTGGATGACCTTGCACTGTTCGAGGCGCAGAACGTGTACGGTTAGCCACAGGTCGGAGACTGCAGCATACCAAGGACCGGGGATAGCGCAGAGCGGGGAAATGAAAAGGTTGTAAATCATGTTAAAGGCGATATACGCGACGCCGAGCGAGACGATGACGAGCGATGCGCTGGTGATGAGCGCGGAGACGGTGAATTCGAGGGAGTACATCGCGGGAAGGGAGCGGCGGGGCGGTGGGAGGTGACCAGGGGATGATGATGGCGGGAGGAAAGAAAGAAAGTGGGGCGGTCTCTGATCTGCCGCCTCCGTCTTTTATACCTGCGAAGCTGCTGACCAACCCTAACCGCAAATCTCATGTCGAGCCAAGGGAGAAGGGGAGAAACGCGATCGTAGCTTTTTAAAACTCCGCTCATTCGCCTTTTCTTTCCTTTTCCGGTCCATACACGTGATCCGCAACGGTATTCTCACAAACGCCACAAGAGATTGCCCGGTCTGATTCCCCGTCAATCAATAGCTACTGTCAGGAACACCCTGCACTATTGTCATCCAGCATCCTTGTCTCTTGTCAGATTAGCCATGCCTCCGAACGCTGCTTTTGATATGCTTTTACATCCGAAGCCGTCTTTACTTTTTTCTCCCCCGAATGCCCGGTCTAGTTCCGATCCACTCTCAATGTAGACGCGGCTGTTAGCTCTTCTTATTAGCAATACTCGTATACTTGACAGTTGGGTACCTGTGCACAAGGAACAGCGGCACTCGAAATGAAAAGACACGCAGCCCCGAGTCGAGGTGCCACCAGCAATCCAGTTACTTTCTTTGTTTAGTGCGACATGATTACTCGGGTACAAATCAACGTACAGGTGTTCATGTACATTGTTTGCTTCCGACGCGAGACTAAACACTCTCTGTTCGCAGTTCCAACTTTACGGTCACCAAGAACTCCCTCCGCCTCTTAGTACAAGAAAGAAGAAGCAACACCCGGAATTACCATTAGACTCTACCTTTAGTGTTGAAGACGTATATCTACAGATCTGGACCGTCAGCAATCTACTGGGACTAGCATCATCACCGCCATTCATTCCTTAGCTGTGGCGCGCTCCATATCCGTGTCAAGCCGCACGGACTGATGTTTAGCACAATCCACTAAAACACCCAGCCACAAGCGCGAAAAATCCGGAAGTGCGATTCAACAGGACATACCCTACTGCACCAATGGACTTTCAAACATGTCCAACCAGTGGCTTGTTCGCGATCGGCAGCCGTTACTTATCATACACGGAGCCATGTTTCTATCACGGGATAAGCCATACCTCCAGAACGTAAAAAATACAACCTTCTATCCGTAACACGAGCGGAAACTCGCCGATCGCTCACGTCAAGGCGGAAACCATGAGGCAAACTAATCTTTCCCTTCAGGTTACACATACGCCCGAGGCGGTTCACTCCTCGTTGCTCCACCCTCGGAAATGATACTATCAACACGCCAGGCGTAAGCGCTCCTCTAAACTCGCGTGGCACCGTGCCTGTCGAAGAACGGCTTTCATCATGAT
This sequence comes from Hymenopellis raphanipes, assembly GCA_036872995.1. Lineage (NCBI taxonomy): Eukaryota > Fungi > Basidiomycota > Agaricomycetes > Agaricales > Physalacriaceae > Hymenopellis > Hymenopellis raphanipes. Next base: position 463,361 of record JAYMDG010000029.1, read on the forward strand.
GCCGTCCTCCGACAAGTGTGATCCTCAGAAAATCGGACGCGGCACTTTGACCTAGTAACGCGCTTTAGGATCCACTGAAAGATGTTGAAATAACAACGTAGCTCACCCTTGTCGTCATCCGTCAATGGAATATCAAGCACGGAAGCCTGATGGTGCTGCTGGTTTCGTGGCGCACTTCGACACCAGAAGTCTACAAATTCATATCTGCCTCCACGCTCCCACATTGATCGTCGGTAGTGCATCCTCCGACTCGTTACACGGGGTCGGTGTTCAAGGCTTCGAGCTAGACAGATGCCGGATTCAAGGGTCAACGAGGAGCCGTTGCTGAAGACTTCAAGCTAGACAGTTGCCGCATCCAAGAGAGAGAAGACGTTGAATCGTTCATGACTTCACGTTAGACAGTTGCCCAGGAAGCAAAGAAGAGCTGTCGATGTGCCTAGCAGCAGTAATCGCAATCAGAATTGATGCATCCTGATAGGGATCTGCAGCGTTCGAGACTGGCCTCTGCCTTTCAAGCCAAAAGCGCGAGGGTATTGCTTGGCGTAGCGGTTAACGAGCGCGTTATGGTTAAAGATCAAGCAGCATCGGCATATTCCGTGGGTTGACTAATCATCTTTTTCTCGGTGCCACTCTCATTCCATTTCATCACAGCTTCCCGTGTCTGTTGATACAATGGCTTCCAGTACTCACGGATCACACGACCGCTACCCGCTACCGCTTACAATACAACCACGCGACAAGCGACAAATCTCAAGCTATTCAATTCCATGAATAATGTCCTCGTCCAACTTGAACCCGAGGACAAGTCAGTCACGGTACCGCGATAGAAGGGTGTTTGGCGCGCCTCTCACAATTCCTTATCCACTGACAGAGCGAATTTTTTCCCAGGAGCGATACGCATCTTGTTGTATATTCCGCGTTCCTCGTCGTGAAAGAGGCACGTACCATTCAATCCCAACCTTCCGGCAAACAACCCGCTCAACACATGGCTCGGCCCAGGCACGAACAACACCGAGATTTCTATCAGTCAGCAATCACCATGCACGCGGATTGGGCGAGTATAAAAAGCTTTCGAGCACACGGCTTCTAAACGCCGACCACGACTCTCACTTTCGCCATCATGACTCGGGCACGTCTGCCAGTTCTCCTCTTCCTCCTCCTGGACACATCTCATGCGCTCTACGCACCCATACGCGAATACGCCGGGAAAAGCTTCTTCGACGGATGGGACTTTCCTGGGAGCATCGATAACACTACTTGGGGTATGTATGTCTGTCCAAATCGTGGTCGGGACTCTGCTGTCAACTAACTTGCATAGGGAACGTCACATTCGTGGACCACGCAACTGCGACATCGGATCAGCTCGCTTTCGTGAATACTGCCGGGAACGCGGTTCTGCGCGTAGACAATACCAGCGTTGTATCGACCAACGCGCTGGGGCTGGCGTATCGTAATTCTGTGCGTCGTGTCCATACTACACATGGAGTAGACGAGAAGCGCTTACAAAGGTCTTAGGTCAAAATCTCAACGCAAGACGTGTACCCTCTTGGAAGTCTGATCACCGCTGACATTACACATATGCCCTTTGGCTGTTCGGTATGTTGCTTTTCTGCTGCGCCGTATGTCCTAAACAACTAATTTAGGTATGGCCCTCTTTCTGGACTTTAGGCGGCACCGACGACGAATGGCCCATGTTCGGCGAGATCGACATAATCGAAGGCGTAAACGAAATGACGAGCAACCAAATGGCGCTGCACACCAACATCTCGACGTGCGTGCAGTCCCCCGATGCAAAGCAGCTCGGCACCACCGTGAACACCGGGTGCGCAGACGAGGCGGGCACAGTGGGATGTCGCGTCACCGAGACGAAGGCCGACAGCTTCGGCGCCGGATTCAACCAGGCAGGGGGCGGCGTCTTTGCGCTGCAGTTTGATGTATCGGGGGCGTACATATGGTTCTGGAGTGTAAGCTTTGCCACCCCCCTCCCCAATTGCGGCTTCGGCTGATGGACTAGGACAGCGCGCGAACATACCAGCTTCTATCAAAGGCGCCACATCGACGTCCACGATGGACACGGCGGACTGGGGGCTCCCTTCCGCTTCGTACCCCGCGACAGGCTGTAACCTCGAGGCGATCTTTAAACCCCAGAAGCTAATCCTAGATATCACCCTTTGTGGTAACTGGTTCGTGTCTGATCCTTTGGCCGTCATAGTCTTTTGTAACACTTCTTAGGGCCGGTGTACCTTCGTTGTTCAGTGCCTCCTGTACTGGTGACTGCGTAGGTTGTCTTCTTCCATCTGAGATTCGATTATAATTCGTTGTATAGGTCGCAGATTGGGTACTGGGGGCAGGCAGCGGCAAGTACGACGACGCCTTCTTCGAGATCGCCTATGTCAGGACGTACACCGCTTCCAACGCGACCTCTTCATCTACTGCGTCAGGTGGAAAGACAGCGACAGCGACAGAGACCTCCTCGGGCACGTTAACCAGGACAGAGACTTCATCGTCGACTGCTTCCGGATCTTCCTCTTCTGATACAAACGCTGCTCCTCCCGCTTCATTTAGTTCAAGGACACTACTATTCCTTACTCCGTTCGCGCTGATTGTTTTCGTCATGCTCTGATACGATACCCCGTTCTATTGTTGTTGTTATATTCGGACTTTTAGTGTATGTATGATACCTCCTAGACGCCCTACGTACACGACCTACTATTCTACGCCACTGTCAATGCACCGCCGATCACTGATAGAAGTTGTGTCAATGCCTCTGAGGCCTAGCAGGTTAACTCGCCGCCGTAATTGGTACGATCAGTCAAAGTACAAACACCGCGCAGTCGGAGACTGTAACCAAGTAATGGATTGACGTGCTGTGACGCCACATCAACGACGTGTCAGTCGTCTGACCTGTCAACCAGACTACCACGAAGTGTTACCGTCGTGTCACTCTCGCCGAGCAATAACAATGATGCTGGCCTCTAATTCGCAAGAGACTTGAGCCAGATTAAGTTGTTAGTATGTTTCCCAATGCAGAACAAGGACGTTTCCAATCAAGTGCTGAACCTTGTAACGGGCAGGCGTCTGCTCGAAATACAGAAAGTGATTCTTCAACTCAGACCAGGAACTGTTCAAGGAAACCTGGAGTCTAGCCAAACGCGGAGCGGAGAGAGGGGCAATTTTCCAACACTTTTCACCTATGACTTTCGAAGAAGAAGAAGAAGAAGAATGGCATCTCAGCGATTGCTGGTTCAACCGCTGAGTTCTGCACCACGTGCGTGTTCGATGATTTCTTATGGACGCAGACGTCGGGTTTTCGTCTAGCCAGATACTCGTTAAGGAAGTAGCACGTAGGCATTAACATTAGGTGGAGGGTGAATATGAGAGATCATCCTCGCCAATAATAGCCGCTCGTTCGACGTACTCTCCTTCAATGAACTTCTCTAGACGCTCCCTCTCCGCAATGTAATCGGGACTCTTCGCGCGGAGGCTTCCTCTATCAAAATCAGTGAACCTCAGGCACCCAGACTGATCCTCCATGATGTTGCTCGCGCGCACATCGCGGTGAAGTACACCAGCCTCGTGAAGGTTCTTCAGTATGGCCCTGAGTTCCTCCCTAAGTTCGAGTATGATCAGTCCCTTGGCGAGAAATGCGAATGGATTGAGACCTACTGTTCTTTAGGAGATAGGTACACTTTACGCTCGCTGTCCATCCGATCCGCAAGAGGATATCCAGCGTCAGATAGCATGATCGCGTACACGTCGGCGGCCGTGTTTTCTCGGACGTCAAGAAGTGACGGTATACCAGACACGCCTGCCCTTTCCAAATGCCGGTATATGTGGACCTCGTGTCTCAGGCGTCGAATGTTTTCCTCCCCCGTAGCAATCTTGAGGATGAACGAAGGATAGCCTGCATCCGGATCCTCCAGGCAAAGGTCGGCGTCAATCGCGACGCGAAACACGAAGCCTACAGCTCCGACACCGAGGGATTGGCTGGCAACAATGCTGAGATATTCACGAGGCTCGTAGCGTTGTTTCTTGATGGCTCCAGGCGGAAAAAGAAGCAGAGGAGCGGGGGAGTCAAAGTGGTCATATCGAAAGAAGACCGCTACAAGAGGAAACGAGTGCAGCTTGTCGATCAAGTCCTGATAGTATCCGTGAGTTTCGACAAGAACAGTCAACGAACAATTGTCTTACTTTGATGCTAGGCTCAGTGCGGGCCCCGGAAATCTTCCGTCTTTTAGGTCGGCGCTCGTCTGCAGGCAATGTCGCTTTCCTCTTGCCCAGTACATCGTTCTCGTTTGTGTTCACTCCATCGCATTCGAATACAAATGAAGTTTGGGCAAGGATTGAATTGGATCCTTCGTCTTAGGCTACAGGCTCTAAGGATCTAAGTTGTACCCGACCTGTAAACTAAGAAGTAATAGACAGGTAATTAAGTTGATGGGGAAGGGTGGGTGGTCAGTAGTAAATAGCACGGTATCGACGGTATGTGACGGTATGACGGGTCGGGTATGTCACGGGACGGGTACGGTGTCCGGTCCGACATACCGTCAATATACCGCCACACCGCCACATACCGTCGCCTCCCAGCACTCACGCAAGACGTCACACACGATCGAGAGGCTTAAAACTAGATAGTATTAGCTAAAAAATCAAATTCTACATGACAAAAAGACGATAAGCTGGTCAATCGAGTCATACTCTTATCTACCATGTCCAGTGATGACGAGCAACAGCCTCTTCCACCTCGCAAGCGAAATGCGAGCTCTCGTGTCATCGAAGCCGAAGCACACGAGGCCGCTCGTCGCAATGCTGCCCGGCCTGCCGGGTCCAAGAAAGCAAAAGCACCGACTAAGGCCCCCCGCGGTGATGCGCCACAAGCGGGCTCATCCCGCTCCGCCGGTGCTTCCACCAGCGAGGTCGACGCTGGCCGTCGCATGCAAGGAACCCTCCTGAAGCACGGGCACGAAATCAGAGGTACATCCCAGTTATCAGTGCTAAAACAGGAGACTTACCAAAAGATACAGGTAATCCTCGTCGTCGTTCGCCTTCCCGCCCCCGTTCCGATGCCAACGATGGCTCTGTCATCGACGTCGACACCTCCGACAACGAGAAGAGCGACAACAGAGACGCTGACGGCGATGTCTCCATGCGCGATGGCACCGATAAGCCTAGGAAGAAGAACTCCCGCAAGAATAAAGGCAAGAATAAAGCTAGCAAGGCCACAAGCGACCAGTCCAACGAGGAGTCCGACGTCGAGAAGGGTGATCCGTTCCCCAACGAGGTGACTGACGCTGACAAGGACGCACTCGGTAAGTGATACATCGATGATGAGGAAGGATACGTAAAACTCACCTGTTGATCAGAGCATGCGAAGAAGAAGTGGACGTCCTCGGTCTACATCTTCTTCCAGGAGCCCACCATCGAGATCGTCAATGGCCGTAAGGCCCACGTCTTCCGTTGCGCCGCTCGCGGATGCAAGCACAAGGTCAATCGATATCAAGATGACCGCGTCAAGATGAAGGACCGAAACTCGCCCAGTAATCTTCGCAGCCATGCGATGACGTGCTGGGGAGAGGACACCGTCCGCGCGGCTGACAAGACGACTCCCGAGGGTGCGCGCGAGGCCCTCAAGAAGCACGAGAAGCATCCCGATGGCGATATCAAGAGCTTCTTTCAACGACAGACACAGCGCACTGGTAGACCAACCTATAGCGACCGTCGTCACACACCTGCACAAGCCCGGTCAGTAATCCATGCTCCAAGAAAAATCCTACTTACTTGTCGATGCAGCGCTCAAACGGCTCGGTGGGTCGCCGAAGATGGACGTCCCTTTGCCATCGTTGGCGATGAAGGCTACCATAGCCTTCAGAAGACGGGCCGCCCGGATTACTACATTCCACACCCGACGACTGTTTCGCGCGACGTCAAACGCGTCTATGCGATTACTCGCGGCGGGGTTATTAACCAGACACTGCAGGTATGTTAGCTTTTTGCACAGAACCCAATACTTGTACTCACCAAATCGTAGGAGTACGAGGGCGACCTCAGCTTCTCGTACGACACCTGGACGTCGCCGAATCACATCCCATACGGCGCGCTCTGCGTCGACAGGCTTAGAGAAGATGGTACTGTTGAAAGTTTTTTATTGGACTTCATCGACCTTCCTAAGGTAGACTAACGTACCCGCTTGTATACCATCGAATAATTTATCGTCTTTTAGAGGCACACGGGCCTAAACATGGCGTTGCAAATCGCCCGAATCATCAAGGAGTTCGGTCTTGAACATAAAGTTAGTCTGTATACACCTCGCTACTAGTACTTGAGACTTACCAGGCTTCTAGTTCTTGTCCTTGACGATGGATAATGCCAGCAACAACGACACGTTGACGACCGAACTCGAAAAGCTCCTCCCCTCATTCCGCGGAGACAAGCAGCGAACGAGGTGCTTTGCGCACACCATTAATCTTGTCGCTCGCTCTTTCTTGCGGTTGTTCGATCCGGTCAAGAAGAAGAAGAAGGGTAAGAAAAACGGCAAGGACGACACGGCCAACGATGACGGAGAGGGTGAGGATGACGGCGAGGACGACTTGGATCGTGCTGCGCGTGAGCTCCTTCAGTTGATGCAAGAGTTGGAAGACGAGGAAGACGAGGAGGACAAGGATGATGATGACGGCCTCGTCGACATGGTGGCGGAGCTGTCAGAAGAAGAACGTGCTGCCCTCGAGGCAGAGATCAAGCCAGTCCGAAAGGCTCTGGTCAAGGTACGTTCCATCATCTTGGGTCAATTCAGTTCACTTCCCACGTTACGTCTGTGAGAAGTCCTCGGGCGCTTAACGTCTTCTTTCGCGCCATTATCTCCGTGGCGTTCCCACGTCTTGCTTCTTCTCTTCCTCTTTCTCCCACCATGACCTACGCCGTCTCGCCGTCTCTTTCTTTTTGTTTTGCGAGTTATCGCGACTACATGTCGCGTCGTCGTGGCTAACAGTATCGACTACATGTCGTGCTATTCCGGATCCGCGATAGTGCCGATTACATGTCGTACTATCCGAACAGTGTTTGACGTCGTGTTTTGTACGTCTACCTGTCAATGTGTTACGTCCATTACTCACGCCCATGCATATCTAGGTCTCTTCATTCCTCTTGCTCGTCTCTGTTGCCTGCGTACACTTTGACTGATACGACCTGATAGGTCCGAACACTGTCCTTCAAGATCATCAACTCAACGACGATTCTCTTACCTGCTTGGAAGGCATTCCTCAAATCTCGTGGACTAGAGGAGCTCATAATACCTCGGGATGTCCGTACCCGGTGGAACTCGACGTTCGACATGCTGTCGTTCGTCTTGAAGTATCGCGCAGAGATTACTGATTTTACAGCTGTGCAGGCAAATGGACTGCGCGACTATGAACTCAACAACAACGAATGGGAGACCATCGATTCTATATGCGATGTACTACAGGTACGTCTGCCATTTCTTTCGGTCGTAGCGATGTCTCATGCTTTATAGGTCTGCAAGGAGGGTACACTGCTCTTTTCGAAGGAGACGGCCTTACTCGCGCAGGTCATTCCGGCGATGGACATCATTGAGGACGTCTTCATAAGCATGACGATCGAAAAGCCGGATCCCAAGAACAACAAGCGCACCATCACGAAGACTCTTTCGCCGGCGCTCAAGGCTAGCATAGCCCTCGGACATGCGACACTCAACAAGTATTATCGTCTGACGGATGATTCGGAGGTGTACCGCATCGCCATGGGTATGTTCTTGTGATTGCGTTGACTACTGCTGATCCAGCGTACAGTTCTACACCCCGAATACAAGCTCAAGTACTTCAAGGATCAGCAGTGGGACCAGACCTGGATTGACCATGCTCGCGATATCGTTCGCCAGCGGTACGATGACCGCTACGCTGGTCGAACGGACCTCATTTCGGAGGCAGATCGACAAGCCGAAGATGAGAAATCAAAGCAGGTACTTATGCCATCTTCGTTGAAATAGTCGGAGGCTAACCGTGTACCAGGAAGCGCCACGAGGATTGTTTAATCTCCATCGACGACCGGATCCTGGATCGGACGACGAGGATGACGAGTTGGACAGGTACCTGAACGCGAAGCCGGTGGCTGTCAACAACCCCATCCAGTGGTGGATCAAGCACCGTGCAGAGTACCCACGGCTTGCGCGAATGGCACTGGACTATCATACGATTCCAGGTACGATTATATTTTCCTCTGATTGATCTATACTGATAGTTTGACAGCGACGTCTGTCAACGTTGAGCGGGTCTTTAGTCGTGCTCGCCGATTGATTGGTTGGGAGCGGAATCGCTTGAGCCCGCAAAGCGTTCAAGCACTGATGTGCATGGGGGCATGGAGTAGATTGGGTTATGTCACCAACGACGTTCTGGCTGAGGTGACGAAGGATGGTGCCGTACAGGTTCCAAAGGAGGACTTGGACAAGCAGGAGATCAATTTCCCCGAGGGTTATGATAGAATTCACTCGGATTGACTGTACTTATATATTAGACTATGCTACTTATGTATTCTGCCCAGTTCAAGCAGTTTGAGTTCGATGAGTAGTGACGGGTGGCGGTATACCGGGAATACCGTGCGGTATACCCGGACCGTATACCGTGCCCCGACGGTCCGGTATCTGACGGGACGGGTACGGTATGCCGAGGTGATACCCGCGGTATTACCCGGGCTGTTTACTAGTGGTCAGAAAAGAATTGTAGAGTGCTGATTGCACGAGCGATGAGTGAATCGAAAGAGGAGAGATCACCGTCGTGGTAAGAGGAGAAGTTGGAATGATCGACGGTGACTGCCTCTTTCGGAGCACAAACCTCGATCTCCACTTACACTCGTACCTCTTGCTAGTAGAGATAACAATTTGTGTTCACTCCATCGCATTCGAATACAAATGAAGTTTGGGCAAGGATTGAATTGGATCAGCCGTCTTGGGCTACAGAGCTCTCTAGGGATCTAAGTTGTACCCAGGTGTTAGGCGGATGACCACGCGCTGAGAGATCCCAAGAGGTAGGAGGAAGACGCCCAAAGTGTATTCGATAAAGTAAGGATTGTACATATATAAGATTAACGGACGGGTGGCATTGTGTACTGAATGAATTTCTCATGAAGATCGGGTTGCGCCTGCATGTACACTGCCAGAATAGCTCTGTGCTTTCTGAGGTATAGAATAAATGCATTACTCGCCCAACGGCCGATTACTTTCACCACTTCGAATGGTGTGTTTCGTAAAAGATACTCGATGTTGCGCCGTCTGGGTCAGTGGCCCTGCAGTGGTTCTCGGTTTGCGGCGGAAACGCTTTCTGAAGTCGTGTCAGAAATGCCTGTTTCGTCAACGGTCTACGCTTGTTCTTGACACAGTACGAAAATAGAGCGCCGCCAGGCGGTGGTTGATTCAACGCGAGGTGGGCTGCCAGTCGAGACTCGGGATCTGAAGATCCTGTCTGCCGCGACCAGAAAACACTCTCACCCTGCGGCGCTGACTTTGTCGATGGCAGAAAGAAAGCCGTCTGTTCCAGATTGTTCCGGTCACGTTCCTTGCGGATGTCTGATGGTTTGACATGCAGCGTGGGATTGAACGCAGTCAGGGTTCTGACAGTAAATTCTCCAAGGCGAGCTGCTGAGTAAAACGTGGTTGTCAAGCAAGCAGCGACTGCACAGTCTAGAGGAACTGTCGAGTCGAGGTGGGATAAAAGATCCTCAATGATCTCGACTGTGTATGGTAGCCGCTTTTTGGCTTTGGAGGACAGAGGCTGCAGCCGTTCTGCAGCGCGTAAGAGAGCATCCAGTTCGTCTTTCTTCATTGACCAGGAGGCACCATGAATGATGTGCCCAGCCCTAACTGCAGAGACGTAGCCTGCAATGGTGCTCCCCGCATAAGACCCGCTGAGTGTTGATACAAAAGCCGAGATTAGAAGAGAAGGTGCTGGGCAGCGATCACGCTCGGCAACATGCTTGTGGTCGCAGAATACGTGGTAGACCAAAAGACCAGAAGTAAGTCTCTAACGTCCCATCTGCCCAAGCAAATCCAAAACGTCGAATCACGGTCCATGTCGGTAGTTGAAAGACCGGCTTGCGGTCCTCGTGAGAATAAGGGTGTCAGCCAAATAACCGTTCCTTTGCAGGAATATGTTGACGAAGGGAGAGAGGCAGGAGTTAAATGAGGTGCATCTGCCGAGGACGTGTGACACCATGAAGCGACGAGGTAAGGATGAATTAGAAATTGGTGATGATATCGAAGCCAATCGAAGCTGGTTTGAGGGGTGGCAGCAGCGGTCGGGTGAGGTTGAGGTTTGAGGAGAGGCCGTGTGATGTGAAGCTCGGCGCAGGTTCTTGGATGATCCCAGTCGGCAACGAAAAGCAGAGACGGCAGAGGGTATGGTGATCGGCGGTAGGAGGAGGAAGTCGAGGGGTAAATCGCGAGAGGGGCCATCCGCGGGGTTAGCGCTTTTCTCGTGACATAGCGAGTAAAGATGGTGAGTTCGGGTTTAAGCAGGTGGGTATGGATGCGTTTGAATACCGTTGACTGCTTTGTTGCGGCTGCGGCCGTTCCACCAGCCTTCAACGACGGGAGTGTTGTCACCGTTGACTTGGATGTGCTTGTTTTGATAACCTGTTTAAACATTAGTTGAGCACACGACGCACTAGGTGAAGGATTTTGTAATACCAAGTTTGATAAGCATAAGGGTGGTAAATTCGAACTCGAGGGCTTCTGCCCACTGGATGTCTCGCACAGTGGGAGAATTCCATCCCGGAGAGAAGACGCGCACGCGCGCCAGCGTCCTTGGATGACGACAGCAATACCCACACTTGAACTGGCATCTCGAGAATGCGGCAACGTCCAGTGCTTGGCAAGGGCCCGGAATAGGACGTTCGAGTTTGTGTGTTGCGAGGGTTTGTGACCACCACGAGAGGTCAGACGCGATTGATTCGGAGGAGTCCGCGGCATGAAAGGCTTATCACCGAAAATTCCCAGCATGCTCTCAAGGCCAGTGAGGTATCTGCGGCCAGGTGGAGCGACACGAGTACACATGAGAAAAGACGGCCATAAAGAATGCGCACTTCTTCGAGTGTGTGAACAAGGCAAGAGTGCCAAGCGGAGATAGTTGATTGGTACTTCTCACGCCTGTCGAGCGGAAGGAGATGGTCGAACATCGAGGTCCCATAAAATGCCTGTGTAACGCGCTGCAAAGGATGTAAAATGAAAGTCTTTCTTAAGCTTCCAAGGGACGCCGAGTTCTCTCTGACACTGCGTCAATGTCGGCAAAGCTGTAAGAGTAGTTGGCGTCTCCATGAGCGAGGTGATGATTGAGAGAGGTCGCGAATGGGACACTCCATATCCTCGTCAATTCTTCTGGGTAACCAATGGAGTCGGCGCCCTTCCACCATGTCGACCACCGGTTTGACGCCGACCACCTCCTGCTTTGATGCGAGATTCTGCCATTTCAGCACGCCAGGAGTTGTATTCTTCGATGTATTGACGCAGAATGCAAAGAAAGAAATGATCATCAACGCACTTTGATAGTGGACCAAATCATGTATCGCGAAAGATGTCTGCAAGAGCGTGTAACGCGCCCATATCGCCGCAAGCTGAGCACTCGCCGAATGCACAGAAAGGATCAATAGAACTTCCGCTCTGGGAGGCCAATAACAGTTCCTGGCCACTGAGACGCGTGGATTGGTATGTTGCGATAAGCCTCAGACACATCTCTGATGGCACCTTGGGACCCCCAGAGGCAACGTCGAGATTTTAAACGCAACTGCCTCAAAAGGTCTTGCGTGCATGGAAAATCATCGGAGGAGATGTAGTGATTGATTGAACAATGGCCGTTCTTTGGAGAGTGTGGAAAAGAGAAGTTCTGAACCAAGCGTAAGTCTGTCGATTGAGGCTTTGGAACCAGAGAGAGAGTGAAGTTTGAAAAGGGGCAATAAGGGATTCCAACTCTTCCTGTTGGAAAGGTCGATGTAACGTAGAGAACTGAATTCATTCTGGATGATAGCATTAAATTCGGAGTGATGTGCGACAATAGTAGCGCTATTAGGTGGGGTATAAGTTGTGGTGATTGGGGGAATGCCGATGTTAAAGCCGTAGTGAATGCCGTTGACGATTGAAGAGGTACCGGTAAGTAAGATTGTGAAGTCCAGAAGTCGTTCGATTCTTGCTCGCAGAGGAGTGTGTGAGGCTGAACTCTTCTGAGCTCGAGCACAGCCCGTGGCGCGTGAGACGAACCACCGCATCCGGTACAGATGTGACGTTCGGGGTGGCGGATCGAGTGCAGCCCTTCTCGAGTTGGGAACTCGAGGCAACGCGCGACCACCGGATTCGGAAGACAATGACGTTGTTGGACTCTCCTGCAGAGAGTTGGTCACCATTCCAGAGCTCCTCTTTCTTGCAGAGGTGGACATCTGTGTGGTACCCGAGGCAGATGGCACACGTCGCGGGTTCCGACTGCTGCGATCGAGTGCCTCTCTGAGAACTCCGATTGCCGTTTCTGGAGCGCGAGCGATGTGAGGAGAGGTAGAAACGTCCTCTGCGGTCACGCCGATGAGGTGAAGCGAGAACGCCCTCTGCGTTCGCGGCGGGATGGGGATTGTGAGCGGTTCTGACCACGCGCGGAGAGAGAGGCGAACGATGGCGCTGGCGGCGGTTGTTCGCGTTCTGACATCTGAAGCTGAGAGGTTGAAAATTGTTTGTTGAAAGCGATGCCCGAGTTAATGTTAAAGGTTGGTTTAAAGGTTATTGAGGCGGTTTCACCCGAGGAGTTGCAGTTGGTTTAAAAGCAAGTGGTTAGGGCGTTGTGCGAGTAGAGGTTAAAGGTTAAGTATGAGGGAGGTTAAGCAAAAAAAGGCGAAACTGATGAGCGGCGTGGAAGAACAGATGTCGAGAAAGCGAACCGAGACGGCGTCGCGCGCGGTATTTCGATGTCTGGCCCGAGAGTCATCCCGAGAGGATTTGGATTGCGATTTTATCCAGGACGCGTCTCGTTGATCAGAGCAAGGTTGAGCAGCTCCCCCGGCAGCCATTTGGGCATGCCACTGCTGGCGAACGTCATCTGCATAATGTTGGCATGCACGCGGGCCTCCGCCGTGCTGCGGATTGGGTGACTCTTCAGGATGTAGAAAAAGTTGGTGAGGACATCGATGTGAGACTTCTCCCAGTTGGAAACGTTTGATCTGACGGAGGAAGTGGTTGGTGGCGTAGTTGAAGTCGATTTCGGAAAGATCAGAGTCGGAAACAGCATCTCTGGAAGGTTTGAGGTTTGGGGCAAGACTGTATGAGGAACCGGAAGCATCGCCATCGTTAGCAACCCAAGACATGCCATCTGGGTTAACGATTGTGACGTGCGCGGCGAGCTTCCAGACCAGCGGCGAGAGTAAAGTAGTATAGTCCTATCCACTTCTTGTTCTTCAACTTCTCCTCGGCATATGCGGGAATCTGACGTCGTCGTCGTCGCCGACAGCGCACGTCAGCCGCGAAAGCGCCCCGAGCTTGGGGCGCTTTGTCGCGAATGGCCTGGAGCTCGTCCTGAATAGCTTGAGCAGCGCGCCAACTTGTCCTTCTCTTCTTTCTCCAGACGGAGGCGCGCCGCTCGTCTCGATGACAGTCTCTCTGCGGCTCTTGGGCAACCCGGCGAGCTTTCTCCAGAGTGTTCTGGGCAACCCAGAGGTCGGCGAGGAGTTGCGCTTCGTCCTCGGTGATCGCCCTGCTAGTGGCGAGATGTTGTCTGAGGGTATCCGCGAAGGGGAGGGAATAATCCGGCAGGCGAGCAAATGAGGGTCGGCGAGAATCGTGGATTAGGGGGGAGGAAGCAGGGGTGCAGGCCGACGTGGATTAGACATGTTGCAGTGAGTTAAGGAAGGATAGTTAAAGAAAGGTGTAGACAGGTTCAGAAAAGAATTGTAGAGTGCTGATTTGCGGCGATGAGTGAATCGAAAGAGGAGAGATCACCGTCGTGGTAAGAGGAGAAGTTGGAATGATCGACGGTGACTGCCTCTCTTCGGAGCACAGCAAACAGGTGCTGTTCAGGAACAAACCAAGTTACGTTTAACCTTAGCAATACGTAAC